>JAVJGI010000036.1:2458295-2476045 GCA_035590275.1 Ibycter americanus
CGGGGCAGCCGTACCCCGCCCCGCGCAGGGGGGGGCTGGCTCCCCACGGGCCGTGCGGGTCCCCCGCGGCCCCTGCACCCACGCACTGCGCTGGTCCCCTGTGAGGACCTTCCTCCGCTCCTCAGGGTTCAATCGCTTCGGCCAACACTTGGGATGGGAATCGCGCCCATCGCTCGCATGCTTGATGCAAGGCATCGAGTTTCACCACCGTTTTGGATTATGTTTCCCATCAGTGTAATTAACAGGGCTGGTTAGTGGCTTTTTTGTGTGTGTGTTGCTGTGAAATCACAGATCTCTTCTCACCAGATGACCTGCCTGCTTGTCATAACCGTTCCACGACGCCTAACAATGATTTAGGAATTGTACTGAGTTTAAAATCCTGCAGTTTTCCTGGCTGGTTTTGCCATTTCACGAGGTTGGAAATAGAGAAGAAATGAAATGTCAGCAGGGAAAATAAAATAAATAGGACTTTGTTTAAAATGCTTTCCTACTGGCCCAGGCAAGTCATGATAGCTTCAACTTTAATCCATAACATTGATTGATATGTGACAGTATGACTATAAAAAGATCTAGAGACGAATGAATGAAGTGTTGACCTCAGCAAGCTAAAATGCATCAAACTGAAATGAACAAAATCAAGGACCATGTCTGACATGTGGAAAGGACACCCACCACTTCCATAAACAAAGTTTGCAGAGGGAGGTTGGGTTGGTAGGAAGTAGATGTGAATGAGAAGGCAGCTGATTCTGCCTGCGAAGCCCGCTCCACCTCCCTACCACAAAGAGAATGGCCTCGGGAGGCTTGATGGGAACGTCCCTGTGTTGTGGGAAGGAAATGCTGGGTCTGGACTATGCCGGGGCTGCCTCGCAGGGGCTCAGGGAGAGCAGCGGGCTGCCGTTGTGGTGGTGGGTGTGGGTGACCATGTGCTCACGCTGCATTGGCTCGTCAGTCGACCTCTGTTTGCTGCCTCCTCTGGGATCTTCTGACCTGCTGTCCTGAGTTCGGCATCCAGGACCTTTCCTTTAGGAGTAGAAATAAGATTTCTAATAGCCCTTACAATATTTTAAACACAACCTCCCTGGTGCTTTCCTTCCAGGCAAACATCATCTCCTCCCAGCACTGTTTCCCATCCCACCTTCCTCCCGGAACGTGTTCTTCCCATTTTCCCTCCACACCTCTGAAATAAAGGGGAAAAACATGGCATGCAGTTAACGAGGTAAAGAGGGGATATGAGACAGAAGCAGACAAAAGAAAGCAAAAGGGAACTCATAAATAATGTTTGTGTATTCAGGGACCAGTAATATTTACCACACATTTGTGAGCTAATAGGTACTGTATGTTTGAATTTTGGGTAATTTATTTCTGGAAGCTCAGGGGACTGAGATGGACAAGCAAGCCTACCGCATGTATTCAGCAGGGAATAAATGGAGATGAGAGTGGTTACAGAGCAGTTCCTGTTCTTTCATATTCGTGCAAATCTCTTGTGTAGAATCAATAGGATCGGAATTTCGATCAATAAGTTTCATTTCAATGGTTCTAGCCAGAGGGCATTATGAAAAGTGCCATATAGGAAAAGCACAATCAAGAAATCCAGGGCCAGCATCCTCATGAGATGGCTGCATTTACTTCCCATCTTCTCTAGCAGCTTGCCAACCTCGGAGTCATATTGGGATACTCTCCAAGGGTTTTACTAAGAGAATTAGTCTTTTGTATCAGCCTCTGGCTACTTGTTATCTGACAAATTTGTAGCCTATGCCTCCTGCCATGGAGAAAATGATTTCTCTTCTGCTTGACCAGTGTGGAGCCCACACTCGACCCTTTGTCCCATCTACATCCCCCTCACTACATGAATATCTGCTGATTTCTTAAGGGAAAATGAGAAATGGGCAAGTCTTCTCCTTGCGCTCTCAGCTCTCAGAAAGATTCAGGGGAGCAAATATGAAACTGAGCCATTTTTGAGCCATTTTTATGCTACTGCTAATTGAGCAGAGCTGACGGAAATGTTTCCTTTGAAATTTTCTTAGAGGGAAATTTCATTTATTAAAAAATCTGCTTATTCATGGCAGACAAATTTCAAGAACCTGAAAAGAAAAAAGCCTGCCTCCCCCATCAATCAAAATATGTACCAGCCTACTTGGGTTTTGAGATAAATATGTTGAGTTTTGTTGCTGAAAATGATGTTTCCATTTTTCAGGAGCTGACGGAAGTCCTCTTTTAATAAAAAGTGGTTGCTGGCAGAAACAACTTCAGATAAAAGTAGGTTTGTTGTTTGTTTGTTTGTTTTTTTTCTTAAATATGACAGAACCTCTCCATAAAAGATGGGGAGGAGAACCTTTTTTTCTGGCCATTCCTGCAATTAAACTATTTCACTTGAGGTGCATAAAGAACATGCTTGTTTCTTCTTGGATTGTTATCTTTACAAACCTAAGACTCAGCAGTGTATTTTAAACCAAAGTCCTCATTCTCTTGTATCTGATCTGTGCCTCTGCACAAACGGGCTTCTTTCTGCAGTCAGTTTTCAACTATTCTGCTAGAAAAATCAATCAGATACACTCATTTCTTTAAGAAGTGAAGGATGGTAGCAGAACTGACAGATGCCTTTGAAAGAGGCTGTACCGAAGTGACGTTGCGGGATATACGATGAGTTTGTGATCTCAGGTGTGTTGTCTTCCTGCAGGTGATGGGTATCTCCAGTGATTCTCCCAGCTGTATCCAGAGTGGGGAGAGATGTGCCCCCAGCACACCCCACCATCCCAGGCGCTGACTAACCAGGCCAGGGGTTTGTAGCGTGCTCTGGCTTTCTTCCTAGAATCACAGAATCATGGAATCATAGAGTGGTTTGGGTTGGAAGGGGCCTTAAAAGTCTGTCAAGTCCATCCCTCCTGCAATGAGCAGGGACACCTTCAGCTAGATCAGGCTGCTCACAGCCCTGTCCAACCTGGCCTTGGATGTCTCCAGGGACGGGGCATTGACCACCTCTCTGGGCAACCTGTGCCACTGTTTCACCACCCTCATCATAAAACATTTCTTCCTTATATGTAGTCTGAATCTACCCTCTTTTAGTTTAAAACCATTGCCCCTTGTCCTATAGCAACAGGCCCTACCAAAAAGTCTGTCCCCATCTTTTTTATAAGCCCCCTTTCAGTATTGGAAGGACACAATAAACTCTCCCCAGAGCTGCCTTTTCAGGCTGAACAACCCCAACTCTCTCAGCCTGTCCTCACAGGAGAGGGGCTGCAGCCCTTGGATCATCTGCGTGGCCTCCTCTGGACCTGCTCCAACTGGTCCATGTCCTTCTTGCGCTGAGGACCCCAGAATTGAATGCAGCGCTGCAGGGGGGGTCTCACCAGAGCAGAGCAGAGGGGGAGAGTCACTTCCCTTGACCTGCTGGCCACGCTTCCTTTTATGCAGCCCAGGATACAGTTGGCTTTTCTTCCAGCCCAGGCGTCTGGGTTTCTTTCACAGAGAAACGCAGGAGGAGCTGTGATGATGAGGTGGGAGCCAGGGTGCACACCTGGACCCAGGACTTTGCAAGCCCATCTGGGTCTCACAGTGCAGACGTGGCCTCGGAGAGCAGCTGCAAACCTCTGCCACTGGTGCCAGCATGTGTTCTTGGGTGCCACCAGTGCATGCCTAGCATCTTGCCGGGACGTAGTAAAACAGGGTGGGAAAACTATCCAGTGGGCCTCAAGAAAGATGAGTCTTTGACTTAAAGTCCCACGGCTACCACACCACTCCCACCACCACAACTGAAGCTGCAACAATATCAGAGGGAGCATCACGTTGGATCCTGTCCCCGTAATTAGTTGGTACTTCTGGTTCAGCATATCGTCAGTGAACTGATGAGTGGTATGAAGAGGGAGTGGGGCAAATCCAGGAGGAGCCGGCTGTGGGAGACAAGCTGCCATGCTTTGCAGCTTGGTCGTACCCCTCCTACTTCAGGATTGTTTGTCCAATCTATAATCTTATATTCCTTCAGTATGGTTTTAATGCACATGCTAATGGAACGGCCACCAATCCCATGGAGAGACAGCAATGCATTCTAGCAGATCTCACCATTAGGAAGTTTTCCCCGGATATTCAGCCTAATCTTTCATTCTTTAAATTGATGTCAATTACCCCCCAGCTAAACCTAGTTATGCAGTGGAAGACAGGTTTAAAATACTGCATGATCTCACTAAATTGGAGAAATGGACAGGAATCAATACAATGAGAGGCAATAAGAATGCCCATAAAGGTTAAGTGGTTGATGGAGGAAGGATTAATGAAATGCACAGATACTAGGTCAAATTGCAAATATCCTTACTTCACTCTTACTCACTCCACACCCCACAAATATGTTCTACTCCAGCAAACCAAATGAGAAAGCACCTTAAAATTTGACTAGCGACTTGGAGAAGTAGAGACCAGTATTAAGGGAAGAGAAGGTGTGGGGTGGGTTTATTGCATGGAAAATTGGCATCAAAACAAGAATGAGACGTCAATATTTAAAAAAACACCAAAAAAACCACACCCCAAACACCAATGTCCAGTGGATAAGAATATGACCTGCAGTATACTTGGCATCAAGAAGTTGGACAGCCTGGCCAAGTTTAGAGAAATGCTGAAAATCCTACTTTTGTTGTTAGTTGTTCATGCCTGTCTGGGTGGGCGATGATAACTACAGGACCTGGGAGTTACTGACAGCTCCCGTCTGGGAATAAGGTGAAGGTTTTGGGCTAGGGTTTATGAGGCTAGAAATGTGTGCCATCTGGAGTGGCAGCAGTTAACGCATTTACATGACAGAGAGATACAACAGCTTGTCTTCAAAGTACTTAGAACTAACCTTAGGAAGTTCTCTGTTCAAGTCTCATGCCACAGGGAGGAGAACAGAGAGAGATGGGGTTGTATTCAGGGAAAAGTAACGAATGCCAGATAGAAGATCTGCTGGGGTGGCCGAGGAGATCTGCGGGTACCAGGGCTGGAGGAGCTCCTGGAGCTGGTCTGCCTACCAGCCCCAGAAGACAGCAGCCGAGTGAAAGCACCGCTCAGCACCGTGCCTCACACCAATGATTTCCCAAGCATCCACATCAGTTTCTGCACAATAGAGGGGTTTTTAAAATATGAAATTAAAAGTTTCTGCTACTTACTGTGAAAAGAAATTTGTTGTGTGGCCTGAAATAGGATGTTACCTGGGTGTGCAGAGAGCCCCAGTTTCTCAAAGTGAGAAAGAACTTGTCAATAACCCTTAATGAGGTGTGAACTCCTCTCCCTTTTCTGCAGTGACTTTCAGCTCCCAGCTCTAAGGAGAGTTTTCTGTGTCAATGTTTTCCATTTTCTAGTGGTTTGGGGACACGTGGCAGATAAAAACAAAGGCTTGTAGGCCTACCCCCCCCCCAAAAAAAAAAAAAAAAAAATCAGAAGTGAAATGATTAACTATTTGGCTGCTGATCACTGAGAGAAAATCAGTACAGATTCCCTTGTGGGTATTTTCATTGCTGGGGACAGGTTTACATGAAGATGCACTATTTTCTGCCCTTCATCCGATCCGATTTTTGCTCATATGGTAGTGCGGATATCCATACTTTGGTGGTGATGTGAGAACCTAGATGGAACAGAACCAGAAGTGGGGAAGAAGCTTACTTCTGTCCACTTTCTGCAAGAAGAAATGTAGAGGAGCATGAATGATTCAGCAGGTGCACTGGTAAACTTGAAAAGCCACGAAACTGAAGCTACATGGTGCTGTCCTTCAGGCAAGGTTGAGGTGGTGCCAAAAATGAGACAGGGTAGCTGACCTTGCTTGGGGCTTAAGGAGGATGACAAGGACCCCGTCCGCCCTTCACGGTTCCTATTTCTGCAATATCCAGCGTGATCATTTAGTAGGGGCGAAACAATTCCTGCCACGATCCAGGAACGCTGGTTAGAGGCACAGTCCTGATTTCTCTGTGCAGGAAGGTCAGTCACTGCTTGGTCTTGGTGACACCGAGCTTAACCTTCTGCATAAAGCGTTCGAGCTCAAACATGCAACTGATTGCATATGAGTGTCATTTCACTCTGCTACCGTCATCAGATGCAAGACTTGGATAGACAATTTAAGCGGCCTCATTTACAGCACTTTAGGAACATTCCTGTTTTTATACAAACACTATCCAGAAACCTTGCAGCTCTCGTTCACACAAGTAGTCCTGATGAGAGATTTTATTGAGGAATGCTAATTCAGTCCGTGAAAATATGAGTGTACACTTACCTCCCAGCTCTCAGAAGCTAACTCCAGGTACAAATACACCATCAGTGACCTACAACTTCTGCTCTTTTTTTCCCGCAGAAACCTTTCGGTGGTTTTTTGTACGGAATTATCACATTGTTCTTCTATTAGAAATACGTGTTAAAATATTTAAAATAAGCATCAGCTTTACCAAGTGCTATTTCAGTGTCATGCAGTGCTTCCTGATTGTAAGTACTGAAGTGATTCACGAAGGCTAGCTTTAGCTGACAGAAGCTATAATCAGCGTACGAAAAGAGACACTCCTCCAGCGGAGGATGAATAATGGGAATCATCTCTTACCTTTGATTTTGAGAAGAGCCTACAGAGACTGGCTGTCCTTGGCTGAAGTTAACCTTCGTGAACATCCCTCACAATGCCCTAAGCCAAGGTCTTGCTCTCGCTGGGAGGGAATGGCGGAGAACAGGCAGTGTTATTCTGAGAAGGTCATACTGGGGGAAATGACATCTCAGTCAAGAGTGAAACAGTATCTGAAGCAAACTCTGTATGAGGAGTATCACTGCACTCAGTTAATATCAAAATATTGGCTGGATGCTAGACCGATCCAGGTTCAAAAAGCAGGAAGAAAAAAAAAATCATGAAGAAAAGATCCATCAAAGTTTGTTAAATACACAAAATTACTGCCTCTGGCTAAAGCTGTCCCCAGGTGGCAGGCTGTCAGGAGCTGTGGGTGCAAGAAGAGGGGGCTGCTGTACGTGTGCCTTGCCCACGTACCCTCCTCCTGCAGCCTCCGCTAGCCTCGGCGAGAACCGGGGCAACTGGGCTGGGCAGCCTCTCGGTCTGGCAGGGTGTAGCATCCTCACCTACTCAGTCTGGCCATGGCCAGGGAATAAATCTTGCTGAGAGGAGTGGATTTCCCTAGAGCACTGCTGTTGGCTGTTTCTCATGGCTTCACCAGGCAGCAGGAAAACTCGCCTTGATTTCAGTGGTGTCAGAAACTTAGCACCTGGCCAGCTCAAGAGAGTTCTGCATTAATGATTAAGATGTTGAAAAATGCATTGTCACAGCATGGAGGATCCAGATTTCTGTAGTAGTCCAGTTTATCTGAGATATATTTGACTGCTGCCTGGATCAGAGGATCTCAGGTTTGGCTGAAAAATGCTTATTCTGTGGCTGAAGAAGTGTTTTTCAAATGTAGTGCATGAATTCCCTGATGTCCCAACAGAATCGTGTCCAGGAGCTTTGGGCGGTGGGGTGGGATCTCTGGCAACCTGCATCGATAGTTCACATGAGTATTAAGCTGGCTGCCTCTTGCTTTCTCTCTCCTTGAATTCTTCATGAAACATCATGTTCTTTTCTTCACCTCCTGCACCACTGGGGACAATTACACTGAATTATTAAACACCTGCCCTATTCCACCTTTCAGCAGGAGGTGACATGAGATGGAGATAGTCCTGTAGTTTGGTGTTCGTATTTGGGGTGAACAGAATTGTGTAAATGCAAGATATTAAGAGCTTCTTGATTTTTGAGTAGACTACCTTAGGAAAAAGGTAGATGATCCCTTAGCATATACACAAAAATGATGTTTCTTTCTACCCTCTCTCCTTTGATTTGCTTGATGTGAAGAACAAAGTAGGTCAGTGAGAGGCTTTTTCAAAGTGCTGAAGTACTGAAGATAGATGTGATAGGATTTAACCTCCACGTGCAAAGCTGGACGTTGTTTGGATGAAAGTACTGAGAGAAGATTCAGGCTGGATGTAAGTCTGCTGCTTTCAACAGGCTGATGCCAAGCTAGAATTAAAATGTGTTTTCTCTAAGGCAGAGACAAAGGGTCTTAGCAGCCATTTATTCTTCTTGATAATAATCAGCGATTGTAAAGGGTTTGGAGATTAATGTGATGACCATAGATCTCCTCTGTCCCAGGGCAGCCCTGACCTGCATGAACTTAATACCGGAGGCACGTATATCTCAGAAGCCAGATCGCAATTGCACCTGTACGCCCAGCAAAGAGGAGGAACCTTCAGGAGGGATCTCTGGCCGCTCAGCTCCAGAAGTGTTGTCAAGCAAATAAAACGTGTCTTGCCCTCACATCAGCCATGTGTACCTTAGCATGTGATTATAAAATAATCACATCAAAGCCCTATAAGGAACTGAAGATATATCCTGGGCAGTTTTGACATAAAAAAATAGTAAGGTCATGTAATTCCTTTATCCATTTTAGCAAATGGGTCATACAACTGGTTGGCTCAGGAATAAATACAGTTTTAATCTCTCACCCAAGTCTACAGCAAATCATTCCCCGTGAATCCCAGCTAAATGAACAGATACAGCAGATGTATTTGAGGAAAGAAAAATCTGCTTGCAAGTGTGGCTGTGCCGCTGGGTAAATGGGTTGCTCTGCTCACCCTCTGACCCAGGACAAGGCTCTGTCAGACAGGCAGTGCCCAGAGGAGCCAGCCGACTTTGGCAGTGACCCTTCGGGACATCATGGCTGGGCTGCGCAGTGATGCACCCCACAACGGCAGCACGGCAGGAGCAGCCCCGGGCATCCATCCTGCCCTGGGGTACTCGGTAACCTTCTCGCACCTTCTCTGGTGAGTGACCGGCACCGCTGGTTGCTGGGCGATGCCAGCACCGAACGGCAGTACAAACACATGCTTGTGTCACTGGGCTGTTCCAGGCAGGGGCTGGCAGAGCATAAATCTCTGCCTGTTTTTCTCTTTCCTTGTGAGAACTTCAGCCCCGTCTCCTGTTCTCGGATTCTGGCCTCTGCTGAGCCACAGTGAAACTGCAGGGTGTTTTCCTATGGAATACAAGACAAGAAGGAAATTAAGCTGTACATTACTGCCAGGAGGATCATGAAGGGAACGCCAAATCCTGGGTGCCACCTTGAAAGGGGCTGCTCCATTCCCTAAAAATATTCTTTACAATTTTTGTTGCAGTGCTGCGGAGGAACACATGCCAAGTCCTCAAGCGTTTTCTCAAGGTGCAGCAATAGGAATACATTGCAGGAAACAGCAGAACCAAGCACCGAATTCTTAAATATATACAGAGGTATCAAGTGGTATCTAAATCCCTTGGGTTACAGCTGTAGGATATGTAGGTCCCGACTGGCCCCCTCCTAAAATCTCCATCTGGTTCCATTAGACACGTAGGAAGAAGGATGGAGTGTTTCCGGATAACTTTTGTGATTGTACTGGGCAGATGGAAGTCTAACAACATTCATTACTTTATAGAGAGAAGCGGAAAAGCCTTGTCTGAAGAAAATCTTAACCTGTGCAAATCTCACATGTCTGAGATCCTTCTGCAGGCTGTGTTTTACATTGCTTTTCTTCCTGCCAGATTTTGTCTCCAGTTGTTTTCTCCTTCTCTCGTAACTGCCTTTCCTCATTTCACTCTACACTGTTATTCCCAGGTTTGTTTTCTGGCTCAAATTCCTGCTCCCTTTTAGAGAGCACTGGGGATAGCTGGAAAGAGATCCGCACCCCACAGATAAACAATCCCCCCTGCAAGTCACCGTTCCAGCTCTCGCTGTGCAGTGACACAGGACGCCGTTGCTGCCTGTTAGACAGAAACCCTCCTTTGGGAGCGTGTCCTTGCTATCTAGGAAGCTTTTATCTTCCAAATACTTTTAAACCCGCACTTAAGTCTGAGTTTGCTTGCCTCAAGACAAAACTCAGTAGCTGTTGTCAGCGGTGCCAAGGCGAGATGACGTGAGCCTGTGGATGCGGCGCCCTGCTCTGGTCCTGCCTTTCTGCGCTGCCAGGAAGCCGCCTGAAGGTGGTTAGCCAGGGTTTATTTGCACAAGGCTGGGTGCTGCAGGAATCACATTCACATGACTTCAGGTCAGCTTAAAGCAAGGCAAGCCCTGGCAGAGGGATGCGTGTTTGAGTGGGAAATTCTGGGTGGAAATGGCATTTATTCGGGGCAATGTCAACACACCTGGTTGTGATCCCCCAGACACCCTCTGTGCCAGGGTGACAGCCTGGCAAGTGCCTTTCTCCTTGTGTGACACTGAGGTGGGACCAGGTCTAGGGAGCAGCAGGTGCCCAAACCCCCTGCTTTGGGTTTCCCGAGAAGCCTTTCCTCGGGGACAACTTTGTGCAATGAGATGAAGAAGCACAGGTCCGTGGCACGCTGGCTGTGTTCCTGTGGCTGTGGCGGGCAGGATTGGCATTGCAAGCCCTAGGCTTCCTTGCCAGGAGATTTTCTCTGTGGACGTCCCTGTAGTGGTGGCCCTGGGTGGTCATGGAGGGAGAGCAGGGTGGCTGTTTCCTACTGGCAGAAAGCAACTGTGGCAGCTCCCACCTGTGCAGTGCTTTGCTGATACAAACAGTTTTGCTTTTGCCCTGTGGCAGGACAGTCTTAACCTTGGTTTGCTTGGCTTTGTTGAGAGAAGGAAGCTGAAGGGGTAGGAGTTATCTGAAACTCCCACTCATCTGCCTGGTACATTGCTTCTCTTGCAGAATATTTAGCTTTCAGGCCATGGAGACTGCATCAAGCTTCATCAGCTGATGTTGAACGTTTTTGAAGTTTCAATTGCTTCCTTGCCTGAGATGGAGCTATCATTTTTATTGCTTTGGTTGCTTAGGCAGGGAAAGGGAAAGATGAACAAATCAGTACAGCCCTCTTGAATTAGGATTGATTTTCATGAATTCTTCTTGTTGATTTTGAGACACAATTGTTTCTAAAACATTTAATTGATTGAGGTTTTTTTCCTCCTTCTTTCCTTTCGGCAGCATTTGTCCTCAGCCATTTGCCACTGCTGCGAGAGGGAAAAAAAAAAAAAGAAGAAGAAAATAAGCTCTGTGTGAGATCAAGATTTCAACGCATTACACACCAAAACATTTGTTGCTATTTACTTTTAAAAGTGCCCTTCTGAGGCTGCCCGGCTGGAGCTGCCATCTGTTCGGGATTACGCTTCGGAACTCCTGGTTTCTCTGCAAACCTCCCACCCGGCACTGCTCCATCTGCAGAGGGAAGAGGTGGTGGGGAAGTGGCTGGCCGTGGAGAGAAGGCACCTTTACAGGTGGATCTGCAATCCTGGCTGGCTTGTCAGGGCACCGCTGGGATGGAAAAACATTCCTGGTAGCGAGGGTGACTCCACAGCATGTTTTCTAAGGTTCACTGAGATGTTAAGTGCTTGTTAAAATGTGAGAGGACCAGGGCAGGAGTACTGCTATTCATCTCCTCTGTTTAGGCAGATATCAGGGTGACTTGGCCCCCTGTGAAAGCTTCTGCCCAGCTCGGCTCCAGAGCTGCAAGGAGTGATGGCAAGGCAGAGCTTTTCAAGGCACGGGTGGAAAACACCAGCCCCTGTAGCGGCAGGAGTGTAACCACGTCCTGGCGCCCATTGCTCAAGCAGGTGTGAGCATCTTCCAGGGCTGGAAATCCCTCAGGCAGCAAGTGTGTGCATCACTTGGTTAATCATCTGGTCCTCGTCAGGAGCCCGTGCAGGCGGTGTTTAGCTTTGTGCTTTGGGAATAAAGGTGCTTTTCAGTGCCAGAAACATGAGGTTTCATTGCGGCATGGTCTTTTTCTCTCTTTTCCAAAATAGGTTTGTGCAAAAGGTCTAAGCAAAGTCTCTGGGCTTCATTTGGCAAGGAGGAGGATCAGCTCCTGTTGCCAGATGTACAGACCCTGCTCTAAACACACGGCTTTCACAGCCTCCAAGGGCCTGTGCTAGTCCCTGCGGGCAGTGGGAAACTGGAGAGCCTCGGAGCCCGGCCACAAACCCACTGGAGATGCTGGCTCAGCACTTTCAGCCCTGCGGGTATCTGCCTTACAGGCTCTGATGGCAACAGATGCTAATTATTAACATGGCAATCATCGCCTTTGTGGCTGTAACTCTCCTGTACCGATCTCTCTTGTACCCTTAGCCCATCCCAGCTCCAACATCGCTGATATGACAAATGGTTAAGCTACGCAGGAGCCCGGAGGCGGGTCTGTGTTTACCAGCTTTGCAAATCCACAAACTGCAGTGCCAAGGCTGGAGCCAGGGTATTGCCTGAGCATGCGTCAGGGAGCCTGAGCACAAGGTTTCTGCTTGGTTGAAAGGGTCCTGGGTTTTGCACTGTGATCTTCTGGGGCCAAATGTATGAAATTGCTCACACATGAAAAACAAGCAGTGTTTTTTACAAGTATTCAACTAGCGAGCTCTCATTGTGTCAGTGCAGTGCGGATGAAGGAAATTTGTTTCTCTGGGCCTGATTTTGGATGCTTTTTTACATTTTCGGATATGTGGGCTCAGACACCTGGGGTTGCTCTGAATTATGGCAAATGCAGTTCCTCTGGGTCCCCACTATGTGCTCTGAGTCCCCAGTGAACTTCTGCTACAGGGGCTAAATGGATCTGCTTTTCTAGATAGTCTCTTACCCAGATTTGTAAATACAGCCAGAAATAATAAACTTTTTAGGGACTGATTGTGTTTGAACTCCCGAGTGCTTGAGCAGTGTTTAAAAATCGCCTTGATGCTTCTCAGCGACTTCAGCACATTAGAGAAATACATTCTCTTATGCGCTTCTCATCTATTTGCTTACACTTCCTCTGCGCAGAAGTTATTTGCACAGTTAGCAAAGAGGCAAGCCAAGGTCCGTTAATGGCACCATCACTTTTATAGCAGTGCTGCCATTTGGAGGATCTGTTCTTGCTTTGCATAACCCAGGCCGGGCAATCTTCACCCCCCCCGGAGCAGCACAGTGGGCTCAGGCATGCTCAGCGCTAGCACCCGCCACTCAGCAGCCAGCCCAGGGGACAGGGTTTGGTTTCAAACGCTGGGGCAGGAAGAAATCAATGGGAGTCTCTGGTTTGATTCTTAGCTTTCAGTGGTGAAGAGCTGCTCTATATTCTGTGTGTGCAGCACAGCTGCTCCAGTGGAGCCCTGTGATGGGCTCAGCCAGCTATTTCGCTTCATCCACATGCTGGATTTTTATCCGTTTATCACTAATCACTTTATATAAGCAGGGTGGAAACATATGCAAGTTGGGCATGTAGAGGTTTTGCACTAGTTTAGCCATGTTGACTTAGAAAAGGGTTTCTATTAACCCGGTGCAGGGTTTGTGAGAAGCTGGGGGTGGGAAGCACTTTGCTCTTCTAGTAGCCAGAGAGGCTGTGGTGTGAGCTGGAATCATTTGGCAGATATATTCCGAACTAAAATGCATGTTAGACCACCTCTGCTCCTCCAGGAAGACATTTTTCCCCTCTGTGTGTGTGTGAATAAGAGCTGGACTGAAAGTGTGCCACTGCTCTTCCAGGTAATATCACCAAATCCAGAGGAAAGAAATAATGAGCTTCCCGCACGGGTACCCGGGGGCTTGCCAGGCTCCCGGTGACCACAAGGATGCTGGCTGTGGGCAGGGCGGGAGTCAAGAGCCACCTTGACAGCACTGGTCTGGGAAGGCACTGGCCAATTTTTCTCAGACTAATCACATCAGTCAATGGAGCCAGCAGCAAACTGTGTCACAAAGAATGTAAAATATTGGCAGCATCCCAGACCTTTCCATTAGGGCTGGATTTCCCGTCTCCTCTTCCTCTTTCCTCAAGCTTGTGTTGCTGCTGCTCTTTCTTGAAGAATTAAAGTATGTCAGATTCTGGCTTCTGTCAGGTCTTGGTGTTGTCAAGCCAGGCGTCCTGGCAAGAGACGCTGCGCCGCAGCCCAGGACGGTCTCAGGGAATCTGCTTTCTAAGCTTATGAAATCAAGGCTTGGCCGGTAATAGAGAATTAATCTTTTCAAATTCCTCTTTAGCCTGTGCAGTTCCGACCATCTCCGTATTAATATTTTAAGTGGGTTTTATAAGCTTGATTGAAAAAGCAGGGCTGAAGGAGGTGGGATAGATCACCTTCTCCTTGCTGGAAAATGACACTGTTTAACCCTTTGGATCCGGTACACGTGGCTGGAGGGAGTGGGATTTGCCTCTTGCTGAAGACTGAGGTTAAATGTGGGAGGTGGTGGGAGATGAGACGCAAGTCTTATCTTTCCCATAGCAGGTTCACACTGGGGTGCCGCATCAGCACACCAAGGCTGACCAGCATCATGGTTTGCAGCCTCTTCAGCGCTTTCCCTGGAGGGCTGGGCTAGCAGACCCTACACAGAGGTCTTCGTGGAGCCGCACACAGCACCCAGTCCCTGCTCCATCCATGCAGCATCAGCGGCACGGCCAGATGTAGTCCTGCTTTTTTGATGCGGCTGCTAGCTTGAGCTGGGGATTCAGCAGCTCTTTGGGCCGAGATCAAAGGCTTCATCAGAGAACAGTGGTGCCGTTACTTACGCTTGGTCTGTAACTGAGGAGACAAAACCCATCAGCAAGTCTCACTGACGGGACGCGCGGGGTGGTGAACCCCTTCGTATTTCTTGTTGCCAACCTTTAAGAGGTGTTTTTGATATTCGGATGCGCGATTGTGTTCCTCAGTTGTTAGGCTGTGTTTAATTATTTAATTAGTCATGCAAATTTCACTGGAGGTTTTGTACATCTAAGCGGTTACTCTGGCAATTAAAAGGCGGCTTTGATGAACCGCTCTCACGGCGCGTGGCGCAGCAAAGCCTGCTCAGCCGGGTTGGGATGGGGCGGGCGGTGAGTCGAGGAAGGAGCTTTGCTTTGTGGCTCATTGAGGGAGCATCAGGGGTATGGAGAGGAGGGGTCTCATCCCAGCAGTGGAAGACCCCACATGAATTTGTACACTGGTGATTTACCAGCAGTTGGGAAGCTGAAGCTAACAAGCAATAGCTAGTTTTTGTTGGAGGGAAAAGTTGGCCTGGGGCATTGCATGAACATGTTACTTGCAACGTTACTGATGCCGGTGGGAGTCCCAGGGAATCCCTCACCGGGCGCACCATCAACTTTCCAACTAGGTAGAAACCTCCCAGTTTCCCCACTCAGAGAGGCTCATTGGGAATCAACAGGAGATTTCTCAGGGGCAACAATGAGCTTCTCTGAAAGAGAAAAATCCAGGGTCGTTTTCAGTGCTGCCTTCAGACCAAATTGTGCCTATTTTCTGGTGTAAATTGGACAAAAACTGGCCAAGGTAACTGGAAGAGCAGCAGTCCTGTCATGGTTTAACCCTAGCCAGAAACTAAGTACCACCCAGCGCTCGCTCACCCCCCTCCCCTGAGAGGGATGGGGAGGAGAATCAGGAAGGAATGTAAAACTTGAGGGTTGAGGTAAGAACAATTGATAATTAAAATAAAATAAAATAGGATAAAACCCCACAATAATAATAATAATAATAATAATAATAATAATAACAATAAATAATAATAACAACAACAATTATAATGAAAAGGAGGGAGAAAGGGAGAGGAATAAAATCCCAAGGGAAAGGAGAAAAGAAACCAAGTGATGCACAATACAGTTGCTCACCATCCACCAACTGATGCCCGGCCAGTTCCCAAGCAGCGATCGGCAGACCCCGGCCAACCCCCCCAGTTCATATACTGAGCATGATGTCCCATGGTGTGGAATAGCCCTTGGGCCAGTTCGGGTCAGCTGTCCTGGCTGTGTCCCCTCCCAATTTCTTGTGCCCCTCCAGCCTTCCCACTGGCAAGGCCTGAGAAGCTGAAAAGTCCTTGACTTAGTATGAACATTACTGAACCACAACGTCAGTGTGCTATCAACATTGTTCTCACACCAAATCCAAAACACAGCACTGCACCCGCTACTAAGAAGAAAATTAACTCTATCCCAGCTGAAACCAGGACAAGTCCTCAGGCTTGTATGACGGAGGCAATTATTTTCTTGGGAGTATGTGTATGGATATGGCTAAGAAGCAACACCAGTAGGTACCTATCCTGCCAGAGGAACTGGTGGTGAACAGGAATAGTTTCCAGTGGCCCATGAGGACAAAGAGGGCAGTTGTATTGCCTCACTGCCTTGGCTCTGCAGCTGGTGGCTGTGGGGCGGGAGGCTGCTGGTGCTGCTCGACGTGTGGACGTGGCTCATAATAAGGAGTGCGAGTCGCTTCTCTGGATGAGTCCGAGTTTTATGGGCCAACAGAGCCTTGAGGTTAGAAACATGTTTGGTGGTTCTTGAGGGGCAGGAGGGACCCTGTGGGCAGAGGGTGCTCGCAGGGCACAGCCTGGTGACGTGCCAGGCACTCTAATTCAAGCCAGTGTCAGTGGGCCTGAAGTGGACTCAAAAGCTTTGATTATGGGTTCTTTGGAAACCCATTTATCCTGCCTACCACCCCCCTAACATCACGTTTTGTTTTTCAGCCCTTAATTGCTTTACTTTGTCAAATATTGTTTGATGGGAAATCAGCTTCCGTAGTTTTGCTATTGCTTTCCCAAGGAAGCCTCCCCTTTCTCCAACTTATTCCATTAATATTTATTGCACTGGCAGGTAGGGTCCTGAATTAAAGTTTCGGTTATTTCCCCATCTCCCCGATGCTTTCTCTGTACTTTTGCTCAATGTTCAAGTTGCTTTCACTTTATAAATTTATTGCCCTATATTTTTTGTTGCAGCTTCTAAGCTGCAGCTGTATTTTGCTTGCAGGTCTCCTGAATCCACATCTCCTCAGTGCTGTCTTCTTCCAGCCTCTTCTCTCTCTAACTCTGTTAGATCCACTGTAAGGAAGCCGCTTGGGACCCTGTCACCCACTGCTTCAATCGAGGCTGTATTTGAGCCGTGTATCTGTCAGTATTGGGGACTAGCTGGGGACAGATTTCATGTTGGAAGGTGCTGAAGAAGTTCTCCGTGGGGGAGGCATTAGCTCAAGACACTGCCCTGCCCCAAACAACCATGGCATCAGGCACACGATGATTTTGGCATTAGTGGCTGAAGCGCAAATTTCTGCCTCTGCTGGCACACTGGTGCTGAGTTTTAAGACCTAAACCTGGCCCTGAGCTGGGCTGTGCTCTGTTTCGGAGAGCAACAGCTTCTGTACATGGATGTGGGTGGATCAACCCGTCGGGGGCGAACGGCTGCTTTGCTGCCTGTGTTTCCCCATAAACTCGGGATGAGCAACAGAGATCTGGGCTAGCCTGCAGCTTTGCCTCTTGGCATGGGAACAGGCACGGTCATCGCTGGTTTTGCAGTAATGCCCTGCAAAATCACGACCCTCGTGTCTGCGTGGTGCCTGACGTGTTGTGCCGAAGGCAGGTGATGGGTGAGTGGCCGGAGGGGACAGCGGAGGCACCTCTGCTCACGTGGAGCCAGTGCAATGCTCTGGGCATGAGAACGGCCACTTCATGCCTTTGCCAGTGAGATGCGTGATTACCCTCATTGGGAATGAGGCTTTCTTACTCCTGGAAATCCTGGTATTGGGCTGGGAAAGCAGAGGAATTAGATGAATCTGCTGGGAAAATTCACAGAGTAGAAAACACTGTTTCTGCCTTTTGGAGCTAAACACGTCAAGGGCCCAGCGGTGAGCATCGGAAGGGGCCCAGATGTGAGCATCTGAAGGAAGGGGCCCAGCGGTGAGCATGCAAAGGGGCCCAGCGGTGAGCATCCGAAGGAAGGGGCCCAGCGGTGAGCATCCAAAGGAGCCCAGTGGTGAGCATCCGAAGGAAGGGGCCCAGCGGTGAGCATCCAAAGGGGCCCAGTGGTGAGCACC
>JAVJGI010000036.1:2476145-2518197 GCA_035590275.1 Ibycter americanus
GACCTACCGAAGGGGCCCAGGGGTGAGCATCCAAAGGGGCCCAGTGGTGAGCATCCGAAGGAGCCCAGCGGTGAGCATCCAAAGGGGCCCAGCGGTGAGCATCCAAAGGGGCCCAGCGGTGAGCATCCAAAGGAGCCCAGTGGTGAGCATCCAAAGGGGCCCAGCAGTGAGCATCCAAAGGAGCCCAGCGGTGAGCATCCGAAGGGGCTCAGTGGGATGGGCTCTGCCCTGGTGAGCGCAGCCCTGCCCGAGGGGTGCTGCCCTGCAGCAGGGGCAGGGCAGTGGAAAAGATGCATGGGGCAAGGGACTTCATCTAGCAAATGGCTTTTGTAAGCTGCCTTAGAGAGGAGAGAGGGTGTGAACTGACAGCCCACAAGCTTGGATTTTTTTCCTTCCCGGGCAAGCTGTAGGAGGGTGTGTGCTCATGCATGGCAGCAGCCAGGCACCAGCAGCTCGACGGCAGCTGTGGAGTGACATGAGCCAGCTTTCCCCCATCTCCTCCTCCTCCAGTGCTCTGAACCCCCCGCCATCCCCACCACTGGCGCTCCAGCAGCACCTAGGGGTGCTCTGGCCAAGCTGCAGCCCCCGAGGAGTAACCCAGCACCCTGGGGACACCGCAGGGCTCCCACAGCAGGACCAGCACATGGGGCAATACGTTGCAATGGAATAACATTTTAGGCAGTTAATAAAAATCAGAATGATCATCTGCTTATTACATGATGCCACCTATGATCCAAGGACCTCCAGATCGCATAGTATTGGAGCATGGGGCAAGCACAAGAAGAGGGGAAAAAGGCATTATTTAGTAATAATTTAGTAATAATTTATTATTTATTTATCTTTCTGGTTGGTTCCCGCATCAGCACCTGGGGCAGCGCGGGGATGAGCGTGCATGCTGTGTGTTGCAGTGGGCCAGGTCCCAGCCATGTGCCCCAGCACAGGGCTCTCCTGCACGCTCTGGGAGCCAAAAGTCACATTGTAAAGGCAAGTTAAAAAAAGGGAACGTCCCCAAAGTCCCAGGGGGCAGGTGGCATTAGTGCAGCCCAGTGAGCCACTGAAGGCTGCACAGGGGGGGAGCCATGGACCGGGGGAAGCAGCCCCCGGATGAGGGCTGAGAAGATGCCCAGTTCTGCACCACCTTCCTCAGACCTGGCTGTTGTAAAAAGCCGTTTTCGTCCCGTCTTTGAGCTAAAACCCCAGCCTGTAGGCCAGGACGTGCCCTTGCTGTATGGCTGGGGGTGGGATCTGGCCCCTCAGGGTGCTGGTGCTGGACCGTTTTGCTCACGGGCTGGATGCAGAGGGCACGTCTCCCACGAGGAAGATGGGCTGGGTACCTCGTGGCTGACCCCCCTGACCCAGCTCAGCCCCGGGCATCAACACGAGGGCAACCATGAGCTACAGCCCCGGAGGTGGGAGCTTCGCCTGGAGTTGATGTCGGCTGAGTCAGGCCATGGCATTCGGCCTCCGTGCAGCTCATTGCTCAGCCATGCTTCCTTTCTCCCTGTCCCGCACCGGCGCGGGAGCGGGATGCACCAGATGTGGGATGAAGGGTGCAGCTCCCGGGTGCCTCTTCGCCCCGTTTTTGGCACACCCCCCTCTCCACCCTGTCACGGCAGCCATTCACGAGGAACAGCAAGGCTGCAGAGGAGGGGAGAGATGCTCCCACCCTGCTCTCTCCTCTGCCTGTCCTTAGATCCATTGGGCACCCAAAAGCCACCACTGCCTTCTGAAACTAATCCTTGGGTGACAGCTAAGCTGTGGCAACATCTGGCCTGCTTGGATGCCCTGACCAAAGTGTCTCACTTTGATAGCCCCTAAGTTTAGGCTCTGATTATACAGAAATGGGTATTTTGGAGAAGATGTTCTTCAAAGGTTTTTGTGTCTTATGGCAAAGGAGAGATTAACAAAAATGACTTGAAAAATACTGAGTGAATGGCAAACGGAACCCGACTGTGTCCACCTGGTAGAGCTTTTATGCGGAACTTGGTCTGGCTCATCATTCGGCACCTAAGCTTTGCTTAACCTCAGGTTTACAGAAAATAGTTCTAGTCCCTTTCAAAGATGTCCAAACAGTCATTCAGTCCCACCTGTAGCAGGAATTGTACCTTTCTCAAGGCCAAACAGATCTCATTTATGCTCTTTTCAGCCCATTTTATGTTTCTTCCTTGTGTTGCTTCCTTTCAGCCTTCTTTGAATAAACCAGAGCTAAATTATACCCTGAAAAGAGATGCAGTAGGTCAGTTGAGCAGATGTAGATCATTGGGGTAACAATTCATTTCCAGAAGCTTTTGGAGGTAGCAGAACCCCCTGGGGAAGCACATGGCCTTGTGGAGGATGGGGCGATGCCTGGAGCAGGTCAAGGCTTGGGATAAACCCTCCATCCCGGGCAGACCTGCATCCCTCCTGCTCTGGCTGCGCTTGGAGGTGGCTCTTATCCCCAGAAGATGCCTGGTCTGGCCAGATTACCTGTCTCATTTCAAAACCCGTCTTCAGCAAAGCCCTCCTAATTCAGCTGCTCCCAGCAAGCGCCTGGGCTCCCCGCAGGGCTGGAAAATTGCTTGGCAGTGGCTCGCCGTTGCTGTACCTGCCGCAGCGATGCCAGTGCGCGTGGTGCGTGGCGCAGGGATGCTCGGGGAGGTTCGGCTCCTCCTGCTGTTGCTTACCCGGCAGAAAACGCTCCACTAAACCAGGTTTTCTCATGGCCTTATGGTTTATGGTGGCCTGGCAGTATTTTTCAGCATTTTAATATTATCCTCCTTAATAAAAAGAAAAAAATTCTCTGTTCGTTGTCTCACTTGGGTTTGTTTTTCTGTGTTTTCTCTTTTTCCCTTCCCCCCTCCCTCACTGCACTGCAGTTTTGCTTACATAGCCCAGCTGGCCTTTCCAGACTGGGAGAAAGCCCTTTTCAGAAAATAAGGGGAGAGATTTTACTGTACATCCATTCTAAAAATAAAACTGCTCTGTATTTCTGGAGTATCTTTCAGCTGCTGATTTCAAAGATCCTTGAAATCCTCAATTAATGAAGTTTCCCAGCTCCCAGGGGAAGGAAGCACTGGGTATCATTATTGGTATGCCCTGAGGTGGGAGGACTGTTGCTTGTTCTGGGTTTTGTACAGCCCCTGACACTGCGAAGTCCTGCTTGACAAGAGGGGAAATGCAGGGATTTGAGCCCTGGCTTGCCGTCTGCCAGATCCCAGCTGGAGCAAAAACTCTATTTCTTGTCCTAAATTAGGAGATCTGGTCCTGTGCCACCCCTGTCTGCATCCTCCCCTTGGCTCCTGTCTTGTATTTCAATTGCAAGAGACAAACTCACCTTCTTACTTTAATTTTTGTACAGCACTGGGCACAGCCAGGGCTTAATCCAGAATCCCCCCCAAACAAGAATATGTTAAAATCAGGTTTTTTCCCCGAACAGGTTGCATTTCAGTGGAAGAAGGGATGATTCCTATGTCTGATTTGCCAGAATAAGCCCATGTACAGGCTGGTGCAGACATACAGACCCACCTCAGGCTCCCCAGCTCTCCTTGCAGCATTTCATCCCCACAGATACAGGAGAAGAAGATTCAGCATCTGTGTAAAAGCCTCCAACACAACCCCATGTACTGAGCAGGGCTTTTCAAGGGCTTTTTTTTTTTTTTTTTTGCATGAAGTGTCCTTGCGATATACCATTTCTTATACTAGATGGTTTGTAAAAGCTTTGAAGGAGCAGGACGGGAGCAGCACAGACTGGCAGAGCATCCCGGCTCTGCTTGCCCCTGAGCCCCTACCTGGGGGAGAGGAGGCATTGCCTCCCCACGTCCTCTGATGGACTCATAGTAAGGAAGAGCAGGGATGGGAGAGAGAAACCCAGAGCCCTTGGGACCTCTTCCAAGCCTCTGGCAGGGGCAGGATGGAGGTGGCTTATTTTAGGAGCTGTGGCTGCCCTTCCCAGCTCGGGCAGTGGCCACCGGCCGGCTGCTTGCACAGGCGCTGCCCAAGCTGGTGTTGGTGTTGTGCTGAGCTTGTGGCGGGCTGAAAAAGTTTGTAGAAAAGGGTCTGCCTGCCAGGGGGGAAAATGTGGAATTTTCTTTTTCCTCAACCAATTAAATGGATGGAGAATGAGATCTTTTTACTCTAAACCCACCCTTTCCCAGAGCAGCCCTCATCTCAGTTATATCAGACTGGTGGGTTGAAACTTCTTGATCTTTCTTAATAAGACATCTTGCACTCCTTTAGGGAATAAGGCTCTGTGGGGATCACTCCCTGTGCCCGACTCCCAGCAAGGGGCACCTCCCAACCCCTCTCGGGGTACTTTGCTAAAGGCAGAGGGAGGAGGGATGGATATTCCCGAGGAAAGCCGGAGAGGGGAGAGAAATGGGTGCTGAGGCTTTTCGCATGGTGCACAAGATCCCGAAAGCCCGCAGCTGCTGCGCTTCAGGGCTCGGAGCCCTGTCGAGGTTCTCCCACAGTTACAAATCCGTGCTGCCAAATTCATTGCCGCTGTGCCTGTGATTTGCACCAAGACTGCACGGCCCCGCAGGACTCTCAGCGATGTTTCACTGGCACGCAGAAGCGTGTGCGCGCCCCGCAGCCTTTGATATCCTCACGCTTGTTTTCAGCTTTTTTTTATCTTTCCAAGAATCGCTCTTTTCCAACCCTGTTTTACCACCCTGGTAGCAAAGCTTTCATGTGCTGAGGCATCAAAAGCTTTTCTGAAGCTCAAGGTGACTCATGCCCACTCCTTCCACCTCCCCCCGCCTTTGATGACCCCCCCAGCAGACGATGGCCCTGCATCACACAGGCTCTGCAGGCTGGTAGCCCGAGCTCGGCCAGACCCAGTCCTGGCACAGGGCACCTCAGAACCATCCCATCTTCCTGCTGCTTGGCTGTAAATCATCAACCTAAATACCCATGTCCATCCCACAGCCAGCTCCGGAGTTGGGAGCTGTTCCGATGGGGAAAAAAAAAAAAAAGCTATTTTGTTTCAAACACGATTTTCAGAATTATTTTTAGAGTCTGATGCTTGAATGTGAATCATGGGTTTAGCCATGCGAAACCTCCTTTTCATCTTTTTACCTTATTGTTATCCCAGCACGCTGGGTTTTATCTGCAGTTTGACATCTTTTATACCTGGCCTGGCAGACAGCAGAAATAAGGGCAGAGCTGCTCCCCAGCACTTGAAGTGCTGCGTATGCAGGGCACGTCGGTTTGAAATGATAATCCTCTTTTTGTTGTATTCTCGCACTGTTTATTGTCACTGTATGTACTGCTTGTTGTTTTAGTTTTCCATTTCATGCAAAATACATCAAAAAAATGCCGCGAGTGCTTGAGGTCTGTTTGTTATTCTCTGTGTTCAAAACTATTTCTTAAAAACTAACTTCCCCAAACTGCCTGCGTTTGCCCTTTGCTTGTCATCCCTCTGACTCCACTTGCCTTAGCACAAACCTTATGAGCTTCCCAGCAAACTGCAGAAAGTGCTTTGTTTGCGGAGGGTTGGAGGAGAGGCTGTGGGTATGTTCCCAGGAACAGGGAGCTTGTCCCTTCGCTTGCATTTGCTGGGTGGCTGGTTTAACTTGGTACTGTTTATATTTCTTTGATGTGGCTGGTGCTATGGGTCTGTGATGTTCATACGGCTTTTCAGTGCTGCCGGGTAGTCATTATCCTGTCACTAATTGTCATGCTGCCTACAGCTTTTTACGTGGCCTTCCCATCCCCCCCCCCCCCCATTTTAAGACTACACAAAAATAACATCAAATGGCATTTTGTCCTTTGTCTCTAATTTGGCCCCAGCCTGAAATTTTGGCAGTTGGGAGAGGGTTTCTGGATGCACCGGGATGCAAAGCCTTCCTCTGCAGTCCTACCGAGGGAACTGTGACCCCCCACCCCCACCTCCGTAACCGGTGGATTTACATCCTTGAGGTGTGTTTTGGGCTGCCCCTGGCAGCTCTCCCTCTGCATGCAGCAGTGAGCCTGCGTGCTGCCCCTCTCGGCGAGGCTGGCCTGGCAGTGATGCTGCGGCTGGGAGGGGGCAGGTACCGGTGCCCCCCAGCCTGCCCTGGGTGGCCAGGCAGCCCTGGCTCCTGCCCGGGAACAGATCCCAAAAAAGGGTCCAGGGAAGAGAACTGTGGCCAGTGCTGCTTGGTGGAGGGGACTGGAGACAGAGCCATCAGAGATGCTCAGTGACGGGAAGGACCAGAGGACAAGCCGCAGGGAGCTGGAGGCTCTTTTCCCTGATCCAGGGTAGGAAGTCACCGGGGTCCCCAGAGAAAAGTGCAAAGCTCGATGCTTCTGTTCCAATGACGTTGTACAACCTGGCGCAAAGACATCTCATTTATTTTCTCCTATCAGCCTAATGTGATGATTTGGGCGAGGGGGGAAGAGGCCGGGCAGCCATCTCCCGAACAGTTGGGCTGGGATTACACTTTTTCTATTGAGCTCATCACTGTAATAACCAGGAGCTCTGTTTATCAGCCCACCAGCCATGCCCATTTAGGAGATTACTATTTTTCCAATCTCATTTCTCATAAAAGAGGATTGCCGCCCGTGGCCTCCCTGTCCCAAGCCCCTTGCTTATGAGTGTTCATCTGCTCAGGGTGTTTATGAAGGCCCGAACAGGAAACTTCTGTTTATCCTCTGCGTCATCAAGAGCTGGCAACTCGATGGGATAATTACTCTTTCAGGAACATGTGTACAGCCGCCCATCAGTAGACTTTGGCATCTTGCTGAAGTCAATAATATATATGTATTTGCCTTGCGGGGATACATACTGCTTATTTGTTTCTCTTTCCTGTCCCTTTAACTGGGGCTGAGGTGGGGGTTTCTGGCTGTCGGGCTGCCCCGTGGAAGCAGGGATTTTTACTTAAGGTTAAGGAGAGGTGCTGCTCCCCTCAGAGTGGGTGGCACGGAGGGTGTCCCCAGCAGCTGGGGACACCTTGCCTGGGCAGTGCCAGCCCCAAGGCATCGCTCGCCCTGGCAGGGCGTCACCGGCTGCTCTCGCCGTGCAATTAGAGGAGCCACGTGTGGAGACAGCTTCTTAAGATGCTAACATGAGCACCTTAGCCCGGGAGAAGGCTGGGTAATGAATCATTTATCTGACAGAACTCTTTCCCTTTTCTCTCTCTGCAGGTTGCAGGGGAGATGTTATGATTCCCTTCACCCTTCAGCCGACAATTTTTGAACTACAGAAAATGCAGAAGTAAGTTCATTAGCGATATCCACCCGATGAAATTCAAGATGTGAAGTGTTTTGACTAGCGCTGTTCAAATAGAGGAATCACTCAGGAGTGTATTGCAATCAGTGCATTAAGATAAGATCCCAGAGCATTGGGTTTCTGGAGCATTGATTATAGATCGGCATCTCCCTGCTTCAGAAACAGAGTCTGCAGCCCCTGTATAAACCAGGAGAGCCGATGGATGCGGATGGACTCATGATGGAAAAGCAGGGAACACCAGAAAATACCAGTGTGCAGCACGACCCCCAGTGCCACAGCCAGCTGAGCATCGCCAGGCACTTTGTATGCACCAGAATATCGTGTACCTGCTTTTTTTCTGGGGGCTGCATCCTCCGCGTGGTGCTGGGGCTTCCTTGCTGCCCCCCAGGACTTTGCCTTGCTGATCATGCACAGAGCGTTTCTTTGGCGAGGCTGCAAATGTGGAAACCTCGTGCGGTCAGTCAAAGCAAATTCATTCAAAGCGAATGAGTGCTTGCCAGGTTTCTTTTCTTTTTTTTTCTTTTTTTTTTTTTTTTTTTTGAATTCTTTTTGGCTGTATTCACAGAACACAAATCTGCAGGCAGGCATGAGAGCCGTGTTTCTAATTTGGTATGAAACTTTTATTCCCACTTGGCCCAAGTTGCAAATGATGGAGGCTGTTCCTAATCCTCTGCCCTGTGCATTGAAAATGTGCTCCGGCCCACTGGCACTCTTGGAAATGGAGTAATTTGCATTGCATAGCAATTTTTGGGAGATAAATACAAGGTTCAGTGCCTGTGGGGACAAGGACGTGGCATCCTTACTGCATAGTGTGCAACCAGAAACCAAAGACAGCGGTGAAGCAACACGAAAGGGCTGGATTTCAGGAGCTTTAAGTTCAAGGCTGCATTAAAAGTATTAAAATCTACTTTTGCCTAAGTAAACAGAGTATTTTCAAGATCCTGTTGGAGGAAGCAAGCACTCAGCTGCGTGCTTAATAAGGAGACTTGCCCAAGTTTTGTTCCAGTGAATAGCATTAGCCACATGTCTAGGGATAAGTACCTGCTTAGATGGTGGGGTGCTGGGGATTTGAGGGGCAGCCGTACCCGGGCAGGGCGAGTCCTGCTGACCCCCGCGAGCGTCAGGTGGTGCTGGTCATCAGGACGTGATGGGGGCACACACAGGGGTACGAAATGTCGTGTCTCGGGACTAGAGGTTGTCTCCAAATTCCTTCACCGGTCAAGAAACTGGCAAACCAAACAAAAACAACCTGCCTTTTGTTACATGTGAATGTGTTCATACATCTCCGGAGAGTGCCATTTTCCTGCATCCCCCACCACAACCTCATGATTTCAATTCAAGATGAAACCAGCCCCACAGCTGGATGTAGCTGGAAACAACATCCCCTTTTTGAAAGTCTCAAGGCCTTCTTTTTTGTGCCCTTTCTTGAATTCGGATGTTTTCCTTAGGGATAACTCTTACCCAGGGGATACCCACAGGATTGGTGACAGGGTTTAAAAATCCTTATTGGCATGATATGGCTGCTAACCCTGCCGGGGATCGCTGCAGCGCCACGCGGCCGCTGCTGTGGGCTGTTGTTCTCTTTCCTCCTTCTCCTGGGGCTGCATTTACCAGCAGCGTGCTTGTCATGTCGCTCCCGTGGTGGGAACGGGATACGCATCTCCTGCTAACTGTGAGCAGGGTTTGCATCGCTGCTAGCGAGGGGCAAGGGTAAGAATTCTTTTCAGTGGTATTTTTTTGTCTGGCAGGTGTCATAGCCCAGGGGAGGTGTCAGATGCTTCGCCTGCATTTGCAGAAGTATTCATGATTTCAGATTTGAGAAGATGTGGAGGAGGGTGACTAGAGCAATGTGTCTTGAAACGTGGGAGAGAGCGATTAGTTTGATAAACTGGATAATTGTCAGAGTATCTGTTTCATAAAGGGTTTCATAGCTCAGGGGAACTACCAGACTTCCAGATCCCAGAGGAGAGAAGTGGGACAGTAGGAAGAGCACTGCATGCTGCCCGCCAGCCTGGCACAGTGGGAACGAGCTCTTGCTCCTTCACCAGCCCAGCTCCATGGAGCAGTGCAATCCCTTCTGCGGTGCTGGATGGAGGAGAGCCAGTGCAGCATCTCCCCCGAGCTGCTCAGAGTGCCGTCCCTCCTTACGCAGCCGAGATGCTGGTGTGACGCCGTTAGATAACAGCCTGGGAGAAGAAGCAGGGAGCTGAGCTGCAAGGAAATGTTTGTAGGAGAGAGAAGGGTCGGGGGGAGGATAGCAGGGCTGTGATTATTTGCCAGCAATCTGTTTGAGACCCGTGGGCAGCAAGTTACAATAAGAAAAAGCGTCATGTGTGGATCTTATTCGTCTGTTGGGAATGCATCTCTTGCATCCCCTCAGGCCAGGAGCTGGCTGTTTTCATGTGCCACCTGCAAGCACATCACGCAGAGAGCAAGGCGTGCCAACGGGCACGTGCTGTGTGCCCGCAGGATCCTCTGAATTACTGAGCAGATGGGTTTGCTCCCTGCCCCACTGCTCTTCACTGCTGCCACCGGCCAGAAAATGCCACAAGGAGCAACGGGCCAGATTGCAATGCCAGAGCTGGGGTGGGAGGGAAAGGTGCCCACGGAGATGCAGGGTCTGATGTGGGGCGTCTCCTGGGGTTGGGAGCTGCCTGGCCTGTCTGGCATGTGTGCTATGCTGGTTTCCACGGAAACACAGCAAAAGATGTGCTTCCACAGAGGAGCTGCCAGCGAGGCAGCATGGACCACAGGGTGGCCTCTGGTCGCTACTTCGGTGGCACAGGGAGACTGTAGGGCAGAGAGGACATGTGGATCTGCTTTGGGATGAGCCACCATGGTGCACGTGTGCTGTGCTGCCCTTGGGGTGCTGCCATGTGCCGTGTTGCCCTTGGGGTGCTGCTGTGTACTGTGCCGCTCTTGGGGTGCTGCCATGTGCTGTGCTGCCCTTGGGGTGCTGTTGTGTGCCATACTGCTTTTGGGGTGCTGCCGTGTGCTATGCTGCCCTTGGAGTGCTGTTGTGTGCCATACTGCTTTTGGGGTGCTGCCAGTGCCATGCTGCCCTTGGGGTGCTCCTGTGTGCCATGCTGCTTTTGGCTGCTGCTGTGTGCTGTGCTGCCTTTGGGGTGCTGCTGTGTGCCATGCTGTTTTGGGGGTGCTGCCGTGTGCTGTGCTGCCCTGGAGGGAAGGAGATGTCATTGCGATTTGTTCCTCACCTGGGGTGTGCTGGGGAATTACAGGGGTGTCCCATGGGGGTTCAGAGGGGCAAAGAGTGCACGCCAGAGATGCGGAGGGAAGCCCTGACACATCTCTGAGATGCTCAGGCCCTGGCTGAGATTGGAGCAGGGCCAAGACTGGATTCCAGGGCTATCAAGGAGGAGAAGCCAGGCTACTTCATGGAGTTTTTGGGGTGTGTCTGTTTTTCCTTCCTCTAAGGGCTGCTCAGATTTTAATATTTCATTAAATTGGATTGCAGTTTTCTCTTCATGGCCAACAGACTGAGCACAACATCTCCAGGCAGCAGTTCCTCCCGTCTGGAGGCAGGCAGCAAGAGCCATGTCCTGGATGTCTCCATCGGCCACTGTGCAGGTGAGATATCCACCTCTTGGAGATGCAATGTCCCAGTCTCGATGGCTTTGAGCTGCCCATGCCAGTGTGGTCCAGGAGGTGTAGCAACTGATACACCACTCTACCCTGAGCAGGGCCAAGGGGGTTTCTCCTGCCTTGTTTCTGCTGCACAGCATCACAGCTGAATGGCTCTCGTAGGAGGCAGCTGCAGCTGGTGGAGGAGGGAGGGAGGCAGGATTTGTCCCACGGGGCCATGTCCCCCCCACACTGGCAGCTGGAAGTTGATGGCCACAGCTGGGATCAGCCACTCCGGGCTTATTTTATTATCCCAGGAGGAAAGCAGTGTGAATCACTGCATCTGAACGCAGAGGTGTGCTAGGGCAGCACTGTACCTTACGCTGCCTGGGGCTCTCTTCTGGCTGTGTCCTTTACAAGGGAACATAGGGCTTGGGGGTACAAATCCAGCTTTTAGGCACTGGGAGTTGGCTGAGCTGAGCCTATGCCCCCCCTGCACAGCCGGAGCGCAGCACCCAGTCGCACTACAAATGGGTGCAGCGTGTCCTAAAACCAGAAAGCCAACTGCCAGGAGGAGGACCCAGCCCAGGGACCTCGCTGCTTCCCCACCCTTCCTTACAAACCTGGGCTCCTCCTGGCCCCCCGTGCTGTGCATGTCCCTCTCCCTGTTCCTCGGGGCTTGAATCCCCCCATTGCCCAGGATTGCTGGTTCCCAGTGGAAAACCTGCCTGCAGGGAGCGGTACCCGCTCTGACACCCGCCGGTGTCCGTGAGGAAGGAGAGCGCCTAACAAGGATGCTCTTCAAGGTCGTAATACAGAGTAGATGGGCTGTGCTCGTGTTGAATTACGTGTCGGTGCAGAGGCAGCACTTCCAGTGGCTGAGGGCTGGGAGCACTGGTGTCACACACCGCTGGGCCAGCCAGGGCATGTGGGGATGCAGGAGCTGTGCCCGTGCTCTTGGCTCGGCGGTGCTGCCTTTCCTGGGATCTCCTCTGGTCCTGTGCTGGGACCAGGGACCAGAACCAGCTTGGCAATGCATTCATCCACTGAGAGCTGCAGAACAGAGCTTGCCTTCACTCTCTGCCCTCTGACTCAGAAGCTCCTCAACACCGTCTCGTGAACCCCCACTGGGTGCCCTAGCTGCAAGGCTGCCGGCTGGGCTGGAAGGGGCTTTGCTGCTTCTGTAAAAAATGACCACAATGCAGCTGTCATATTCAACAGAAAATATTTTTTAAGTAATATCTGGGTCAGATGGAATCTTCTCCCCAGCTCCAGCAGAATTTCTTCATTCCTCCCGCTCTCCACCTGAGGATGCTGGCAGGGTTTTGACCATCTCAGCCTTCACTGGTGTAACTCCCTGCATGCTGTTGCTCGTGGGCATTGGTTTCAGTGCCCGGGTTTCCACCAGCTGCAAATGCAGGCTTAGGGGTCAGACAGCTGGGTAGGAGAGGGTCTGGAGGAAAATCACATTGACGTAGGTGAATGCAGGTGAGGGCTGGCTCTGCCTGTCCTACCTCCTCGTGAGTTTCTTTGAGTTCAGGATGGAAAATCACTCGAGGCCACGTACAGACCATGGCACTGGTGACCTCCGATGAGCCCTCTGCTCAAACTAATCACCCTGCTCGGAGCAGACGAGGAGTGATGAAATGGGCTGTGGGAGATGCACCCAGTTCAAATGAGCGTGAGCAACACATGGTGCCCAGGAGTCTCCTTGGCGTTTGCTTCTGCATTTTGTCTTTGCAGGTAAAGCAGAGCCGTGTGGCTAATTAAATGGAAACATAATCTCCCGACCTTTTTTGGGTTTCTCAGCTAATCCCGGTTCAGCCCTCGCAATGCCTTTCAGATTTAAGGCAAGGGCACAACTCCCCAGGGAAAACTGAGCTGTGGGGAGGAGAAAGGCAGCTCTCCCTGGGATGCTGCCCATGGGCTTTGGCGGATTTTGGGGTCGGCCCTTCCCCAGCAGGGACGGACCCAGGAGGGCCCGTGGGGTCTGAGCCGTGGTGCTGGGCTGGGGAGGGGCAGGCACCCCCCGCGTCCCCCAGCGGCTCAGCTGTCCCCAGAGGGCATTGCAGAGGAGGGAAAGAAGTGAGCGGGGAGACTCAGATTACAAATGTACAAGCATAGGAAGCAGAGATATATATTCCCTGGATATTAATTGCCTCTAAAATGTCATCTTTTTTCCGGTGAGCGGGTACTTTAGGCAACTGGATATACGATGGAAAGGAGACTGTGTCAGGCGGTGAGAGGACAGACACAGCGAGAGGCAGCTGGACACCAGGGAAGGGCTGGCCGCTGCCATAGCTGGTGACCAGCCCATTGCCGGAGCATCCTGATGGCCCTTAGACGTGCTTGTCACCCACCCCACCCCCCATGGGGACACTGCCCTCTGCTATGATTGGGAAGACTGATCTGGCCCGGGACACATCATTTGCTGGGCACACTGGCTTTGAGAGCTTAGTTCAGAAGGAAAACCCTGCTGAGCTTGGAAACCCTTGGATTTAAACAAGAAGAGGTCCCAAAAAAGTGCCATATAGCATGGTGGTCTGTGCTGAGGCAGGACAGGGCCACCACCTCTGCAGGGGCTGGGCAGCAGGGTGCTGCTGGGAATAGCCACCACGATGTGAGCGGAGATGTACGTCACGTCATCAGCCTGTGAAACTTAAATACAGGAGTCATTGAGGAAGATATTTTGGGGACTACATTGAAAATAAGGGTTAAGAGATCTTTTTTTTCCCTGTGGTTTGGAGTTATGTGACCCCAAGTATGTTACTGCAGGGCTCAGGTGCCCTCGACTGGGCTCTGGGGATCAAAGCTGCATTTTGGGAGGGGGGCTTAACATGGTGTAAAACCTCCTCTGCATGAAGGCTGACACGCCAGTCGGTTCCAAGCAAGGCTGGCACCTCCACCGGGAACTGCCTCGGCCGCTCCTGCTGTTGGGAAGAGCAGGAGGAGGCAGACCCCGGCGGCGGGAGGGGGGCTCTCACACCCATGCTTTAGCACAGAGAGGCTGGAAAACCAGCAATGCTCCTTCCCAAAATGTCACAGGCTTTTGTTTCACCATTTTCTGAGTGAAACACTCCAAATGTTGGCCTTGAACTGACCTTTGGTCACGAAAATTATCTCGCCTCAATTAAATATTAAAAACAAACAAAAAGTCGTGAGCGTGGAATGAATTGTTTTGCTCCACCTACCGTGTTGATTTTTTTTACTTCAATGGAAAAACTGAAAACCCAATGTCACATTGACACACCCTGAAATGAATTTTTATTCTGGCTTCCCATTATTAAATGTCAGCAAATGAAGAGAAGCAATTATTCTAAGAGCATTTTTATGACACGAAAATGCATCTCCCCATCACCACCTCTGCTGGGATTTAGGTGGTTATTTCGTTTTGCTGGGTCTAGGGGAGACTTATGGATGATGCTGGACTGTAGCTGGACCCACGGCTGACCAGGGGTCTCCTGCTACGCCCGCAGAGAGTCTGTGGCCGGGTCCCCACGGGTGCAAGTCTCTTGGCAGTGGGAATTGTGGTCTTTGTAAGACTGGGGATGGTGGTTTTTCTCCCTTAAGCCTTTCACTCCTGGACTCCAGTAATTTGTAAGATGATCTTATCTTATTCATCTTCTTTTCTAAATGTTTTTAGCTTTTGTGGTTTCGAAGTCAAGCTTAAAAGGACAAAAGAAAACTCGAAGAAGAAATACCATCAGATCAGCAAGCAAAGAGAAAAATTAACTAGTGTTAAAGCCAAGATGCCACTGCACAGCCACAGAAATGGTATGAAGGGAGAGATTCCAAGAAATTTTGAGTAGTGATGTGTTGCTTCTCCCTGACCCAAACCACTCTGCGAACATGGGTGGCGGGTAGTGGCACCTCTGCCTCCATCATCTCCCAGCCCCTGGCCGGGCTGCTGCCAAGAGCCATCATTGCTGGGATTGTGCCCCTCTCCTCCATCCCTTGCAGCAAAATCCATATGCCCAGCACCAATCCCACTGCTTTGGGCCTTAAAAAGTTCTGTGCCCTCCCCCGCGTGCTTCCCACCCACCCTCTGTGCCTGCGAGCCTTTGGGTGCCTCTCACAGCTTCCCCTGCCTGAGACTTACACATTGCCACCTGAGAAAATGCTGCTGTGATGTTTAAGCGCCCCAGCGTTTTGCACGGTCAGTATTTGTGTGCTCAGTTGCTTTTTGTGCCTGGTAAGCCTCAGATGGATTATGACTGTCACATACGGGATGGTCCTGTGGCCACTGCAAGGTCCAGAGCCAAATCCTTGCTGTTCCATGGTCTTCGCCTACATCAGTGCATTTATTGTTTTATTGTATTGTTTATTCTACATCGCTGCTGTGTTGGCTAACCCTTTGGGACGCTGAAAACCCAGCACATTTAAATACCCCTGCATAAAATGGCACTTGAAGTGGCTACTGACCTTCCTATCGACCTGCTAGGGAATGCTCCTGTGAACTGCCCTCCTCTGCAACAGCCCAAGCTGCTCCCAGGGCGGCTGCTGAGCCAGCACGTTGTAGATGTTCACAGCAGGTTTTTCCCTTCCCTTCCCATTCATCCCATGAACAGGATGGGTGGGATGGATGGGATGGATGTGCCAACCTGCCTGATGCGCACCTGAGACACAGATCTCATGCTCCAGCCTGGGTCACCCCAGGCTAAACCTCACGGAGCGAGCTGGCCCAGAGAGAGATTTACAGCACCAAATCCCATCATGACCCTGAAGATGGATATTCATATTTCACTCAACACGGATATTTACCTACTTAGGAAAAAAATAATACAACACTAAGTGCTTTCTTCCCCAGGCGTGTTTTTGCCTGACAGTGTGGGTAATCCTAATCCCTTGGCAGGGCTAAGCCAGCGTCTGAGCAGGCAGGTGCCTGGCACAGGGAGGGAGGCACGGTCCGGCGGGGCACCGGGGCTGAAGAAGGGCTGGAGTCATTAAGAAGGAGAGGAAGAATCTGTGTAGCTAAGAGGGAGCTGGGTTCCTCGCCATGACGATGCTGAAGGCTACCCATGGATCACAAACTTTGGTGTGGAGGCTGAGATGTGGGGAAGCTCAGGTCTGGGTCAGAGGAAGAGCATGGTGGGCTGGAGTTGGGCAGAAAGGACTGGAGGATGCTGGTGTGTCAGGTCTTTGGCTGGGACCTGGACACGGGGTCCTCCCCAGAGGCTGAACTTGTCCAATTTCTAATTTAGAAAAGGGTTGCCAAAGGAAGAAGGAACTGGTTTATATTTTCCTAAGAAAAGCCGGTCCCTTGCACTTCTCCCCCAGCCAGGTGGGATTAAATTGCAGCGCTGGATACGTACAAACATCCCCTTGTTTTCCCTGCTCTGAGCCAGTCTAGGGGGCTTACAGGTCATTACTGAAGTTGGGGTTGGTTTTGTAGCAAGAGGGTGACTCAGAGAACAAGTCCAGGTTATGTTATCATAGGATTACGTTGAGTTTTAGATTAAAATCTTCTTTAAAGTCCTTGGGTCCTAGCCAGATGTCAGATTCCTCTCCAAGCATGGATCCAATGGGGCTCAGCTGTGATAAGGCACCACTCGAACAAAATGGCTTTTACTGTGAGCAAGTAAGTCAAGCCCTGAATGCCATAGAAATATAAAAGACAGTGGCTTGGCGTAGCCTGTGACTCTGCTTGAGAGCTCTCAGGGCGGAGGGATTTTTTTGTTTGAAAAGCCATTAAAATCCTCCAGTTTTAAGGGTTTGAATTTGGCCCCTAAATTATTAAAAGTTGCTGAAGGATGAGCAGCAGCTGGCGGGCTGCTCACGAGGATTTGTCCGCTCATGTTTAATGCAGCCGCCGGGAGCCCTGGAGCCAGGCTCAGCGCGCCATCGCTCCAGTTCTGTGGCAAAGATCATCCTTCGTGTCCCTGACCGTGCAAGGGCAGAGTTGTGGAGCAGGGGTGATGTCTGCTCTGCTTTATCAGGGCTCTCCCTCCAGAATCAACCTGCTCAGCCTCCCGCCTGCACCTCCATCCTCTTCCTCTGCCCACCACCCGTCTCCTGGAGGTGAAGCCCCCCATGCCTTCTCCGGAGTCCGTAACCCCATGGGCACTGTGAATAAATGTCTTTGCTCTGAATTAAACCAGAGCACCTGAAATTTCAGCCTTTGCTGGCAACCCTGGGTGATGGTGAGCGGAATCTCAGCACCGACTGTTGCCAGTGTCCCCCGTGCTGTCAAATTCTTTAAAATGGTTTAATCTGGGAAATACTGCAATCCCTCCGCTGACTTCGCATGGAGAGAGATCCAGGTGGCATTTTGCAGTGCCAGCAACAATCCCGTTCTCCTGGCTGCATTTTGAACTCCCTTCAGTTTGATGTCCCTTGAAACGACAAGCCCATCGGCTCTGCAACTGTTGGTGCTAAAGAAATTGGAAGTTTTAGAAAATAAAAATCTTTGCAGGGAAGAGGGGAAAAAGCAGTGCATCAGCAGCTCCATAAAGTCTGGGATGTGTTAGCGCAGGCACAGGGCAGCACCAGGGAGCCTCCGTTCCCTGGCTGCTTGGGGATCCCAGTGGGAAGCACCCTGAAAAGAAATGATGAATCCATGTAAAATCATGGCTATTTTAGTGGGCAGAAAATGAGCCAGCTCCTCAGCCCACTGGGGAGATGAAAATAGCATCTTCTGGGGCTTAGCTTTGGAAAATATTTGGAATATTTTCAGAAAAAAATATAGGAAAAGTCAGAGTTATGTTTAGTAACAGAAGCCGGTCGGCTCCAAGCTGGAAGGCCACGTGGGTAAGAGTCATGTCAGTGCTCCGAGATCACACATGGCCACGCACCGGGATTCAGGTTCCAGCTCTGCAACAAAGGGCATGAGGAAGAGCACCCTATGGAGGACGGGGGGTCTGTGCTGGGCAGACTGACTGAGTTTGGGGCCAGGGTGGCCGCAGTGGGGACACGTGATGCTCCCGGCCCTGGCAGCAGCTGCAGGACGTGCCGGTGAAACGCAGGCGGCCACCGGTGAGGCAATGGTAGCACACCCCTCCCCGGTGGCCTGGAGGGCCCTTAGCCCCGTGTTTCTCATTAGCGTCATTCATATTTTATACTTTTTTCAAGCCTAATGATACAGGAATGCTGGAGGCTCATAAATAATGCCTGTTGGTGCGAGACTGCATTAAAGCTTAACGAACTTTCTTCTGGTTCGAGTGGTTGGCCATAGCCACAGCCCTTGGCTGGTCCCACCTCAACTCTGCTCCTTCCGATTAGGTGCTCTCCATCCTCCATTGCTGTCCTTCCCATCCTCCATGATCTCTTTCTCCATCCTCCATCATCATCCTTCCCATTCTCCATCACTGCCCTCTCCATCCTCCATCATCACCCTCCCCATCCTCCATCATCTCTTTCTTCATCCTCCATCACCACCCTCTCCATCCTCCATCATCGTCCTTCCCATTCTCCGTCACTGCCCTCTCCATCCTCCATCATCGTCCTTCCCATTCTCCACCACCGCCCTCTCCATCCTCCATCATCACCCTCCCCATCCTCCATCATCGTCCTTCCCATCTTCCATCATCTCCTCCATCCTTCATCGTTGTCCTTTCCCCTACCCTTCTCTGTCCTCTCTGTGTGCCGGGTGGCTGTCAGGGATGGCAGCACCGTTGCACCCTGGGCACAGGAGCAGCCCTTGGCTCTGCCAAATACCGACATCCCGGAGGAGCCAGCACAGAGGCTCGGGAGCCACCAGCAAAGCACCTCTTTGCACATGACCTGAAATTCAGGGATTTCTCTTGGACTCCTTTAGGGGAAAAAGGAGTTGAGCGCTCACGTCTGGTTCCCTAGCAACACCGCTGCTTCTAATTCCTGATATTTTTTTTTTTTTTCTTTTGAGGGGATCCTTCATGTGTTGTGTTCTGGCCCACAGAAACGCACCGTCCCCCACTTGAGGGAGAACCCGGGCAGGCGGCGAGTGCCTGTGTGTCCATGGCACGGCCAGGGGCAGGCAGGGCTTGGAGGCAAGCATCAGTGCGCCGGGTACCGAGGCACGCAGCACTGCTGCAACCCAAACCGCCTGGTTTACAAAACAAACGGCACTTGTGAGAGCGTGTAACCACGGGGAAACCCGTGCCGGAGCCCTCCCCAGCCCCGCAGGTGCTGATGTCAAGCCAAAACGTAGGCACGATGACGGTGGTTGATGGAGCACCGTGCTCCCCACGACTAATGGGTGATTTTCCGTGCGCACAGGAGGAGTTATACAGTAAATCAGCCATGAACATCTCAGAGATTACTGCAAGTAAAAACAATTACTTACTTAAACAGAGAGGGGGAGAATTTTAAAGGTATATCTAAAGTTATTTCAACGTGTGCCACTGCTTGGAGGAGTTGGAGGAGTTTTCTTTGCACTGGTGGGGCAGAAATATGTGTCATTGCTGGTTAGGGTGGCTTTTTGCTGGAAATGGTGGTTTCAGGCTTTGTGGGTTTGGGTCATGTAGGGTGAATGCTTTCCATGGGGAAAATAAATAAAGCTCTGATGAGGACAAATGCTTTTAGAGTCCTTTAGGTCAAACATTGGGACAATTTTCCCAATATTGTTCAGAAGGGAAAACTGCAAGAAAACAGAAGATTCCAGGGCTTTTCGGTGTGGTACACACCCTAAAACCCAGGGATGTGCCCCACTTGCCAGGCAGGGAGAGGAGATAGACCCATCTCCCTGGGATTTCTGCCAAGAGGTTTTGGGGCTCCCCAACCCCACTGCATTCACCAGCACCGCTCTGTCCCCTAAATTGTCCGAAATGTAAAACAAACCCCAAATCTGGGGGCAAATGCGACGTGCAAAGGCTGCAAAACCCAATCCACAAATGTCAGTTTGGGATTGTTTTTCTGGTGGGGACCAAATGCTCCCAGGTCCCACCGGTGCAGCTGCATGGTAGGACGTGCCTTAGGGAAAAGCCCGGCTGCGTTTTGCTGAACTCCTTCGCTTTTCTAGAGTTTTTATATTTTTTTCTAAGCAACATAATGGAATTTAATACAAAGCCATATCCGCACTGGAAATTTCTTTTGCAAGTAAAAGCCTGCCAAAATGTATGATTTAGCTCTTTCAAATGTCTAAATATACATTTGCATGCAAATTTGTTACTTAAAATTATAAACTGAAATGTGCATTTCCCCTTTGCTGATGTTAGGAGTGTTTTCCTTAAGCCAGAAAGATTATCCCCATTATTTGACCGAAACGTGTAAGAATTTCATTGCCTATAGAATAAACGTTCTGGCTATTTAAGGCATCTTGAAAAAAAGCTCTCTATACTACTCTCTTGGCTTCATTTCACAACAAATGCATCATTTCCGATGACTGGCGTGGAGCAGGAGCTGAATTTTAAGTGTGTCTAAATCCAGATGGTTTATTCCCAGCGCGGGTGCAGACACGGCCGGGCGAGCGGAGCGGAGCTGGCTGCCTCTGGTGCTGGGGGTAGAGCCCAGCCACGGGACGGATCCTGCTCCTCCCAGTGACTCCTGGGCCTCCCGGCTCAGGCTTTGCTCCTTGTTCTTTGTGTTGGAGACCAGAAGGGCTGAGGCCCTTCGCCCCCTGCGCCCACCCCACACGGAGCGGCACAGCGTGGCACCCGCCTGTCCCCGAGCACACGTGATGAGGGTTCAGCCCTTGATGCCCGTGTGCATTTCTATGTGATTTTAAAAGCAATAAGCACCTAAAAAGCTTCTCCTTTTGGATTTAGCATACCAGAATCTCCCATCATCCCTTTTTGCAAGCAGGGGTGTCCCTGCCTGCGCAGCCCCACATCCCCACGCTGTTCCGGGAGCCCACAGGTGATGCTCAAGCTCACCAGCTGCCAAGCACCAGGTCCCTGCCCCAGGCTCTGAGCATCCTGCTGCCGGGGTTTGCAGTTCAGCCCTGTCTGTCCTAAAAATCTCTCATCACCTTGTATAAAAGCATCCATCCCCTGGGGCATATCGCCTGATCTCACCTGCCCTGTTCCCATCTACTCTTCCCAGAGTCAGGATCAACCCCTTGGAAAAAGAAAATCCCCCCCAGGGCATCTCCATGCCATTACACTGGTCCTAAGGGTGGTAGCTGGGCTTGCAGCAGCAGCACTACCTCCCACCTGGAGCTGCGCCAGGCAGCAAACACGAAAGAATGCTCCAGGTGTTAAGTACAGAACTATTTTGATCCCTTCGTTGCAGGAAAATTGCTTTGACTTTTTTTTTTTTTTTTTTTTTTTGGTGTAAGCAAAGCTACGGTAATTACTGGGGGAAAAAAAATTTCAAAATCAAATGTTAACATTTATATGAAAAAGGTGTCATGATGATTAAATATTTCAATGGGTTGCTCTTTAGTAATGCAAAACTAATCAACTTCCAGATGATATTTAAAAAGCAGAGAACGGTGTACGGTTTAATATCATAATTTCAATAGGCCAGGGTTTAGAAGACAGCTAATTATAAAATAATCCTTTTATGTTGTGTAAAACATCGTTTTAAAGCAGATACTCACTACAAACGCGGGGTTTCCTTATTGATGGAGGTAGTTCGCTGAGTGCTGATTTATAATGTGGCTGTGGGCGTGGAGCAGCTCCCGGGATGCGCTGAGCTGATGGAGCTGCTTTTGGAGTGAGACCTCCACTCTCTGGGCTTGGGGCTGGGCCGTTTTACCCCACGGGGTGATCTGGCAGTGGAGTCGCACCAGGGCGATGGAGATGTGCCTGAGCCTGGTGCTGGAGCACAGCTCAGTGAGAAAAGGGCTGATAAATAACATCGGCGAAGCGGCTGTGTGGCGCAGCCTGCTGTACCTCGCCGGGCTGTGTCTGCACCCTCACCCCAGGCAGGATCCTCCCGCCCCTGGGTTGCAAAACCCATCTGTTTCCACAATATCCCAGCAAAACATCCCATGGGATGTGTTTTGGCAGAGGCATGGCAGGCCAGATCTGGTTGACGCATCCCCCGTCGGGCTGGAGCCAGGCGCTTGGCTGTGCAGCCTGGGTGGGATGCTCTGGAGCTGATGCCAAGCAGCAGGGTGCAGGATGGTCCCCAGGCCCCCGCAGCCCCTCGCAGGCAGCTCCGCCGTGCCTGCAGAACAGGCAGCACCATCTCCTGGCAAGAAGCACAGCCAGGGAGCACCTTGCGGACCCCGCAGCACCCCGGGGTCAGGGCAGGAGCTGGCTGAGCAAGGGGGTACGCCATGTCTGTGGTGTCACAGCCAAGGTCTCGCTCCTGTGGAGCCCACTCTGGCTCCAACAATAACCGAAATTAATCAGAGCCAAAAATAAGGCCTGCTCCGGGGCATCCCCCCCTTCCCGAGTGCTCCCCAACAGTGAGCAGTTTCCACCAGTTTTTTCAGCTTTGCGGTTCCAGTTTTGCCTCCAGCAGAAAGCGATGGGGATGGGTGGCAGGAGCAGCACCGAGTGAAAATGAATTAACCTGGAATTTCCCCCCTGGAGCTGGTGGGAAAATATTCCCAAATGACCCCAAATATCAAGTCAAAATGGGGATTGAAGGGGCTGGATGGGATCAGGACATTGCACATGGCAAGCACAGAAGCAGCGTGGCTTCTACTTGTTCCTTGAATTATAAATACTACGGAGTATATTTAGGCACACTCTGCTCTGCCAGCCTGATAAGCGTTGCAACACGGCGCGTCGGCGTGGGGCTGCTCCCTGGGAGCACGAGGAGGGATTTGTTCTGTGCTCTGGCATGTGAAATGGGGATCTGCCGAGCTGCCCGCGCTGCCCATCTCCCTGCCCTCAGCGGGGTGAGGATGCCTGGCCGGGCGCTGGCAGCACCAGCGTCCAGGGACGAAACCTGCGCCCTTCCCACGCAGTTACAGCACATGCATATTTCACGGCCAATAATGGGATTTTGCTGTCGATACCGGTCCCAGATTTCTTTCCACCCTGCTACATTTTCAGGTTAAATAAATGTAAGTCTTCGGGATCCCTCCAGCTCCAAGGAAAGAAGGTTTTCTGGATGAGCTGGCCGTGTCCCGCGGTTGGTGGCCAGCGCTGGGTGGGCTGCAGGCGTGCAGGGGCTCAGGCTCACCTGGTGTAAATCCCAACCCCGGCAAATCGCCTCTGTGAGCCCACCCAGGGCTCCGAGTGCCGGCTGCAGCCTGGCTGGGTGTCATCGCCCCACGGTTGTCCTCACCTCTGCTGGTGGCCTTTGGCTGCGAGGGACGGGCACAGGGATGGGGAGTGCAGCCCCAGCGTCACCCTGGGCTCTGCATGCAGGAGGGCACCCGCTGGGCACCGCGAGCATCCCTTCCCGAGGGGTGGGAGAACAAATTTCTCCAAACATCCTCCCCACGGTCCCAATCTACTAATAGCCCGGTAATCCTCTTATGGGGCTCAGCCTGGGTCGCCCGCAGGAGCCTTTGTGTAATGCCAGGGAGGAGAAACACGTTTTCACTGCAGCGATGAAGCGCTGGCACTTGCTGGCTGCTGCTCGCTGGGACGGGGACGGGACCCAACGCTGCCCCGTGCCTGCGGCTGCTCCCGGCACATCTCGGCTCCAGCCGTGCCGGCCCTTGCCCGTGCCACCCTTTTCGGGGAGCTCCCTCGCCAGGGCAGCTCGCTTTCGGGCATCCCTGCGCCTCGGCAGCCTATTTTGGGACCCGTAAGCAGCACACTCAGCCGCGGCTCTATTAATATCCTGCCCAGCCTCTCTGGGTGGTTAAGCTCCCGTTTAATGCTGGGGCAGCGCCAAGAGAGCCTCTGGGGGGATGAGGATGAAAATAAGGATGAGGATGAGGATGGTCTGGCAGCTGGATGAGGTTGCCAGCCCCCATGAAGCTTCAGGCTGTGTCCGAGCCCGTTTGGCCCCCGTGGGCCAGTGGGGCTGGCTGGGTGCACGAGGTCCTGCCCGCTGCTCCCTGGCTCTCACCGCCAGTGGCACAGCATCCCGCGGGATTAGGATTGATGATCTGGTGCAAGAGGACTGCACGTTAACGTATGTGTGACTTCCTAGAACAGCTACTTTTCTCTGCAGGTAGAGAAAAATGAAGTGCAAACTCCAAAGCAACCTGGACTTTCCGGCAGCATCAAGCAGCAGTTTGGCACTGAGTGCCAGCAGATAGAAAAGGGCCGTTTTCCACTGTATCCCAAACGCTGGGGATGGGTGACATCGCCCATGAGGCGCAGGGTGACGCTTCCACCAGTGATGCCAACACAGCCATGGCCATGTCCCAAGGCACGACCCTGGTGTGTGGACTCCCAGCCCCCAAAACCCAAACCCAGCCTGGCCCCTTCCCCGGGAGGCAGGAATTAGCCCTTTTTTTTATCTGCAAGACCTTGCAAGCACCGGCTTGGGGCCTTGTTTACATTTTTTGAGGAGCTGTGCTGGTTGCACAGCCCTCCCCGCTGCAGCCGCAGGCCCTGGGGCTGTCACGGGCAATGCTGCAACCCAGGAGAGGGTTTGGGGGGTGTCAGACCCCCAGGCATGGATTGGGGTTGTCACCAGCTTTATCGTCCCCAGCAAACGAGCTACTTCTTGTCAACATATTTATTTCTTTTTTGTAATGAGGCAACTTCATTTCTGTGGGTTGCTCGAACGGCGCGCGGCATCTGATTATTAAAAATGCTGCTGGAAGCCAGCCCACAACCTACTTAGGCATTAATCTTCCCTGACAGATGCTGACGAGGAATTGCTCCGGCAGCCGGGACCGGCTCTCCTGCCCAACGCGTTTCATCCCTTAAAAGCTGGGTATTATCCCCATTACCGCCTCGGAGGCTGGTGCCACATCGCCAGGAGACGTTGAGCCAGGCGAGCGGCAGGACAGACATCCCACACCGGAGCCGCCGGAGCTGGCGATGCTCGGGGCGGCATGGAGCTGGGCACACCGGCTGCTGCCAGCACCGGGCGGCATTTTTGAGTCACAGCATCGTGGGTTGTCTTTTTTTTTCTCGCACAGAAATAGGCAGAGTCATGTCAAGTTGAACGCTTCATGAATTCCTGTTTTGTTCATCACATTTTTTAGGAAAGAAAAAAAAAAATTCTTTTTTTTTCCCCAAGTCAGACTCTTTCACACCAGTTGTCTCAGCAGGATTTTACACTTTTCCTGGACTGACATGTCCTCACCAAACGTACCCCAGCGCAATTTAAAGAATCCAGGCTCCAGAATGAAATGTTTCACCCGATTCAGCTGCCCTTTCCTCATATCAAGCCAAACTGAACTTCTTATATCGTCATTTCCCCCCAAAGAAACTCCTTTCTTGATGGTTTTTCTTGGCTCGTGGTCTGAGGAACCCGTTCTGGTTGCTGCTCTACTCTCAGCTCCCCGGTACATACAGTCAGGGTGCAAACATAATACATGAGCAGCCGAGTAATCACCCAGATAGGATAAAAATACACATTTCTGGTGCTCACTGGGACTTTTTGAATATTTGAGACCTCCCAGTGGTTTCAATTGGCCACCATTAGAGGAAAACCCTCGGAAGCAGGAGCCGGCGGGGAGCGCACTGGCGTGTGGGCAGGCACGAGCTCTGTGCCCAGCCTGCGGCTGCTCGCATGAAGGCGCGAGTGTGGGGTCACTGCCCTCCCCCTCCTGCCTGCTGCCCGAGCCCCGATAAAAACCACAAAAAACCCCCAAAGGAAACCATGCGGGAGCAACACTTGCAGGGCTCCCCACCTCCCAGCGTGAGCCAAGGGGTCCCCTGGCTTGCAGGGGCGCAGGGATGTGACCAAGGCCACGGGGGGAGTCGGTGGCAGGATCAGCACCGTAGCTGTGAGCGGTCGCCCATTGCCAGGGAAGAAGATGGGAGGAAACCAAGCTGTGTCTGGCACCTTGGAGGAGCTCTTTTAGCCCTAATTGGGGGGCGGGTGGGTCAAGGCAGATCCCCCCTCCAGCTCCCAGGGCCCCCTGGAACAAGAGCACGGCCACATCAGCCCATCCAGCTCCATCTGCCAAAATGAAAAGGCTCTGTGAAGCAAAGCTGTGGAGGCTCGGGTACTCATCGCCTTCTCTTTGCTGCCTCCGGATTATTTTTAGCAGCTCGATACTGGGAGAACGGCAGGAAGCCAAGGCGACACGCGACAAGGCCGGGTCCCTCTCCAGCCCGAGGGCTGCTGGTGCTGCTGGGCACCCATGGGTGCTGCAGAAGACCTTCTGGGGCCTTGGGGGCCCACAGGGCTGGCGGGGGCGGGTGGCCTTGCCGGGGTGCAGCAGGCGCCAGCCAGCCCCGGTTTATCGGTTGGGCAGATAGAGTGGGACCGCTGTGTCCCCAGGGCTTATCAGACCTTGGGAAACTTCCCCTGCCTCCAACCCGCCGCTTGCTGGCCATGGGTTTTCCCCTCAGCCCCTTCACCCAACACCCCCAGAACATTATAGGTCACTATAACCCCTGGGCTTTAACTTTTCTACAGGTGAGAGCAAATTAAGCCAGTTTTCTTGCTTCACTCCAGATTGCTGCCATGTCCTTGCATCCTCAGCATCACCTACACGTGACTTATTTTTTTCTTGGAGAAAAGATGAAATAAAACAAGGCAACCCATTGATGGAGGACCCAATCCAGCTCCCCCCTGCCTCAACCCCTGCAGCCGTGGGGTCTGGCAGCTTCTCCAGGATATCCTGCGGCCCCGGCCGGATCCGGGGAACAATGCACAGGGCATCCCACGGGCACCCGCGTCCGGCCGGCCAGGCTGAGAGGTGCCGGCTGGTTCCTTCCCGTCCTTACCCCTCGCCGCTGGCTCCAGCCCCTTCCCCGGGGCACCTGAGCTTGAGCCGCAGCTGCAGCTCCTTCAGCGCCCAAATTTCCATCCAGAGGCTCTTGCTTCCCACTTCAGTGAGCAGAGGCTGCTCTCCCGCCCTCCTGCTTTGTCCAAAAACAATTGCAATTAATTAGGAGGATGGCTTCATCCTCTGCCACTCAGACAATGTCAGGGAAATTACCAGCTGCGCTGCGTTGCTTTCCCTCTTTTCCCTGTTTGTCACAAGCCGGTGGGTGCTGAGCAGCCCAGGGCTGGGGGTAGGATGCTGTGGTCTCCCTGGGGTGCTCCTGCCATGCCCTCGGGCTGTGCCTCTCTTACCCGCTGCGGCTTCGTCCCTTTGCAGGAAACCACTTATTTGCTTCCAGTTTCTTTAGCCCAGCTTCCTCCCTTCCTCCGGCATTGTGTGCCGCACAATCGCAGATAAATATGCCCGATACCTGCCCTGGGAGCAAGGGAAGGAGCGTTTCTCAATGAAGGAGCAGGCTGGGAAGTGGCAGCCTTTTCCAGATGAACCAGATGATTTTGGGGTGAGCATGGAGCTGCCCTTAGATCTGCTTTTGGTCCCGCTGGCGGTGCCAGGGACCTCTGCAGCAGGCAGTGCCTGGGGGAGCCCCGCCAGGGGCTGTGCTGCCGGCCCAGGCAAAACCCCCGTCCCCCAAAAGAAAAATTAGAAGCAGATGGATAAACAAAAAAATAGTAAAACCATCTTTATTTTTGCTAGGGTGAGTGAATGCAGAGGTGCAGGTGGGACCTGCCTTGCCCAGCGTTGGCTGTGGCTGTCCCCTGCCCGCCGCCACTGCCCGGGGCACCCCAGCCCCAGGAGCAGGTGAACGTGGTCATCAGCTTCAATGGAATTTTGGTAATTAAGAGCCATTTTGCCCATCAGCTCTCGCTAGGTGATGGCTCTCCCTACGGTGGAGCCCTGGTTTTACAGAACCCATATTTTTGCATCCTTGTGGTCCATCATGGTTTTGCATCCTCAGGCCCGAGGCAGCATCCTTGCCTGCGACAGCTCGCCATAAATCAGCGCTGAGAATCGCCAGATAGGCTTTCCTTAGGGAATATCGCCAGCCTGCTGCAGCAGCCCTGTGGGCTACTGCCACGGAACCAGGGTTAGGCACGAAGCTGCCCTGTGAGCTGGCCACTGGTGCTTGCTGGGGGGCAGGCAGGGGGCAGCTTTGCCAGCTGCCCAGTCCCGGCTCCTGGAGAAAGCCCGGCCAAACATTTTTAATGACCTCATGAAGCCCAGGCATTTGGGATCACCTTAAACTGCAGTTTCACTGGTTAGAGACGGCTTTTGCATGGGTTTGGTTCCTTCCCCCCAATCCTTGCTCTCTGGATTACACTCGGATTTTAGGGCGAGGTGTTGTTGGCTGGGCTTTAACCTCTTGGAGCTCAAACTCTGCCAGTATCCTCGCTCCTTGCTGTATGTGTGGCGGCTGCAAGGTCTCCCGAGTCTCAGGAGCCCCAGGGTACTCGGGAGGTTCTGCAGCACTCGGAAGAGCCTGGATTTGGGCAGGTGCCCAGCCATGCCCCACCAGGACACGCTGCTGCCTCCCCCGCACATGTTGAGTGATGCTCGTTTGATTTTCTCTGTCCTCCAGGCTCCTTTACAGCTTTGCTGCTGCTTTCATTGGGGTGCTGGGTGGCTCCTGTTCCTGAGTCTTAGAGGACTTTATCAACAGGGACAGCGTTTTGTTTTGGGAACCACGGAAAGAAAAATGAATGTGTCAGCTCTGGTGCATTATCCACTTAGAAATAAGCCTCTGAAGTGACTATTTTTTGGTTCTTTTCATTTCTACTCTGCAAGATGCCTCCATTTCTATTTCCCCCCCTTTTAAAACTCCAAACATGCCTTTAAACAACTCAGAACTGAAACCAAATGTTTCTGAAATGAAGCACTTCCCATCTGACAAGGCACATCTCCTGGGCTGGAACTTAACACTGTGGGGGAAAAAAAAAAAAAAAAAAAAAAAAGCCAAATCCAAGCCCAAACTGTATTCTCCATAAATTTTGCAGCAGGGCCGTTTTCCATCAGCCTGGCAGGTGTGACCCAAATGCCACTCGTTACATGCCTAATTGCCTCCCTGATTGCTTTATGGGCCAGAAGAATCGCTTCTTGTATCCCCCGCTTGCCCCTTCACCCGCCAAGCTGCAGCTGGAGCTCCCCAGCCAGCTGGGATGTAGGCTGCCTTCCCGGGGTCTCCCTTTCGGGATGACTCTCATCCCCCTCAAATCTCTGCCCCTGAGGCGTGTGCAAGGGAGGGAGCAGCCAGGTTGACCAGGAACCAGCATGGTGTGGTCCAGAGCAAAGCCTCTGAAAGCCAGCTGCATGAAATACTGGGAGCAAAGGGTACCCAGGGAGCGCATCGTCCGCGGGGTGGGGAGGTGGGCACCAGCCCCAGCCCCACACGTGGCTGCTGGGGCATAAATGTGCTCGGTCCAACCCCGCACTGCCACATGCACGTATGTACATGCACATGCATGGCTTTCCTTAGGGTTTATAAGACTGGATTTCACGAGCTTTGAGGTTTATTTAGTTTTGCTCCTGGCCTATAGCAAGAAAAACTTAGAAGCTCATGATTTTTTTTTTTGCAGGTAGGAGAGGTTTGGTTCGCTTTTAGTGGTACATGCTGCCATCTTCAGCATCTCACTGGAGGAGCCAGCTCTGCCTGCAGCCCAGCTCAGCTTGTCACTTGTCTCCTCCAGCTGGAAGAACAGGCTCTCCGGCTTCTTCTACCACTCAGTAGCATTTGCTACTGGTGTGTTAATTTAGTTATTAAAGAAGAGGTTCCCACAGGTTGCACGCTGGGCTGCCCATGGGCCAGGGGAGCGGGAGCAGCCGGTGGCAGGAATAGCAGGAGCTGCGTAACGGCGGCCGCTCGCTCGTGTCCCAGCCAGGAGTCGGTGGGTGAGACACAGCACAGCCATGAAACGAATCAAAAAAAAAAAAAATAAATAAAAAAAATTCCCAAGCAGATTAATATGACATTACTGGGGTAATATACATTAGACAGAGCATCTCGCACACTAACTGAGCATCGTAACGGCTGCCTATGGACTAAATCCGTATAAATGCTTATAGTAGGGGAGCACAGGTGATGGTGTGGTACAGACATATGGCGTTCATAAGCCCAGCAGCCCCAGACCTGAAGACACTGCATCCCCAGCATCGCTCCTTTGACTCTGCAGCCCTGGCACCAAGCCACAGGGCTCTGTGGACCCTTTTCCCAATGCTGGCTTGAAATATCTGCTTTGGAGGTACCTGCAGGTTGTGGCTGGAAATTAATTTCAATTCCCTTTTCAGCCACCAAGAGTAGCTTCTGGAGGTGGGAAATCACCGACGGGCTGGGATCCCGCATCCATCCTCCCTGGTGATGCTCCACACTGTTGCCGCTGCTGCTATTAATCATGTCTGCAGTAATGAAGTTAATGATCTGGGATCTCTTTCTAATTACTTCTTCCCCAAACACAGGTCTGCCTCTGCCTTCGCTGAGGGGACTCAGTGTGGGTGATTCAAACTCTACACACTACTGGCAACTCAGACATCTAAACTGGCTTCAGTTTACAGGATGGTCTGTGCCGGACTCCTGTGTTCCCTCCAGCAGGCTGACCGGGCAGCAGGACACCCTTAGTCACAGAGTGTTTCAAGGGAGAGTTGTACTTGTGTTAAATTTTTAAGAGTGGTTTGCAAAAAAATCATTTGGTCCAAACTGGGGTACCCGGTTAAAACCCAGAGCCAGGCAGCCCCCTGCAGCGTGGCCCCGGGGAGCACCAAGCCCCTGCTTTGGTTTAATAGCCCGGAGCTTGGCTGTGGGCTGCATTTGGTTTGCTAACAACTGGCATTCAGGTTTCTAAAAGCAAGCCAAATAGGCTTCGTTATTTTTTTTTAGACACCAGCTCTGGGACTTCTTACAAGGGGTGTTTAGTTTTTGTAGCCATAGGACATGAAAGGGGGTCACAGTCTGTAGCATCCCCCAGCAAGAGCATCTCTCACAGCATCCCAAACACACAACTTTTAGAAAGCAGCAGGAAGACTTCAAAAGTTTCTGAGGGTGATGCCAGCCCATGCTTCTGGAAGCTGATCAGGTGCCTCAAATAATAAAAACATCATTAAAACTCTTGTGGGGAAAAGCTGAATGGCGGCATCCCGAATGATGCTTTAATTTTCTTCGTCTTCACCAGCATTTTCCAAAGCAGCGTTGAGCTGCTCAGACGTTTAAGACTCCACAAGAGGTGGCTCTCAGTAGAGTTGGGGATTTTGTTTCTGCTTTGCCAAAACAAGATTAATTACCCTGAACAGGCAGCGGGAGGAATGCTGCTTGCTTCTCGGGGTAAAAGCTGCGTGTTTGCACAAAGCGCCCTTATAACCTTGTGGGGGTTCGAGGTTTGTTTGGTGTTATTTTCCTCCCTTTCCCCTATTCTTCATATTCGAGCACTGAATCAACACCATATGATGTCTGGTTCATTTTCTCATTAGAGCAGCTCCGTTGACTGTGTAATTTCCCAGCGTCACATCGCAGCCCTGCTACTTCTCCAATGCCGCCCCAGCAGCCGGGGCTTGCGTGTCTGAGCACTGGGGCTCTGCTTTCCGCAGGGAAAAATAACCAGTTTGCCTCCTGGGGGTTCCCCTGACTCCCAGGAGGTGGGGGGAGCCTGTCCTTCCTCACCATCCCCTCTGTCCCTGGCTGTGTCCCCACCAGCCAGCTCCAAAGCCACAGCCTGATGCGGCTGCTCCAGGTGCCAGGTCAGCTTTTGGGACCATGGTGCCCCCAGTGCCCCCCGAGTCCCGGCTCGGCTGTGGGCTCTGCTCGTCCCTTGGGTGTCACCGCTCCCTGGGACCCAAAAGCCACCCTGCAGGGTCCAGCCGCGAGCCCTGGCTCCCTTCTCTCCACCGTGCTGTGTGTTTATTGTGTATGCACCCGTGTCCACCAGCTCCTGCGCTCTCTGTAGCACTGGCTCACTGATCAGTCGATAATTTTACATATAGATTGTGCCGTGCACTCAGCACCGATGGTTTGCTGACATCATTCTCTCCTGGAAAATGGTATTTTGATACTTTCCCATCCTCCTCCCTACTGTACTGCATGTGTCTTGGGTAGGCTCTCACAGGTCCTTTGGTGGACCGTGAGCATCACTGCCCTGGTACCCAGCTGCTGACCTGCCCCGCGTACAACACACCCCAGCGATGCTTTTGAAAAGCATTTTCAAAGAGCGACGGCAAGGGTGAGGAGGGCAGGGATTTAGGGGCGGTGTAAGGGGGTCTAACCCCCACCCCAGGGCGATGCCTCTCTCTAGCTGCCCTAACTTCACGCCATGCCAGCACCTGCCCCATCTGCAATTGCTTTCCACACAAATGAGCATCTGTGTGCCTTGTGGCACTCATGGAGCTGCTTGGTGATGTGAAGGCATCCAGCACCCCAGCACCACTTGTAGTCAAACAGCAAAGGCGCAGAGCAGAGCCGAAACAGGGGACAGAGAGAGGAACTCGCCTCGGTGCCACTGATGTGCTTAGTTACGTTGGTGTGTGGGCAGGTGGTGACACAGGTCCCCAGGCTGAAGTCCCCGCCGGCCACCCGGCGCTTCCTCGGCAGCGTGTCAAACGGCTGGTTTGGGGTACGGGCATGTGATACCCGGGCAGTCCCAGGTGAGCTTTTAGCCCAGAGATGTGGGTGATGCCACTGTGGGTGTGCGGTGCAGCCCTTCCCCCAGTGCCAACAGCACCCACCAGTTGAGCACCCGAAAAGCTGGCAGCACTGCACGCACCACGGCCGGCGTGTCCCGCGAGCTGCACCCAGCCATTTTCCAGCGCCAAAGCTCTACGCGGCCAGAGAAAAGGTCCCTGCCTGGGCTGTGCCCCCAGGGGGGTGGGTTATTTCCATTCCTGACTCCAGGGCTGGCACCAGCAGGATGTTTTTGATCACAGAGCCAAGGCCCCACGAAGAAAGCGCTGGTGGGAGGGAGAGGTTGGGGCTGCAGCCTGTGAGCTTGGCGCCGGCTCTTACAGTGTGTTTCTCGGGGTGGGGGGGGCTGGCTGGGGGTGCTCACTCATCATGGGTCTCCAGATGGGATCAGGGGGCCAAGCCCCTGCTGTCACCGCTCTCCTGAGGTGGCCGGAGCACCCCAGCGGGCACGGTGGTACCTAACACGGAGAGGCTGCAGTGCGTGCGTTAAATCCCGATGCAAACCCCCGGCCAGGGGTTGGCACGTGGGGTTGGGGTAGAATATAGGAAAACAGCGAGTAAAACATTCAGACAGAGGGGAGACAATGTTTTGTTTCCAAACTGCGTAAAGTTTTGCTCTGAATTTTGGCAATAAGTCTCAAAGAGTGTTCCGATGGGCCCGTTGCGTGTGCCCCAGGGCCCCGACAGCTCTTCGTTTCCAAGCCGCATCCCCTCTCCGGAAAATAAAACCTCAATAAAATGTTAGTAAACAATTTTCAGTGCTGGAAAAAAGTTATTTACAACTCAGCAGGGAGTAGCCCAGACGTAAAATAGCTTTTAAATGCTGTGGGATTGAACTGCAGACAGCACCTTTCCTAAAAGCCCGGCGGGGCTGGGCGCTGCGGGCCCGCCCCCTGCGCCCCTCGCCCAAGGCAGCGGTCCATCGGTAGCCTGCAGCAGCTGGGAGAAGACAAGCGGCTTCTGCTTGATGTGATAAGGGAGAAGCGGAGGGTGACACGGTGGAAGTGGTGGGCCATGGAAGAGGCCTTGCCAGAGCGCTCGGAAAGCCTCTGAGTGCTGCCCGGTCAAGGCCGCCTCGGGATGCAGCGGCAGGCGCTTCCATGGGCCGCGGACACGAGCCCTCGCTCTAGGCGGTTGTACTCCGTTGTACTCTCAGTAGTGCTCACTGTCCGCAACGTTCTGCCATCGTTAATTCGGCAACAGAAGCTTTCCGTGCAGAACTAAAAATTAGCTGAACTTTTACATCACCACTCAGCTGCCTGCACCGTCACGTTAATTTTTAAACAAATAGTGAAAGAGCCTACAAGTGCAGGGGCTGCATTCTTTTCTGGGGCGAGCAGGTGCTGTTCCTCTGAACAGAGTGGAGTGACAGCCATAAACAATGGGATAGGATTGGATATATTGTGTATGAAGCCTGGGCTCTGCTTTTTTGCCCTTGCCGGTGGCTGTGCCTTTTGCCATATATTAGTTCATTCTTGTGTTTGTGTCTAGATCCAGAGTGGGCTTCTTACAAACTTGGAATATTCATTTGTTTGAATTGCTCTGGAATCCATCGCAATCTTCCTCAAATAAGCAGGGTCAAATCCCTTCGGCTTGACTTCTGGGAGAACGATCTTACTGAGGTACAGAAGAAAGAAACAGTAATTCACTTAGTTTTCTCAACATTTCATCATAACCTCCTCTGCCTCATAACTCCTGTGTTGTCCACCATGGACAGAGGAACAAAGCCACACTGAGCCAACTCCATGGGTAACTTCAGGGGTTTTTTTATGACTGACTCATTCAAATTACATTGACCGTGTTTCCAACAGCCTACAGTGTATTTTTTTGTAAAGCACACAGTAACTCCTCACTGTGGTTTAGAAGCCCACAGATATTTCCAGATAGTATTCTCTGTTTGGAAATCAACATGCCCTTCTTAAATATTGGTTCAGCCTCTCATCTTTAAATTGAGTTGTGTTAATAATATAGTCACAGTTAATGTCTAGGAGGAAACAAAGGTATAGGGACATCATAAACAAATAACTTTGCTCTTCATTTTCTTTTGTTCTTTTAATCAACAACTGTAATCTCATGTTCCTTTCTATCTGGGTGAGAACTGTAAATGCAAAAAAGGCTCAGCCACCTAACAAGTGCAAACTATAATGGCAAAGGGAATTTATAGATATATGTAGAGATGCACTGAGAGTTATGGCAAGACTGAGCAAAAAGTGCAGTGCTCCCTTTAATACAAGTTTCATTTTATGTTCATGACATGGTATTGATTTTGTACTTGCACTCCTAACTGTAACTTCTTTTGTATTTCAGTTTATGAAGAAGCATGGGAATCTCTGTGCCAAAGCTAAATATGAGGCAAAAGTCCCTCCTTACTATTACATCCCCCGGTCCTGTGATTGCTTGTAAGTTGATGGTGTATTCACTGCTGCAGACCTTTACAGCTATTGAACTACTGATTCCCTCCACAGGTCTCTTTGGTTGGTTGGTGAAAATAGAGTAGAGGCAGATCAGCTTTATCCATGTTTTCCTCTTTCAGGGTTTTAAGAGAGCAATGGATTAGAGCTAAATATGAGCGTGAGGAATTTGTTGCCACCCGAGTCTGCCAAGATCCTTGTTCTGCAGGTAAAAGTTAGGATTGTCAGGGAAAAAGTGTTAGCCTTAAGGCCAACAGCACAGTGTTCTCTTTGCAGCTTTGAAGATCTTTAAGGTTGGCTTGTCATATTTGAACTGTTGGATGTGCAAGCCTTGCTTTGAGTCTAACTTTGAGAAGCTCCTAAGAAAAGGCACTTAGACAAGTGCAAGGGTGTATTCAGATCTTATGGTTCTCTAGTTCTCCACTGATTTTTTTCATGAGGTGAAAATTCTCAGATGGAGAAGAGACTTGAAACTCTGTGCCACACCACCATTTAGATAAACAGTCCTGCTATTGTGTTGCCCTTCTCTGACACTTATCTTGGTCCGATCTGCAGGTAGCCGTGAAGGGTTCCTCTGGAAGCGTGGGCGGGAAAGCAGGCAGTTCCAGAAGAGGCGATTTCTCCTATCGGCAAGGGAAGGGGTGTTGAAGTACTACACCAAAGAAGTGAGTTCCTCAGCCAGAGTTGGCCTAGGTAGCTGGTCAGCTTCTATCCTCAGACCCTGCTCTTCACTGGCAAAACCGAGCATAAATAGAATAGCTTTGTCTCTAGTTTTGCAGCCAGGACAGCCAGTGTTTGGAGGAGCCCAGACGTTTCCCAGTTAACATATGTGGTATCTTAGGCAACTGCTCTTTTGGATTTAGCCCTTTTCCTCATCCCTTATCTTAACCCTGCAGCCTCCTTTTGCTTAGTGAACAAAGGAAATGGGTACTGGCAGTTGAACAGCAAGATGAAGAAGAGATCTGTTCGCTCTCATATTACCAAAATATTCTCTTATCAACTGCTGCAGCATCATCCTCAACATGTCTCCCTTTTGTGGGAGAGTGCAACTAGTTGTTCTCTAACTATGAGGCTGGAGATAGACCATCCCTTGCAATTGAGACACATCCTTCTCAAATAGCAACCTAGCATTTGTCAAGGAAAGGGAATCACTCTTTGTAAGAGATTTTATGTAGCATGTAGTTAAGGCTTTATATTTCATGTATATCCAATATTCAGATATTTTAGGATGTCCGCTTTCTCTTCAGTAGGGATCCAGTTCTTATATAGCTAATCTGTCCTCCATTGCCTTCCCTGAGAGCACTTTCATACGGTGATGCTTTTCATTTCACAGTCCAGAGGTCCAAAAGCCATTATCAGCATTGAGAATCTGAATGCAATGTTCCAGACAGAGAAAATCCAGCACGCTCATGGGCTGCAGATCACATACAACAGAGATGGTCAGACAAGGAACCTTTTTGTCTATCACGAAAGTGGAAAGGTGAATACCACAGAGACTGGAATAAGCAAGCTGCTTAGATGTTGGAACTATAGCTTTTGGAAGAGATACCCTATTTCTGCAGGATCTGGTTTTATTTGAAGTCACTGTGACTTGTAGAATATAGAAAGTTTCAGAATTTGACACTAATAACGATAACATCTTGCCACTGTTCTGTTGGGGCATATATGCGACTTCACACCCTGAATAGTCTTAAGGCTTCAGTGAGGCACGTATGTGAATCTCTGTAACTGTCTCATGGTTTTATACAATTCTGTGGTTATATTCTTTGAAACCTTCTTGACACGCATAGACAATATTGTTCTGCACTATCTCCAAGCAAACAATGGTAATTTTAGGAAGTATTTCTACAGGTTTTGTTAAATTTCTGTTTCTTCCCTTGCCATAGTCCTCATGTTGTTCCAGGTACAAAGGTTTTTAAACAATCCATAACCGAAACAACTGAAAAAGCCTGTGTACATAGATTTGGGTGACTGTCCATGCTGGGAGTGTCTGGGACCTCCCTGGAGGGGCACTTTTAAATTATTTTGGAGGCTCAATGTTTTTCAGGTATCTGGGGCAAGTCACTGACTCTCACTGCTGATTGGGGAGAGCGTACGTCTTTGCAAAGAGGTTGCAAGAAAGGAGAAAGGCATTTTGGGGAGGCAGCACTCTTATTCCTTGTTATTCTTTTCTTTATGTTCATATTTGCTGTTTTCCCTAGGAGATTGTTGACTGGTTCAATGCCATTCGGGCAGCACGTTATCATTACCTCAGAACAACCTTCCCAACTGTCCCTGAGCCTGAGGTGAGAACTGAACAGGGCTTGAAGCAGTCTGTGCAAACATAGCATGGGAAAACATTTTCTCACCTCTTCTGCCAAAGTCAGGTGCTCAAACAGCAGTGTATAGGTCTTGGGAACGGACAGAAGAGGTAGAAGGAAAGGCCGCACCGGATAACATGCAGAAATGTAGTCAATGTTTAAGACCAAAAAGTCCCCATGTGGTCCGTATAATCTTTTAAAAACCTTACGTTCCTTCTTATTTCAGACTTCCCTTTACTGAGCAGCCAAAAAACCCCAGACCCCAAAAGCCAAAACTGATGGCGATTAGCTTTGACAGAAACAGAACAGAAAAGCAAGCTTGAATGAGACATTTTTTTGTGTTTGTGTTCTCCTAGCTCATACCCAGAATCACAAGAAATTATGTCAAAGAAGGATATATGGAGAAAACAGGACCAAAAGTAAGTGCACACTTGGCAGTACACAAACAGGATTATTCCAGATGGAGACTATTCGATAATTCTATGATGTTTACTAGTAAAGACTTGTTGAATGACTATATGCTTCCTGGGTTGATAAAAGACATTATATTCAAGCCTGTTATGTTCTTGGGGATCATGTCTTATTTTGTGTGGAAAATAAGACTGGGAAGAGGAACCCTCCTTAAAGAGTAAGCAAGATGGGTTAACAGGCAGTGGACGTGCAAAGTCCTGTTACGCAACACTAAATGGATTGCTATATCTGCTAAGTGCAGCTCTAGAACTGCAGCTCCTGCTAGAACAGACCATCACATGCTGACTCCCCTACTTCTCTGTTTCTCTTAAAGTTAGTAGCACACAAGTCACATCTGCTTATGGCAGCAAAATATGATTGAGAAAATTCTCCACAGTGAAGTCTATGGTTTGTTTTGGTTTGTTTTTTGTGGGAAAGTATTTGAGCCACTACTCCTTGGAACAGGAGAGAGATATTTCAGGCACTGCTGAAGGAGGAGATAAAGATCTGAGGCCTTGTTTGAACATTGCCACTTCTTGCCTTGCTCTCCTCTGAGTGAACCATGAGCCGAAGTCCCGTTATAGAGTTTGGTGGTGTAATGTTGATCTTAAATAAGCTGGGGTTTTGGCCCAGCTCACTACTAGTGTCCCACTACATCTTCCTGCAGGTACTTGCATGGAGGGTACTCACAGCTACAAGCATGAAAGATTGTGTGTTTTTCTCCCAAAGCTTTAATTCTGCTCAGACTGAAGTGAGCCCAGGAGGAGGACCATTAATTTCAGCACAGAGCCGTGACTAGCTCGGGGAATGGTCAGAAAAGTGTAGTTGATGGAATTAGCACTTTTTAAAAAAACCTACCATTGTGCATCCCACAATGCTAGGAACAACACCCCCAAACCAAAGCGTTGGAATTGATCGCATGCTTTCCTCATTATCGCCAGTGGCCCAGGGATCATTCTCTGCAGTGCTTTCCGTTAATCCATTCGCTGCAACTTCCTTAATCCTGATAATTTGATCACTGGTAGAACCAAACTTCCCTGCCTTACCCAAAGGGTTGTCATTGAATGCAAATCTCTAGTGTGAATGCAGGGAGAAGGGAGCTGAGGGCTGCACGCAGCAGTGACTCACCAGTTACAGGGACGAGTGAAACTGACCTCAAGCTCTGAGTCATGTAGGCAGTCCAGGGATCTGCCCTGAATAGGCCGAACTCCCCTTTGGGACCTGATCTTTAAAGAACTTCTACCATCTCCTTGCAGCGGAAGGAGGCCTTTAAGGTGCGCTGGTTCTGCCTGGATTCTCAAGAAAGGAACCTGATGTACTTTAAAAGTCCGCTGGTAAGAGGAATGCTCTTCGCTATTCCACAAGCCCCTTCGTGGAGTTGGGTGGGGAGGAAGGGTCTGTTCTCACCCAGCTCTTCCAGTGGCTGCACAAGACTGAAGCAGGCTCCGTCTCCAGAGCTCATCTGCCTTGTCAATGGATCTCTCTGAAGCTGAGCTGTTTGGGAGCTCTGGCCCTCACACTGGCTGTGAGCCAGATCGAAGTCTTTTAAAAGTAGCTGCTGCTGCCTGTAGCGTTTACACCCACTCTCTCCCAGCTCTATTGCCATTGCACCTGTAACCTTAGGCGAGGTGAGCAATATACCAATAACAGAGGCTTGACAGCCCCAATATCCTGCTTCCTAGCACCGCTCTAGCCACAAGAATACCTTTCTGTGCTCCTTCTGTAAGGTGGGTCCCTACCTCCTCCTTCTGAGAATGCCCATAAGTGTGAAAAAAAAACAAAACAAAAAACACCTCTGGTGTGTTTGCTGCTGCCTGTCACCAAATAAGTGTCCCCTTCACGCATCCCCAGTTCCTGTTCCATGTCAAAGGATAAAACCAGTGTCTGCTGGAGCTGTGCTGTCCGCTGGCTAATTTCTGTCTTCTCCTTCCTTCTTTCCAGGATGCATTTGCACAGGGCCAGGTTTTTATTGGAAGGATGGATGAGGGATATGAAGTACGAGCTGGCTTGCCCCAGGGAGTCCGGGTGAAGAAGAGGAAACCAGCGATCACTGTGGTCACACCAACGAGAGAGTTTGTTTTTATATGTGAGAACGAAAGGGAGCAGAGGGAGTGGATAGACACCTTAAATGGAGTCATTGCCCAGCCTTTGACTGGTTAAGACTAGCACTGGTGCACTTTTTGGGCTCTGTGGCCTTTTCTGTTGGCAAGGATGGTGCTCAAGGCCCTGCAATGACTCTAGTACGAAGGGCTTCTTTCACCAGCCACAGGCACAGGAAGGGTGGCAACAGAGAAATGAGTAAGAGGGAGTGCAGATACTCAGAAATTATCTGTGCCCCTGCAGAACCTTGCTTGAAGTGGCTTCTCTCTTCCTACCCTTCTCTGCTTTTGAGCAGGGGAGGCCTTCCTAGCCTGACATAGGGATGAATCATCCAGTGTTGTCATACAGAAAAAAACCCCAAAGTCAATGGAGAAAGTCTGACCCCAGAAGGGCTGGCATGCATTTCCTTGAGGATTCCTGCAGGTGCTGTTATATCAGCTCCTCCTTTTCTTGCCTTGGTCTGATGTCAGACTCCTGTACATCCTGAAGACGTACCTGACAATCCAGCCAGTGGCTTATCCTGCCAGTGAATGGAGTCATCCGTTACATGAGTACACAGGGACAGTGACCAAGAGGCAAAGATACCATCTCTTATCAGGAAGATGCAGGATGTCCTGTTGGATAGATCTAAGATATCAATTCATGTTGGAGTCACTGGATGTCCTTCTCAGGGAAGAGCAGAGTCAGGCAGCTACATTCCACCTGGTTGCAGCTCCTGTCCAGATAGGGACATGGTTCTTTTCGACAGAGTGGGTTTAATGTCTTTTACAGTGTTACATTTCTGGCACAGTAAAAAAATAAAAATCAAGTCTGAATTGTGAGGATAGTGTAATAGAATCACTCTAATGACAAATACTCCTAGCTCCTTGCTTTCAACAGTCTCTGCTGTTTGACTTCTATATGAGTAGCAAATCCAACATGTGAAGACCAAATTTTTCCAAAGCAACCCCACACAGTGTTCCAGCAAACACATCATGAGTATGGGATGAACATACGCTGGTCTGTCTCACTTCTGAAAAAACAGCTGAAGCTTAATGAGCTGGAGAGGGTCCAGCAGAGGCTACAAAGATAATGAGGGGACTGGAGCATCTCCCTTACGAGGAAAGACTGAGAGAGCTGAGCCTGCTTAGCCTGGAGAAGAGAAGACGAAGAAGGAATCTTACCAATATGTACAAATATCTTATGGGCAAGTCCCAAGAGGATGGGTCAGGCTCTTTTCAGTGGTGCCCAGTGACAGGACAAGGGGCAATGGGCACAAACTCCAACACAGGAAGTTCTGTGTGAATCTGAGGAAGAACTTCTTTACTTTGAGGGTGGCAGAGCACTGGCATAGGCTGCCCAGAGAGGCTGTGGAGTCTCCTTCTCTGGAGACATTCAAAACCCACCCAGACACAGTTCTGTGCAACCTGCTCTAGGTGACCTGCTTTAGCAGGAGGTTGGACTAGATGATCTCCAGAGGTCCCTTCCAACCCTGACCATCCTGTGATTCTGTGATTAGTCTGAGCATGAAAAGGCAGAAACTAGTTTTAAAAGTTCTATTCAGTGACTTGCTTGAAGACACTCAGTGAATGAAGACCAGAGCTGGGCATGGAGGGTGAGCGCCTCCTGATCAGGTACTACTTACATCCATTCTGTGCAGGAACTGAAGAATTCCGTTGACTGATACAGTGCACTGAGTATTTTCTTCCCTCAAGACCAAGTCTCAGGTTTTGTTCTACCAAGCAGCCAGTCATTCAGATATTTAATTCTTCTTTTTAAATAGCCTTAGTTTGCGAATCAAGAGGAAGTGTTGCAGACTAAGTTTCTGGTAAGGTTTCCAACCTTTTGCTGACAATTGCCAGCCAGTCTGAGATACCCGGAATAGTTCTCTTCTGCAGAAATGGGGAAGTGCCAATACTTGCAGGGATTAGTGAGGTTAACTTTTTTTTCCCCCCTCCACAATATTGCAGAAGAAGTGTTTGAGTTGGATCATCATTCTGCCTGTCTCAGCCAAGTCATCACCATCCAACTCTGAGCAATCTGCAGCAGTTTTGCTTGCTGATACATTCCCATGAACTTCCCTGGGTTCCACTCCCTCTCCCCATGCAACCTGATTCATTCTAGCTCACATGCTGGTTCAGCAGATCCTAACAACCTAATCCTGCAGCCCTTGAAATCGATAGTAAAGCACCTTCTGACGGTTATGAGGAACAATGTTAGTCTTCGTTTGGTTTGACATGTGTTGTTATTTTGAGATGAACCAAGTAACCCAGGATGACCTCAGGGGAGTTCAATCCATCCACTAGCCCAAACTTCACCCAGTCGGGGCTCTGCAAGCCGCACCACGCTGTGTCGCTTGCTTTCCCGGATGGGTCAGCAGACCAGCCATGTCAGCAACTCTGATATGACTTGTTACAAAACCGGGAAATTCCCTGTGAAAACGAAACCGTGCAGATAACAGCAACGTTTTTTGAGAGTCAATAAAAGCCAAGACCAGGTCATGGCGAGCTCTGCATCACAGTTCATTTGACAGTCCAAATGCCCGGACCAGCTCCCCGGCAAAGGAAGAGCTGGGCTGGTTCTGGGCTCTCTGGCTGGACTGGGGAGCTCCCCAGGAACGCCGGGGCGCAGGCTGGGCAGGGGGCCCGGCCCGGTACAGCGCAGCGGGCTCTCACGGCGCAGGCAGAGCCGAGCCAG
>JAVJGI010000036.1:2518297-2558880 GCA_035590275.1 Ibycter americanus
GCGTTGCCGTGGGGGGGGGGGGGTCTCCGGGGGTGAGCCCTGCAGCCCCCGCGGGGGCACAGCGAGGCGGGGCAGGGGCTTGCCAGTTGCTTTTTAATTTGTTTAATGAACCCCTACCCACCCCCGCGAAGGCTGTGCTGTGCCCCGGGGGGCGCGGAGGGGGGCGCAGGCAGAGGGAGGGGGCCGTGGGGTGAGCCCCTCTCTGTCCCCCACTATTCTCTCCCAGTGCCAGGCAAGGGATGGCACTGGTGATTTTTGCAAACTGGGTTCTGCTGCTTCTCCACCTCCGAGAGATTGCAATGCTGGAGGTAAACAGCCGCCTGCAAGCGCCAGGCGAGCCTTTTCCGAGCGCCTGCCGTCAGAGCCCTGCCCGCGCTCTGGCTTTGAAACTCTTCCACATCTTCATGGCCTTTCCCCCCGGGACCCCCAGCGTGGGCACCTTCCCAGCCAGCCACCGCCTTTGGGCAGAAACGGCTTTGCCGTGATGAGCTCGATGGCGCTCGGCCGCCTGTTGTCCTCAGGAGCCTGGCTGGGCTGCAGGAGCACTTTCCTACCTGCAGTAACCATCTCGCCGTTAATGTGCTGTCGGTTCAAGGTCACGGCCGTAGCTGCCCCACTGTATTGCAGTGGCTGTCCCCACTGGCCGGGGTCACCTCTCATCCCAGGCATGGATTTTGCTCCTGATGCAGTTTCCAGGCGGAAGCATCAGCCGTGCCCAGAGAAGCCAGGCATGTGGTACCCACGGCTGCCTTATGTGACGGATAAGGCTGCAGATTTGCAAATCTTTCCCCAAATGAGAAAGATGTGTGGCTTACAAATCCCCCATCAGGGTGAAATCCCAAAGCAAAGTCAACAGGAGAACCCTAGTTTATGTCACTGTCATTATTTTTAATTCCTGGATACATTTTTATTAGTTCCCCCCTCAGCCGCTTTTATTTTCTGCCTTGTCCCTTTGAACCCGTTTTCGGGCTCTCTTCCCGTGCCCGTGGGTCTGGTGCACCTGGGGTATAACCACTGCCATGGGTTCATATGCCCGATTAATCCTCCCGGGAGACCTTTCCCTTCTCTTCTCCAGCCCATTGGTAACGTTCTCTGATTCCTTGGCCACCGTTCAGAAGTAGAGATGCTGATTTTCCCCCACCCACCATGAAACCCCAGCGCGCTCACAGCCCATGTGCCAGCCTGCATCCCAGTGCCACCCATTGCGTGCTGGCACATTCAGCTGGGACCCACATCAGCGCAGCCCGGCCAGCCACCGCCAGCATCGCCGGGCAGAGAAGGTGCGACTGCCGCAGATTTATTCGCTGGGATAAGTGGTAGCACAGCTGAAATCATCTTTTCTGGCCTTAAACAAGAGGTGGGAGCAGCCGCAGGGTTCTGTCCTGATGGGGGTCTTTGGGGAACGAGCCTGTGGGATGCAGCCGGGGCGGTTCAACCCTGGGAGAGGTTGACCGCTTGTGGCAAAGCCCTGCTGGTAGTGATGGGGAGAGGATGCTGCTGCAGAGCGGAGGGCTTGCAGACATGACCACCCCAAATCTCCACTCCCTCTTATTCCCGATGCCACTGGTGTGACTCACGGCGGTTGTTACCCATTACAGCCATCCCTGGTGCTGCCAGGGACGGGTACCAGCTCCTTCCAGAGATGAGGATGTTTTAACAGCAATGAACAGTGCTGGTTGTGAAACCAAAATGAGAGAAAATCGAGCTGGGGGAAGGGATGGGCAAGAGGGTGAGCTTCCTCTTGGGGAAGCGCTGGGGCCACTTTTCCTACACACCTCTGATATTTATGGCATGGTTCTGCCACCTCTGAGCCATAAATTTTGGTGGTGACTGTCCCTCGGTGCCTCTGGGAGATCCTCTGGCCAGGATTTACTGCTCAGCTTTGCAACGGAGAAATACGGTGCTGGCCACAACTCACGGCGATGTACCTGCCGGCCCCGTGCCGCTGGGATGCTTTCCCAGCTCGCCCCTCCTGCCAGAGCCCGGCCTCGGGCAGCGTTGCTTTTTATTTAAAACCTTGTTTACCACTTTGTCACAGCTCTTCAGGTCAGGATGTCTTGCACTGATGTCTTTGAGCTAAGCAAGAAAGCAGGCGCTCCGTGGGTGAGCAGGGTCTGTCCTCTGGGGCCGCAGGCGAACGCCGCAGGCGAAGGAGTGTGGTGATGGTATCGCGTGTTGCTGTTGGGTTTTATGTGCCGCTTACAGGTTTAGGCTTCCTGTCCTCTTTGATATCTCAGAGCCCATTAAAGTTTCACATCTCATGTTATGAAATATGGCACACGTCAGGGTTTTTTTCCCCTTCCTGGGCTCCTCTCAGCTTTCAGCTCACCGCCTGCAAGAGCCAGCAGCCCTTCCGCCCAGCAGCCTTCCCGGCATCATCCCGGAGGGGCTGGTACCCACCACAGCACTCCCTGCCGATGGTCTCCTGGGAGCTGGCTGTCCCCTGCATCCCTTCTGCCCCTTCCAGAGCGAAGAGACGCCGCTGAGCCTGGCTGCCCTCCCCAGCAGCTGAGGCCAAACCCTCTCACTACATGAGTGGCTACCCCATACGCAACAATGCTCCACTTTTCCTCCCACGCTTAATCCGAGAGGACTTTGCCCATGGAGCGATCCACCCCTGGGGTTTTACAGGATCAGTCTGGCCTTCTGCCACCCCGAGCAGGGCAGGAGGGAGTTTCCCAGCTTCTCCCTGGGAGCGGGGCAGCCCTGGTGCCGGGGCAGTGGGCACAGTGGGAGACAGGGCGCTCCCATGGCACGCACAGCCGGGCGCTATCGGCCCCAGCATCTCCAGCCGCGCCTTCCAGGGGGGATTTATCTCTGCCAAATCTGCAAATAGGAGCATGTAATTTTCCCTCTTTCTAGTCCAGGGGAGGTTTGTGGCCAGAGCGGAGCAGACAGATATTTGAGGCTGGGAGCGGGGAGCCTGCTGCACCATGTTCGCAGCTGACCCTGCGGGGCAGCCTCACCAGTGCCAGCCAGGGCGAGATCAAAGAAGTGTGTTTGCTGCCAGGATCAGTCCTCGGCAGCCACCGGCTTCCCACAGCGAGCTGGGAACCTCATCTCAGCGAGAAAAGCCATTCAATGTCTGGATGGAGGGGACAGATAGACGCTGTTCACTGGGCTTTCCAAGCCCACCACATCGGCACCATAATTTTGGGGCTGGGCCCTTGCCTACCGCCCGCAGACCCGGGTTTCTGCACTGACACCCCTGTTTTTCAGCAAAGCCTCAGCTCTCCGCTGGCAGCAGGTGAGGCTGTTTCCAGCTGCCCAAGCTGGTGCACAGAGACTGTCTCCACACTTACGATTTTTACTGATTTTCCTCTTTTTCGGGTCTCATGAAATGGCAGGTTCAGAAGGTGATTTTAATGACTCGCATCATGACTCTGCTCAGCTATAAGGCACAGAAAATAACATTAAGCCAGGCAGGGGTAAAATAGTCTTCAGTGTAGCCAAGAATGTGAGTATCTGGCCTCAAATGCTCAGCAAGGGGAAGTATTTTTTCCCCTCTGGCCACCGAATCCTTCCCCTCTCCGGAGCTGGAGGTGCGGTATCACGCTGGCAGCTCCCGTGCTACAAAACCTGCTTTGGAGAAGGGAATAAAAGCGAAGGAGAAGCCCCTGGGGACGGGTACCCTCTGCTCTGGGGAGGAGGAGGATGACCCGGTATCTGCTGACCTCCCTGCTCTCGGCTCGGCACAGCTCGGCAGCATTGAGCCCAATTAACGCAGCGACAAATTGTCATCCCGATCCTCCTGCAGGGAGGGTGGGCAGCGCGCACATGGTGGGCAGCGTGCTCGCCGCACCCGCAGCCTCCCGCGCCCCGACTCCCCGCGGGGTAAAGCCGGCGGTGGTTAATGAGAGTCCCCGGTGGAGCGGAGGGCTGGGGCTCTAATTGCCACCGCCAGCCGGGGGTCACCAATTAGGCAGCAAGGTGCCGGCGATGCCGTGCGGCCGAGCACCCTGCTGCCGTGCCGTGATGAGACGGCGAGGTGCCCGAGGCTGCTCCTGCCTGGCTGGCTCTTTCAACAAGTGCTTTTGTCTTTCTGCCGCAGGCTTGCGTGCTGCCTGGGCTCCCGGGGGCTTCGTTAGCACTGCCAGCGGGGGAAGGCACGTTCTCCCTCCAAAGGCTGAGGCTGCTCGCCCAGCGCCGTGTGATGGGAATAGTAATATCAGCCCCAGCGATGGCTGGGAGCATCTTCCCCTCTGCAGCAGCCATTTGGCGATGCTTAGTTTAATAATGCTCTATTTAATAACGTTCTCCCAGTCTTCCCAGTATAAACAAAAGCCCCCAGTCCCGAGGCAGCAGCTCGATGCTTGCCCACGGATGGGGCAGCAGGAGGGGAGAGCAGCAAACCTGGAGACATGCATCACCCCTTGATGCCAATGGAAGCATCTTTCAGGGGGAGCTGCCACCCAGGCAGCTCTCCAGCAAAAAGCCGGCAAAGCCAGGCATCCCCAGTGCCCCTGTATTGCTCCTGCGTGCTGGGGTACGCCTGCTGATGTGGATTCTCTGCTGTGTAATATGGGCTATGTCCCCACTGCAGCCCCCTCCCCAGTGCCTTGCTCCCTACGAGGCAGGGGGTTGGGGACACAGGGTGCAAAGGGGGACAAGCAGACACAGCCATAACAAACCACCGCTGCTCAGCCAGGAAGGCTCCGCGGTCGCAGCTGAGTTGCTGTTCATTAAACCACCCTGCTAATTAAAGCAAAGTGTGGTGTCTGGTGGGTGGGTGGCAGCCCTGGGTGTGGCTGGGTGGGCTGGGGCCACCCAAAGCCCCGAAGGTGGGTGCCAAGGCTGCCAACACCATGGGGAGCAGAGGTGCACCCCCAGGATTGCCAGCTCCCACCAGCAATCACCCCAGCATGATGGCAGGGGAATGGGGGGGCCCCCAGCGCTGCCCTCAGTTGGGGAAGGCTGGGGCTGGCCCCCCCGGAATGGGACACGCAGGTGGGTGTCCCTGCTCCGGTGTGCTTGGGGTGGTGTGACTCTGCGCGGGGGCGGATGGGGAGCCAGCATGCTGCTGCTGCCAGGGGTGGGGGCTGCCCGGGGGGCTGCAGCCCCTTAGGGACCTGCCTGGGGCAGCTGGGGATGGTCAAGGGTGCTGATGGAGGCTGCGGGCAGCTGGACCAGCGTTGATCCTGCACCGCCTTGGCCAAGGCTTTTGATTTCCCACCAGCCCAGCGCCATGCGGTTTGGTAACTCAGCCCTGGGTGCCCATCTCCTCTGGGCAGGCAGCGTCTCCCCTCGCAGCAGGAGGCTTTAGTTCACCCTCCAACCCCCTCCGCCAGCAAAACCCTACAGATTACACCAGGGCAGAGGCGCCGGGACACTGCGTGCCGGCCAGGGGAGCACCAGCAGCAGCAAAGCCCCTGGATGCTTCCCAGCATCGTCTCGCTGCCGTGGGCCAGAGCGTGGCTGCGCTTTGGTGAGAGATGCTGTCGGAGGCTGCTGCGAGGGCCAGCCGGTGATTTTGCCATTGCCTAAAATAAAATACATTGGGGGAAAAAAAAAAAAAAGAAAAACAGAAAGAAAGAAGCCCGGCTGGATTAATAATTCAGGCTGGCAAGAGAACAAAACCCTCCAGAATCCACCTTCCATTATGTGCCCACAAACCACATAAAATGGAAAAAGAAAGAACAACAAAAAAGCCCGGCGACCTTGAGCCTTGGCGGCAGCCCCAGATGTGCAGAGCCACAGGGCAGAGGAGACGGGGTGCGGGGACCGTCCCTTGGAGGGGGGGTCCAGTGCTCTCCCGCTGCAGGGGGCCGGGCAGGATGGGTGCTGGGGTGCCTCCGGCAAGGCGGGGTGCAGGATGCCGTGCTCGAGGGTGGCCAGACCACACAAAACACCACCCGGACAGTCCCGCGCCCTTCCTGCGAAAACCGGGGCGGCAAAAATGTGCTAAATCCTCAAATTCAAACAAGGTTTGCCTGCCACAAATTGCAGGGGAGATTTGGAAAGGAATTTGCTACCAGAAAAGCGGTTGCAGGCTGGATGTTAAATATTTGGGGTGGAGACCTCCAGGTGCTTTTCAGCCCGTGCCCGGGGCAGGGGGGATGCTTTCTTTAGCACAGAGCTGGGGCAGGGCTGCGAAGGACGTAGGAAATAATTATAACCATAAACAGGTAATTATATCCCCTTTTCCAAGAGAAATCCCTTTGAAGGCTCTTTTCCCTCCATGGGGACCACAGCGCTCGCCGCCCTGGGCCGGGGCCTCGCCAGCTGCTTGAGGAAAGTGCCCAGCATCACCGGGGAGCGGGGTACCCAGCCCCATCCTTCCCTGCCGCCTCTCCAGCCTCCAGCCTGCCCCAGCCAGGGAACCCTCGTGCTGGTGAAGCAAATGAAGTGGTTCACCTCCTTTCTCTGCCCCTCACTTCTTTTTTGCTGTTGTTGCAATGAGAAATTTTTCAAAATAATCGCTCTGCTATCAGAAGTCTGCATGCACCATCTAGGAAATTAGGGAAGGGGATAAATCCTGCCTGTGTGAGGCTGCTGAGGGCTCCTGCTGCCTTCCCCCATGGAGGAAGGGAAATATTTCAAGTTATTGCCCCGAGGAGCCATGGCAGAGCATCCCGGGAGAAGCCCCTAGGTTTGGGGTCTCTCGCTGGGTTTTCCCTGGGCTGCCAGCTCAGGGAGCAACGACACCTCTAAAGCCTTGCCCGGTCCCCAAAACCAAACCACCTCTGCTAGCCAAACAGCAAAGAAATGCAATTTAAACATTAAATGTGCTGCCTACTACGAGCCCGGGAACGACGTTTCCTTAGTCTCCCCGAACAGCGACGGGAAGCATCGCTGGAACAGTCCCCTTCTCCCTCGCTCCATTTTCCATGTTCAATATTATCATCAGTCTTTTATTTTTTTGTTAAATAAACTGTCAGCACAGCGTGGCTCCAAGCACTGCTTCAGCCGCTGCCATGCCAATTTAAACTGCTGGTTTTCTATTAAAAGCCCCCAGCGTCTCCCTGCGAAGGTGTTTTCCGTGGAGGCGGGAAGGGGAAGGGGGACGGAGCGGTGTGGGACAGGAGCCCTGCTCAGCCACAGTAGGCAGGGGCTCAGATGGAAATCATTTTATCTTAATCCCACCCTGGAAAAACTCTCCCGCCTGCCCAGTTTCCATCTTTCGTGGTTTCGGAGCTGGTTCATGCCCCGGCAGCAGCGCGGGGAGGGTCTCGCCCTGCGAAATAGGGTGGTGGCTGTGGGGTGACCACCCTTCACTTAACCGGGGTATGTTTAAATGTGCTCTATAGGTGTCGAGATAAAGCCGAGATGAAGGTTCTGTGGCTCTATTTCTCTGTCCCGTCCTTCTGCAGCGGTGCTGCTCCAGTGATCCACAATCAATCCTTCCTCCCCAGGGCTGAAAAGGGAAAATCTCCATAAAAACACTTCAGCCCCAAGAGGGGCAACCGCCCTGGCTCTCGGTAGGACTGTGCAGGCAGCAGAGCCGGGCTCCGGTGGCTCAGCCTGGCGAGCAGGGACTGGAAATCCAATACCTTTGGACAAGAGGGGAGTAAGCATTAATTGAGCTGTATTAATGAGCCAGCAGCCGGAAGGCAAAAGCTTTTAGTGTGAGAGCGGGGCGGCCCCAGGATGCTGAGCAGCATCGGGACAGGGACCTGACCAAACCCGCAGGCTGGGAAAGCAGCAAAACCCCCACCTTCTGAAAATAATACTAATAAAAAATAAAATAAAAAGTTATATAGATATATAAAAAGCACAGGCGTTGTAATGAAAAAGCTATATGTGGTTTGAAATCCCCAGCTTGGCTCATGCCAAAGGAATTTCCAGGCCTGGTTTAGATCTGATTCAGCAAAGCTTTTATAGCAGCGTGGGGCGTGCGGTGGAGCCGGGGCCAGCACCCCCTGCCCGGCCAGGGCGCTGGGGCCAGGCTCCATGGGGAGCCCCGAGGTCGGAGGTGCTGGCGTGTCAGCTGGGGGCTGCTTCTAAAGCCTTTATTATTTTTTTTTTCCAGCCTCCATCCTGCAGGAAACGAGGCTGGTGCCTTCAGGGGGAAGGATGTGTGCGGCGTTTGTGGGTCTTGCTCCAACTTCTGCATGAGGTGCCGGCGCAGTGGGGTACAGGATCCGGCCCCCGGGGTGACTCTGCTCCCACCGGCTTCATCAAAGCACTGGCTGGGGTGAAGGAAGAGGCTTTCACTGTGAGCATAACCCTTTCTAGCCACTGGAGAATCTCCGCAGCGGGGTGGTTTCTCTGGGGACCAGTCACATCTGCTCTGCTGCTGGGGGCTCTGGTGGCAGGAGAAACCCCTCCAGGAGTGAATAAGTCAGACAAAACAAAGGGAAATGGTGAAAGTTGTGGTGTCCCAGTGCTGGGCACTGGAGATGATGGTTTCTTTAGGCAGAAGAAGGAAGAAAAATAAGCAGTGTAGCCAATTATGTCCCCCGTGAGTCACTCGGAGGGCTGGGAATTTTTTTTCCGTGGCTAAGAGTTCCCAGAAACGGGTCAGCCGTCTGTCTGGGGGGTGTCTGAGGGTGTCTGTCCAGTGACGGGTGAAGCAAAGCCAGCCATGGCCTGGGGCCTCTGTGGGTCCCCCCAGCCAGTGAAATCCCTAAAGCTACAGGGGTGGATGGGGACGCCCAAGGGTCTTCCCTGCACCCATCCCCATGGATCTGGAGGCCCCTCAAACACTGCAGGCACCCCTTCATCCTTCAGCCCCCGACACCAGCTGCATTTAATCATCAGTTTAAATAAACCTTTTGCCTACAGGGTATGAGAGAGGGACCACAGGGACCATCGGGGGCTTCAGAGTCGGTGCTGGGAAGCAATTTCTCCCTTGGGCATTAGGGTGCTTCCAGCCGTGTATGGGCTGCCTGCAGCGAGCATCCCTCTCCATCCCTGCATCCCGGACTTGGATCCCTCCAGCCAGGAGGGGTTATCCAGGGACAACAGCACAGCCCCGTAACCCGGGAGGGTTCTGCAGATGTAGATGCCACTGCTTTGATCAGGCACTTCAGAAGCTTGATTTAAAGCTTGCGAGCCTCTTCCGAAACACTTTTCAGCCTAATTATTTTTCAAGATAAAAGGGAAAAAAAACCACCAACCAACCAAACAAACCCTCCTCTTTATTCTTCATTTTTAAGTTCAAGGCTTCAGCTGGCTGCAGCGGGGAGAGGATGCCCCACGGCCAACAGCCCTGGCCCGGGGTTGTGTCCAGCTCCCCCAGCACCAGCACAACCCACGCCTTACAGCTCCTGATCAGAACTGCACACTCTCCCCTGCCTCCTTTCCTGATTATATTCCATTTAAAGATTATTGAGGAATAATTGCGTTGTGAAAGACAGATCCAATTTGGCATTGCACAGTGCTTCTCCCCAGCTGCGCAGCACCGAGGGTGCTGAGCCCCGGTGCGGCGGCAGTAATGGAGCTTACCGCAAGCACTCAGGGAAAGAGCCCTCACCGCTCCGGCTAATACACTGATTTGCTTTGGGCACATCCTGAGTCTCTGAATCTCTTCCCTCCTTTCAAAGGCTCACGCTTGCCACGAGCGCAGCCGGGATGGCACGGGGCGATGGCAAAGGAGAGGCAGAGCAGTGGGGCAGCCCCGTACGCCGGCGGGGTGCGTGGCGCTCCTTTCTCCGTGCCGCCAGCTGGGTTTGGTTACGGGCAGTACAAACCATTGCAACGCTGGAGACAAACCTGGTCCTCGCAGGAAGCAGAGCGGAGGGAATGAGTGCAGCAAAATATGGTTGAATGTGTGAGAGAAGGGTGCGTGGGGATATTGCAGCCTCGCTCCCCCTCTGCCCTTCCATTCCCCTCTTCTGGAGAGGAGGGAGCATCCCCATCCCACCCCACGCAGGAGCCAGCCCCCTTGGCGCGACTGCTGAGATCCTTTTGATTTGGAGCCAGGTCTTTCTTCACTGCCTTGAACCCCGATCCCTTTCAGCTACCGCCACTGTCTGCCTTGTGGTTCTTTATCAAAGGCCGCCTTGAAACCCAGATAAAGGGCGGTGCGCGCAGCGAGGCTCCCAGCCTTGCACGTAACCACCCAGACGTGCTGCAGAGCTCTGCCCTGCTCGCCCAGCTCTGCCGAGAGCCCTGCCTACCTAAGCCAGCGATAACGGCGAGCGTGTCTCCCTGAGACTGAACGCTTGCTTGCACATTAACAAGTGATGTGCACAACTATGCCACGCAGACATCACCCCCGGTAACGTGCCGGTACAGGAACAACATGTCTATCTGAAACGTGTGGTCCTCAGGGACAGGTCAAGCACGCGGTATTTGGAGCCGAATCTGGAATATATTTTGGCTAGTGGCTGGGCTTGTCAGAGTTGCAGATGGATGAACTGTTGTTACAAGCCTTATGGCAAATGCTCTCCAGAGTCTGCATGTGCAAATCTGAAAAGTATCCAAGAACAAGCCCACCTTCAAGCTCGGACAAGGTCTGGGTTTGGCACCATCCCTCCTGTTCCTGTGTAAAGGCTTGAGCGAGGGCCAGGCTGCCCTTGGGGACTCTGCACCGAGGGGGATGCTCCCATGGGGAAAAGCTCTTCCAGGCAGAGCAGACGCAAATCCAGACTTAAGAAGCCCTGTTTGGAGGTGGGAGAGTTTGAGGCACTTGGGGATGGCCGCAACGGCAAGAGCTGAGCTCAAGCTGCAGCTCTCCACCCCAAAAAGATGATGAATGTGGGTGGACAACCATTTTAGTCTTGGTAGAGAAGAACAGATGGAAATGCATTAAGATTTAATAGTGGTACTCAGCTGGGCATCCGCAGAGCTCGCTGCAAAGTCAGGTATCACTGCCTGGCTTTGCCGCTGGGGAAACTGAGGCAGGCGCAGGCAGGGACTTGTCCCACATCACCCTGCAAACCCATCTTCTCCCACTGATGCTCACGTCTGCCACTTGCCCTTTTAACTCTACCAGCGCCGTTTCACACCCTTGGGTCCCACTACAGCCAGCAATGCCAAGTGATAATGATTTATTATTATTATTACTACTCCTGCTATTATTATTGCTGCCTAGATAATCCCCTGTCAGAATAGAAAAGTGCCTCCCCTTCCAGTGTGAGAGTGTCCTGCTTAATGATGTTTTCCTCTCGCTGGTACCTTCAGCTCTGACATATCGAACGTTAATGGCACCGGGAGAGCTTCGGCTGCTCTGCTTCTGCAGAAGACGGGTCATTATACCAGCAGCCATCCTGGTATGAGTACTGCTCTTCTCTCCCCCTTTATTAAGATTTGCCTCTCCTCGATTAAATTAGCCGCACGCTGAACGGCTTGCTTCCGCAGGAGGGATGGATGCGTCCATTATCGCCTATTCCCTCAGAAAAGGATAGAGGGGGGAGAAAAATGCAACACGGCCTGGGATAATTGAATGAAAATTTAATGAGCACTTGCGAGAATACGTTAAGAGAAATGCCAATCGATAGAAAACTGATTTCCCGTTTTTAACACCAAATGGATTCGGTGCTGGAGAAGTCATTCCCCTCCGCCCATGGCAGAAGTAACAGGAAAGGCTAAAGCGGCCAGCCTGCCCCGCTGGCAAACACGGCTGGGAATCGGGGACTTGGAGGCAGAATTAAATTACTAACGCAGTTAATCATTTTGCAAATGAATACCCTGCCTGTGCTTAACTGCCCTCTTACTTCAGGCAGAGCCGGGCGGCTATTGTATGAGGAATAATAGCCATTGACCACAGAAGAACATGGATGGAGGCTCAGCTGCCCGTACCACCCACCTTTATTTCTCACCTAGGTTTAACTGTCTGGCACTAACCAGCTGGTTGAGCGGTGGGGCTGGGAAGCCTGACCGCACAGCCATCCCACAGCCAGCGTGCAGGCGGTCCCGCCACCTCCAAAGCTCTCCCATGAGCACCTCAGTGCAGGGGTGCAGTGCTCCCATGCCCCCCCACACCTCCCGCCCCAGAGATGTTGTGAAGGGATGGCCTTTCCCGTGTCATAATTCCCTCCTCAGCTGACTTCAGCTATGTCCTGGAGTGAGATTTTCTGAGGAGCACCATGCCAAGTTTGCAAAAAGCAGTGCACGTCCCAGCCAGGTTATCCCAAGGCACCTCTGCTCCACCAGCCTGAATATTCCCAGGAGCTCAGCCCAGCACCTTCCCCGGCTCAAAGCCTCGACAGCAGCCGAGGCCTCGATGAAAATGTGATGCTTTTGCTCTTGGGGCCAAAGGCATCCTCGGTGTTGCTCCCATGGAGATCACCGCGGCAGCTCCAGATCTGGTCTTGTGGGTAAATCCTCAGTAAAGCGGTCAATAAAATAAATCTGCCTCGAAAGAGTGGGGGTTGCAGATCTCTGCGCGCTGCCATTGGAAAGTGCTTTTCATCCTCTCGATGGAAAAGCAGGAGGCTGCACAAACCCTGCACTTTATTAACTGACCCAGCCCAGGCGTGGGGCTCTCGGCGGGCGGCAGGGGCATCTCCCCCCCAGCCCCACCTGCAGAGGGGCGCGCTCCACGGTTGCTCCTTCCTGCAAATCAAGGTCCTGCAAACTCAGGCCACTTCTCCACTTTTTATTACTCTTTTTCTGAAAAGAAAAGATTTGAGCAGCCATCCTGTCAGGAGCCATAACCAGGCTGCCCCACGGGTGCGAGGACTGTCCCCGTGTCCCCACATGGCCCCGGAGCACTGTGGGGGGTCCTCTTGGACATGCTGATGCTCTCATGTGCACGTCCACCCTGCCTGACCCGCAGACCATGCCCAGCTCACGTCTGAGCTCCACCGTGCCCCGGCAAGCTTTGGTTTCACCCCAGATGCCACCAGCAGGCAGGGCGGTGGGGGGACCCCCGCACACCCCCAGGCACCCCCACCCTCCCGCAGCCACCCAGCACAAAGCAGCTCATTCTCGGCAGCTTCCAGCGCCGCTCTGCAGCAGTAAATATTGCATTAGCTGCGGTGGGCTGGGGCTCCGGGCCCTCCTCCAGCTTGGCAGGCTCCTCTCGGGCGGCCGGCAGAAGAAGCACGGATTATGCGAGCTGGGCGCAGAGCAGCGAAGGGCAGACAGCAGCCCTGGGGGGAGCAAGAGACGCCGGCGGGCAGCAACTGCCGGCGCAGCAGTGGCTTATCTCCATCCTGCTTTCTAAGCTGCGATGGCTGACAAAACCCTTGTGCAACATGCGGCTTCGGTGGAGTTAAAATTTTGCTCTTGGGAGGGGAAAGAAACAGGAAAAATAAAGTGAATTTTTTGGACCAAAGCATTTGGGAATCAAAGCTGAAAAGCTGCCAGTGTCGATCTGCACAGGGCTTTTCTGCTCCCAGGCGATGCTCTGGGGTTTTGCCATCGTGATTTTGAAACTTTCTGGAATTTGTTGGGTTTTGTTTCTGCTTGCTGGTAAAGGTCACGGCTTCCCGGGCAGGGAGGGAGAGCTCTGCTTTCCGACACAGCCCTTCGCTCCCAGCCTGCCCTGTCATTTGGGAGCCTGGCTGCCCCAGCTTGCCCGCTACGGAGGTGTGGGGCAGAGGGAACCTGAGAAGACGGGATGGAGGCATTAATGGATCACCCCACGAACAAAACCTGCACGCAAAGGCCAAAAATAGTGGGATAAAATAAATCCGAGGTGGTCCTTCCAAAACTGCCTGGCTAAGTGAGTTCCCGGTCCTGACTCCGGCGTTTCCCCTCCGTTCCGCGCACAACAGGCCTTTTGTTAAATTTCACATCCTGAAAGAATTTAATAGCATTTTTATTTTTAATCCATCACATGTGTTTTGTTTGGACTGATCCAACGGGGCTCCGCTCACAAGCAGCTCTTTTCCAACATCACTAAATTTCTCATGACTTAACCTGTTGACAAGGACGGGACGTGTTCGGCCCTCGTTATACAAGCATCATTAGGTGCACAAGGACCCCGCAGCCCGGCGAGCAGACGGGGTGGCCAGGTTTTTTTGCCAAGGATGGGAGGAGGAGCAGAGCCCCGCTTTGGAGGTGAAGCTGTCCTTGCTTTCTCTTGGAGGGGGCTCCAGGGCTGCTCAGCAGCTTGTAGTGATTTTGCATAGACCTGTGCTTCTGCAAACCAGACCATCCTGCCTGTAAAATGGGCTTTTGCCAGGGAGGAACCGGCATTCCCATCACCCAGCCAAAGGGCCGAGCTTGGGACTATTGGGAGCAGCAGCACTAATGCCCCTTAATTGCTGTAACTCAATCAAGCCCTGCAGCCGGGTGCAGCCGGGCAACAAATCAGCCCACCCGCCACCAGCCGAGGGCAGGTACGTGGGCACAAGACATTCAGGCTTAACTTTAAGCCTGGGTTGGAGACTGTCTCTGCTCAAAAAAGCGTTTTCTCCCGAGGCGACACATCCTCAGGCGCTGCTGCGTGTGGCCAGGGCGCGGGCAGGAGGAGGCTGTGGCGCTGGGCTGCGCAGCAGGCGTGAGCTGCATCCGTGGGGCTGTAACAGGGCTCGGGAGCCTCCGCAGGCGCCCAGCCTGCCTTCAGGCGTACGCGCGCGGCAGATGCGCCTTTGAGCACATCTGGATCCTGTAATAATTTGGGCCGTGAAGAAAACGCGCCGGCGCGAGCTAACACCCCCGTGAAGCGCCTTTGTGTGATCCCTCAGAAGTGCCCGATTCCCAATCTGCGGATTGCTGCTTTAATGAACTCCAGACTTTGTTTTGAACATCAGATACGTTTCGGTTTGCTGCTCCAGAAGACATCCCTCTCCCCCCGCTCATCCCCGGGCGGGAAGCAGGGAGCGTGTAAGCAGGCAGGGCTTGGAGATCCCTGCCTGCCGGCGGCGAGGGCTGCCCGCCCCGGCCAGGCTGCGGCCCCAGACTAAGGGCTGGATGGCGGCTTTCAAGGGACAATAGCACAGCGAGAAATCCCACTTCAGACACTCCTTGCTCAAGAGAAGCCCGGCCAAGAAACCGACAGCCAGGCGTGTTTTATAGCTGCGGGGATCAGCCGTCAGCCTCTGGCACGGCCACGGCCAGGACATGCGGCTCCTCCTGGGGCCACCTCTGCCTGCCAGGCTCTCCTGGGGTTTGATTTTAGCTGGGAGTTTTTAAGGGGCACTGGATTGTCCTGGGATCATTATTTCTCCACGCAGGTGATCATTTGGTTGAAATCCAAGCTAGTGGTTATCACAGCACATCATCTCCTGGGCGGGCAGCCAGCTGCTGATGGGGGCTGTGAATGGAGTGGGTGCACTTTATAAAAATACATTTCTTTGAGCTGCTCGGTGACAAACAACCAGATTTTCCTCCTCCCTGTCGCTGACGGCAGCCCAGGGTGCTGGGTGCAGGGGTGCCCTGGCCACAGGAGGACACAGCTGTGCCAGAGCTTGCTGGGCTTGGTGGCCAGCTGGGTTTTGGAGCATCGTGGTGAGTTGCCACCTCCAACTACCAGGGTCTGGAGGTCTCTGAAGCTTTGGTTTGGTCAAAATATGAAACCAAAGGCAGAATAAGCTTCCATGTGCTCGAGTTTGGGCCGTAACCCAAGACAGGCTCTGAGAGACCTTCTTTTTCAAAGGCATCAGACCTGCTGAGGGCAAACTGAGGCCATCAGCACTCCTGGGCACACGCCTGCTGAAAGGGGCAGCCGGACATGTGCCCACCAGCAGCAAGGGACAAGGGACAGGGGCTTTTCTCATTTACCAGCTGTTAGACAGAGTGGCTCCCTGAGACTTTTGGGAGGTCTGGAAGGATGCCTTCACCCAGAAGTCCTGCAGCAGTCACCTGGGGACAGCCGGCGGGTGCCCTGGATTTATTTATCCCCCTCCACAAAATGCCCAAGCAACTCACGCCAAACCACCACCGCCCCGTCATTAAATCAACATCTGCCCCGTCGCAGGCAGAGCTTCGAGGCTGCCCGCTGCAAGATCGGCTCAGGGGTGGGTTCTGTGTTTGGGGTTTTTTGATACTGGAGTCAAAATTAATCATCCGACAAATCCAGGCTTTGTCACAGATCTGCAATAAAGCTCCAAACTGGAGGAAAATTCTGCACTGGGTGGAGTCCAAGGGTGCCGTGTTGCACACGGATCATGTTCAACTAATGGATTTATTTTGTCCCTGGGAACTGGATCCCTTCGAGCTGGCTCCTGGGCTGGGGCAGCACAAACCCCAGCCACTCCCTGAGAATAAACCTGGCTGGATAAACTGTGAAGAACTGGGAGACAAACATCCCATTCACCAGCTCTCCTGGAAAAGTCATCGGGATAAAAGTCGTTGCCAAAGCCACTGCAACAAAGGCATCTCTCTCCGGCACACCGGCACGGGAGAGGATGAGCCTGGGGGTCGGGGCTGAGCTGGGAGGAGATGGGAGCAACATGGCTCAGCGGGGCTGTCGGTTTGCTGCATGGCCATGGGAAACCTCTTAGCGTGGTGCTAATCTTGACAGGGAAATCTCTCAGTGTGGTGCTTTGGCCCCTTGCCTGTAGGGAAGGACAGCAGTGCTTCTGCACCGGGGAGTTTGGAGGACAAACTGAGGCTTTGTGTGTAAAAATGGACTTTAGTAAGGGGACAGGAGGGACTGAAGAATTGCTGGTAGGAAACAGAGAGAGGACTGAGGCCGCTTTGTGCCCAGGCAGGCCTGCCTGGGTCGCACAGAGGGTGTAATGCTGGGAATATACTGTGAGCATGTTGGAGAGAGATGAGTTGTACTGGCTGGCTGGTGGGACAAAACCCCACTCAACCCTTTTCCTGCTATGCAAAGGAGAGCTCCCGCCCATGCATGCACCCCTGTCCCCACGCACAGCCCTGCACCCATGTGCACCCCCGTCCCCATGCCCAGCCCTGCTCCTACATGCACCCCCGTCCCCATGCCCAGCCCTGCTCCTACGTGCACCCCTGTCCCCACACAGAGCTGCACCCATGTGCACCCCCGTCCCCATGCACAGCCCTGCTCCTACATGCACCTCCATCCCCACACACAGCCTTGGTCCTGCGTGCACCCCCGTCCCCATGCACAGCCCTGCACCCATGTGCACCCCCACCCTCATGCACAGCCCTGCTCCTATGTGCACCCCCGTCCCCATGCACAGCCCTGCACCCCTGCTCCCCCACGCACCCTGTGCCTGCGCAGCCTCCCACGCCCAGCCCGGCATGCTGGGACCCACCTCTCACCAACACAGTGACCCCGTGCCTGCTTTTTGTGGGATGATTTTCCACTTAAACCACATTTCAGCCCAGATCCCAAACTACTGCTCATCCAGGCCTGGCCTGACCTGGTTCAGCTAGCCCAGCCCAGCCCACCTAATTTAACAGCACCCATTTTTAGATGGGAAGGGTCACTTGCTATTGTGCACGTGAGCCCGAAGCTGCCCCGGTCCATCCACCCCGGGCAGGAAGGCCCTGGAGGGGCAGGAAGGGATGCAGTCCAGGGCAGGATGCTGCTAGGGATGCTGCACTCCATCACTCACTGGCTCTGCCCTCTGTTGTATCTGAAATAATAACTTCCTCCCCCAGGGAGAAGCATCCCCAAAGGCATCCGACCCGCCGCTGCCTTTCCTACCGGAAAATCCCCGTCCCGCGAGTGGAGCCTGCTCAGGTGCGGCCTCAGCGGCAGAGCATCCCGTGGAGGAAGTATGGGATCCAGATGCCAGGAGCAGGGTTTGGTTTGCTTTAAATATAAGGCATACGAAGAAGTCCAACCAGAGACTATTTATTGATTTTAATGAAAATAATATGTTGCCTTGAGTGAGGATGTTAATTAAAAGGCACCCGCTGCTGTTTATCACTGGCTGAGTCTCTGGCAGAAGTAAAGAGAGAAACGAGTCGGGTAGCTCATGCCAAAACCTCCCTGCAGGGAAGGTGGATGGTGCCGGGAGCGGGATGCGGGGCCGGGGCATTCCCGCTCCTCTCTGCTCGGAGGGAGCAGCTCCGAAAATAAACTCTTGTGAAAGCCAGGCCTGGCAAGGGATGTTGCTGGAAAAGGGGGACTAAAGCCCACCCCGGCTCTGCTCCGGCCAGCCCCGGCACTCACAGCCCATGGGTGTGGGCAAATCCAGCCCCAGCTCCCCTGTTTACTTAATAATTTCACACAATAGCATCCTTTATATAGATAGATTTTTTGTTTTTCTTCTCCTTGTTATGCATGAGACCACTACGCAGACAAAGAGGCACCATGCGCATAAAAACTTGCTACATCTTGCCTAGAGGCAGCAAATTTAAAAGCAAAATTGAATTCTTAAGGCCCCATGGAAAGTCACTGAACCTGCCATGCAAGGTCTGCTGGCACAAAGGCAGGGACGATAAATAGAAACCCCTGGGTGAATGTTGTATTTTTCTGATATACATCCAGCACACAAAGCCATCGGGCTCGGGAGCAGGGTAGAGCTTCTGAGGTGGTTTTTTTGTCTGGAAAAGAAAGATGATTTCGGCTGGTGAAGCCTCCTGTGCGCTGGGAGCCTCCCCCGGTGTGCTGGCTCGCCGGGGCTTCTGCTCATCCCCCAGTTCTGGCCCTGCACAGCACCTCCTCCCTCCCCAAAACCCTCGGGGTCATTTAGAGGGTTCATAAGATGATTTTCCCTCCCCCAGCCCTCAGCAACCCTTGAGCATCACCCTCGCCTTTCTCCTCCGAAGTCGCTTTCTCAGGAACGGTGGTGGGTCAAGCACGGCTGCAGAGCCCGCTCCCACCCCTCGAAGAGCTTCGATTTCATTTCAACCTGCCTTTCCCCTCCCCTTGCACAATCCACTCAGGCACCCCAAAAATTCCCCTGTGGGAAGGGGGTGCCTGAGCGCAGAACTGGGCTCCTCAGCTGCCCGCAGCCCCGGCACACCCCACCTCTCTCCAGGAACGTGGGCTGAAGCTGAGGACGCCGAAATCTATAGAGAAAATACTTTGGGTTGCTTTATTAAGCAATAATCTATTAAGAGCGCTTCTGCGGGCTTTGGCCTATTTAATATGGAGCTTGGGGCTAAAAGCAATGTCAATGCCAAGATCAACCCATTACTGGAGGTAATTCCTATAATTTTCTGTTAGATTACTGGTATGGGATGTTCAGAAGCCTTCTAGAGGCTTTTGAAGGATTTGAGCTTTTTTCTGCTCTCCCTTTCAGCGTTAACTCTCCTGCAGCCCATCTACGGCTGCTGTGTTCTGGGGGGACCCTGCGCCCCCCCCCCCCCACTCACAGGGGAGCCAGGGGCAGGCAGGGACGTGCCCAACGTGTCTGTGCAGAGGTGGAGCCCGGGGTCTGTGCCGTCTAAGTGCAAACGCTGCTTGGGGGACTTTGCAGGCAACGATCAGACATGTTTACTCATGCATTCACCAAAGGTGCCTACCCCAGCTCCAGCAAAGAGCATCAAGATCCAGCTCTCCTCTGCAGGGACCTCCTGGGGCAGATCCCCAAGGCTTGTGGCAGGGATGGCCACGTTACCCCAGTCCATGGCAAGCGGGATGCTCAGGGCTTGCCCATCAGATGGTGGCAAGTTTGTGTAGATGGGGAAGAAAGAGAGAGCGCAGCCGTTCACCTGTATCGACCCCGTTTCTTGCCAGGCTCAACCACATCAAACACCCCGTGCGGATTACTCAAAATTGGAGCCAAGCTGTGTGCGGTGGTGGGCGGGCAGGCAGGCTTCGCAGGGCTGGTCTCGCAGCCTGCCCATGGGCACGTTGGAAACAAATGCATTGAAACATTTGGTTAGAAAATGGTTTGGTTTTTTTTTTTTTCTTTTTTTTTTTTTTCCTCCTTTTTTTCCCCTGGGTCTGCAAGCCGAGGGTGAGTCATCTCCCAGCTTTCCTCAATGAGAGATCTAAAGCGCTTTAAAAAAAAAAAAAAAAGACAAACCAAAACACGTCTGTTGTTTTAATCACGGCTTGGTTTCACAAGACATAGCTGGTCTGGGCTGTGATGCAACCAGGTCTCTTCTTCCAAGTCACACATGTGGAATTTTATGTTTCTTCTGAGATCCTCTACCAGGCTGGCAAAGCTGCTCCACGTGCACCCCCAGACCCCCCCGGAACCTCTCATCCCGCACGTCTGGGAGCACGGAATGTCATGACACACCAAGCTGGACTTCTTGCCTTATTTTGTTCCTCCCCAGCATGGAACAAGGCAGTTGCTTTTCTTATTTAAACAAGCAGCCATTGCAATCAGCTGCCTGACGAGGTAATGGTGTTGCTGTGCGTTAGCAGCCCAAGTGCCAGGTGGTTTGGGAGCCGATGTGCCACGGCCACACGTGGTGGTGGCCAAACGCAGCTCGCCTTCTCCCCTGGCTTAGCCCAGGTTAAGGCGTGATTTGTTTCGCCCGTGGGAAGGTGGCGAGCTGCAGCCATGGGGATTGCTGATATAAAGCAACCGTCGATCCTTATCTGAGGGTAAAACCCAGCCAGAAACCAGGGCACACTGTGGACTACAGGCACAGCCAGCATGGTTTGCCTGCTCTGGGACTACTCCGGTGAAAAATGCAACAGCGAGAGGCTGCGGGGCTTGCTGCTGAGCCTGCAAGGGCAGGCAGCCGCGAGGAGCCTGGCATAGGACGCTGGAGCAAAGGGCAGAGCTGTTTTCTCCTGCAGCAGCTAAGCCCAGGCAGCTCCGTATGCAGAGTTGGTTTTTTTTTTTGTTCCTTGCATTTAACACCGAAAAGAGAGCTTACAATCCCGGTCTGCTCCATTTCTCCCCCTCTCCTCCAAAACAAAAAAGTCCCCCAGCAAACTGTGGACTGAGTGGGCATATTTATGAACTGAGAGAACATCAACCACAATGTTATTTTTAAGTTTGTTTTTTGATGAGCACCTCTGGCTTTTCCATGATATAAATCCGTCGTTGGGTTGCACTCTGCTGTGAGGTTGGTTTTTTTGATCTAAAGGTGATATTTCCATCACTGGGAAACACCCGGAGAAGGCTCGCGTCCTGTGGAAAATTGCGCTGGGCTCTTCCCATCTGTTGTCGGCATCGTTTGCCACATGTTATCATTTACAAATGAGCTCTTTTCATTTGGCCAGGCAGGAAAAGCAGTTGGAAAACATCGCAGACAGGAGTGACCCACAGAGCCTTTTGCCTCCTCCCCTGCACTCCGTGTCTCCTGGGGGAAGCAGGGACCTGGCTAACGTAGGTTCCTCCGTAACACTGGTCAGCGAGCCCTCGGAGAGCTGACACTGATGGTCCAAAAGGAGCGTGAGCTGCCCAGTTAGCTCCAGTGGGCACCAGCTCTGAACCTGCTGGGAAGCGTAGGGAGGACCTGGCAGCAGCCCCCCTCGCCCTGCCATGGGCTCCAGCTCGTACTGCACAGAAATCCCCACCTTCTCTCCAGAAGCATCACGTTTTCAACGTCTCCAAGCATCAGCTCTCAAAATCTGCCTCTTCACAACGCACGGAAAATGTGGCCTTGAACTTATTATGAAAAATATAAAGAATATTAAACCTGCTTATTGTGTTATATGTATTTTCCAGACAATAGCTTTCCTTCAAACACAAGGCTAACCCTGCTCATGTGGGCACCCCCTTCCCTCGTACCAAACCCTGAGCTTCCCTTACTCAAGGGGAAAATGAAACCTTGAATTGTCCCTGGGGGACATGCAGCCCCCAGGGGCATCACCTCGAGGGCCCGGCCGTGCAGACCAGCAGCGCAGGGGGCTCGGGTGCAGGGGGCCTTTGGGAACAGGGAGGTGGGCAACGGGGGGGCAGCCCATGGGGCTGGTTTCAGAGGGACAGGAAAGGCTGGTCCCAGCCACCTGTGGAACCCCACATCTGAGGAGCATCAGGCATTTGCCTGCAGGGCTATAAAAAGCTGCAGCCAGGCTGGGTATGTGCTTATGGGGGTACTGGGGATGTTCCTGTAGAAAGAAAGGGCTTGTGCAGCTGATTGCAGGCTGAGGAGCTGCTCAAACCTCTGCTCCCCTACAGAAGGGAAGCAATGCTGAAAAACAGGTAAATATGGTGTAGTGAGGTGGTGCTGCTTCTTGTGGGGTGTTCTGCTCTGTGGGGCTATGCGGTGGCTGTTGGTGCAGGGAGGCGCTAAAACAGGAGGAGCGTCTCCTGGGGAAAAAAGAAGATGGGGCTTTCTGCAACTGCAGGTGTTATTTATGGATCTTGGAGAGGGATTTTCTTCTAGAAAATCCAGAAGTCTGGAAGGAGCTACAGGGTGGTCTAAGGAGCCTCTGGGGGTCTGTGTGTGGAGACTTTGCTAGGTGAGCTAGGGATTAAATGCAGCTTTGCCCTGTGGTGTTTTAGAGATGTGCTGCTTGATTGCAGGGGTGAGCAGTGCTTGGAAGCACACTCTCAGGCATGGATGTACAGAAAGGTTTTGAAACCACAGGGCAGCTCTTCCCAGGCTGGTCTCACCTGGTGCTGAACCATGAGCATCAGGAGAGAAGCTTTGGTGGAAAGGGTACAAGGTGCTGCACGAGAGGGATGGGGTAAAAACTTCTGGTCCTGAACCTGACACTGAAGCAAATGCACTGGTGGACTCTCAGCTGAGATTTGTGAGGGTTTTGAGGGTCACAAAACCCTGTGGGTTATCAAACACCTCTGCAAGCTCCCCTCCTGCTATGGAGGAGGACCAGGCGTGCTTTTTCCTCTTCATGTGGCGAGCCATGTGTGCCACAAGCTCAGCCAGAGCCAGACATGAGCGAATGTGGCCTTGCAGGGAAGTTGTTTGTTTTATAGTGAGGTAGGAGTGTAAAGAGTATACCCATTTATACACTCTCTCCTACTGAACAACCTAGACATTGCAGATGGTCTCCCCATGTGTGCTGCCAGGTGCTTTGGGATGGGGGTATTGAGCAGCCACTCCTACAGGAGGGCTTGTTTGAGATGCCTGGGGGCAAACAAATTGAATATTTCCTTGCCAGGCTGCTTGGGAGTTTGTCTAACTCGCCCCTTGCATGCTGCAGAGAGCAAAGGCTGAGGTTCTGCCTGACCCCAGCGCTGGCTGTGTGTGCCTGATGTGACCCAGGAGGGCAGAGCAGCTTGGGAGAGGGTCCTCCCTTAGATCCCAGTCCACGGGACACTTGGGAGAGATGTTTCACTGCTGGCTGAACCAGATCTGCCGAAAGGGCTGAGGAGGACAAGCAGCATTAACCATGGTTATTTTTGACATCAACCCTTGATTTGAATATAACCACCACCACAGCAGCAGGAAGGTGAGCTGTGGTAGTAGATCTAGAGAATGATTACCACTCCCCACATAGCTTCTCATGCTTGCTGGGAGCTCAAGTCTCCTCTGCCTGGTCCTTGCAGCCTGCTGCACCCCCAAAAGGGTCCTGGTCCCACGCCGGTGCAGCCACTGCAATGAGATCTGCAGGGCTGGGTGCTGATGCCCAGGCTTGGTTAGTCCTCCCCCCTGCTGAGAGCTGTGCTGGCATACTCCTAGAAAGCATGAGGTTTTCTAAGTTGGAATAAGCTGTTTCTAGCATAAATCCCGCCCAGAGCTGGCATGGGAGCTGAGTGTCGTGGCCCCGACCGCCTGGGGGAAGTGGACCGAGAGCTGGGTGGCTCACGACTCGAGTGTGGGTCTGCCCTCCCCTTCATCCCCATGTGCCCTGAGAGCAGGCAGGGAGGCTTAGGGAGCGCTGGGAGGAATGGCCTCAGCAATCCCGTGCTGTGCCCCAGCCAGGCTCTCCTCCTAATTTAAAGCAGGCCAAAATTAGATGAATGGTGAAATCCTGCCAGTGCCCCGCTGGAGGGGCAGGAGCTGCTGGGAGGCCCCAGTGCCCCCGTCATGGGGGAGGAAGCGATGCAGGACCTGGTACATCGGCTCCACGCCACCAGAAGACCACCCTTGGCCAGCTTTGCCTCGGCTGGGGTCAGCCATGAGGAATCGCAGTGGCTGGGGTGCAGCGGCCAGCACTGGGCACGTAGCTCCCCGCTGCTGGCATCGCCAGCAGAGCTGAGCACCAAGGTGCCCTCTTCGAGGCAGAAGAGGAAGCAAGAGCATATTTGCATGCCGCGGCTACACCCTGCCTCAACCAAATTACCAGCAGCTGAGCATAGGCGCATCTCCAGCCTGATCGCTAATTTATGGCAGCAGCAGGAGGGAGGGGAAGGTGAGGGGGAGTATGGAAGGGAGCAGCAAACGTGGCCATTATACATGCAAATACAGTACTTTCTGGTTCTCCAGCGCTTTCCCTCCAAGCGCCCCCGTGTATTTTCCCACCGCTAACAAACTGGTTGTTATTCTACATGTTTTGGGGTGCAAAGGGCTTGGCGGGGAGAAGGGCAGCCCGTGCCATTCCGTCCCTGCTGCGGGTGCCAGCGGTGCTGGGTGTCTCCATCCCTCCATGTGCCCGGCCGGACCTGCCTGGGCACCCGGGGCTCTGTGTGGGCACAGCCGGTGCCCACGCCTGCCTGGGCGGCTGGGTGGGAGCCCCGGGGCTTGCCCAAGGCCACGCAGTGCGGCTGGGATGGAGAACGGAGCCGGCGCTTCGCCTCCCCACCGACCCAAACAGACTTCCTCCTTGGAGTATTTACCATTTTTCCAAGGCGGCTTCCCACAGGGACAAGCCAAGAAGAAACACCCGCGGGGCTGGCCGTGGGCAGCGGTGTCCTCCTTGTTTACCTGGCAGAGCTGCTGCCTCCGAGGAGCCCAGCTACGAGCCAGGGGATGCGCTGAGCCCCCCCAGCCCTGGAGCCCTGTCGGCAGACACGCCTCAGCCTGGGTACCTCTGGCTTTGGGTCGATCCTGCTGGAAAGGCTGAGGTTTGCCTGTCCCTGCAAATCGGGAGCAAACCTGCTGAGCAACTTTGGTATTAAAACAGCTAGCCCAGGATTGCGCGGTGGGGGAGCAGGATCAGTCCGTTTGCAGCTCCTCCAGAAAGGCTCTGTAATGAAGCGGTCCTTTGTGCATAGCGGGAATGGAAACAACAGCCCTCAAGTCTGACCCCAGACAATTGTTTTCAGCAAAGAGGGCTGGGGAGGCAATTAATAATGTTTAAACGAAAGAAATAAAAAAAGCAATGCTGTATCTAGAAATTCTTCTGAGGGCCAGAGCTGTGACAGAAAGATACATGCTTTAGCATTTCTGTCAGAATAAATGACCCTCCTGAGAGAAGGATTTTTTGAGGCTCTTTCTGCCCCACTGGACATAATTTAAAAAATGCATTGCTGCTAAAAATCACTAATTTTAGCCAGTAGATGAGTTGCAAAGGGTCGTGTTTTTCCTCGTATGCTGGAAGGACAGGGGATATATTATTAGAGAGCCATAATGCAAACAGTAGTTTCTGATTAGAAGAGAACGTCGTCAGCATTTCTCCAATTAGGCGTGGGCATCAAGTTCCCCGGCACACGAAGGGGCTGTTAGCAAACCTTCGCCTCCTCTGCTCCCAGCTGAGAAAGCGCAGCCCATCTCTTCAGAGCCGCAGTGAAGTTTCTTGGCAAAAGCCAACTTTCCATCTCCAGCTGGCAGTGTGCTCCAGCCCTGCCGTGAAGGGACCCCTCTAAGAATAAGAAAAGAGGGTGTTTTTCATGTCTCCTTCCAGACCTTGCCCTTGCAGAGGAGCTGCACAGTACTGGTTTTCCTATGACGTGGATGCTCGTCCCCAGAGATGTGAACCCAGACCACCAAATTCATTTTGCAGAGACCACCAAACGGCCATCTGAGATCAATTAGCTTGTCATTACTCATCCCCATCAGATCTGAACTGCTGACCTACAAGTGAAAGTCCATATATTTGTCTCCCAGCAATGTGCAGACCCATCCAGCTATCTAATGAGAAGAGCTTCCTCCGTAAACAAAGCCGAGGAGGTCGTGCTCTGGCCGCCCATCGCCTGCTCCAATTAGCTTGAACCCAAGGGCCAAGTTGAGCTCAGCTTGATGGAGAGGTAGGAGTCTCTGGGGCATCCAGCTCTGTGACAACAGGCTGCTGACTGGAGCAGAATGGCTCCCGTTAGTGACAATTCCAAACAATTTTAGAACTTGAAATGCCATTTTAACTTTGCATTTGAATGGTTGCTTTGTTATTTTAAACTGCTATTCATAACCAGTTAGTAGTTGAAATTACGGCCCTATTTATTGAAGATGCTAAACATGCAATCCGGAGGCAGCATTTATTGGGTAGTGTGTATTGAAAGTTCATTATTTAGATGAGGATATTTAATGTGGAAGGAGATCTAGCCCTTCTAATTAGAGGAGTTTGAACTCGACTGCAGCATTTGCTGCCTGCGAAGGCTGTAATTACCGCACGTGATCCAATTCTTCATTTAAATCTAAAAGATCCACAGCCCTTTCCCCATTTAAATCTGTGTTCTTGCGTATCTGTTTTCTGGTAGGGTATGGGGAGCCCTGGGAAATAGCATTAGTCCAAACTCTGACTTCAGAATGGCTGGGAGGTACCGGTGGGTTTTACACCATTTGGGAGAGTTGCCCCAAGTTTCCAGAGGGCTGGCATGAGCAGATGCTGCAGCGCAGGTGTGATGGGTGGTGGTTGGGCACCTCATCGCATGGGCTTGGGAACAGGCTGGAGCAGTTCTCTGCCTGCATGGGGGGGTCACAGCTCCCTTCTCCCAGCCCCCTGCTCTGCAGGAGATGGTCTCCAGCAGCCAGCCCCTAAAACAGCTGGGGCTGTGAATCCTCCCCTCCGTGCCACTGAGCACGTGGCTTCAGCTGGATCAGTACCTCTGAAGAGGAAGACACTGTCAACATCCCTGAGGCTTTTACTTACATTTCCCTGGTGCTGGAAATGTGGTTGTGGGTACCAGCCTGCCTGAGGACATCTTCATGACAGTGGCCAGCGCAGGCAGACCGCTGGCATGACCCTTCCTCTGTGGCTACGTTCCTCTGAGCACAACTGTCAGACTTGCTTACAGTTCGCTGGGTTTACTACTGTTTAATTTTTCTGACCTAAACAGAGACCGATTGTGTTTCCCTTAGAGTGGTGGAGAATTTTATTGTAAGCTGCATTTTCCAAAACCTTTTCAAGAGGGTAATAGCTATCAGGGAAGCAAGCATTGGTTCCAGTGGGTAACGCTGTATTTGTCTTAAGTTTCCCCATTTCGGTGTGGGTGGGGTCTAATGCTGGCTCCTTTATGATTGTTTTAATTAGAAATACCCGAAGGCAAATGGCAGCAGAACATGACAGATGAGGCTAGTTTGGTGTTAGTGCTGCATGGTAGAAACCCAAAAAGTGCTGTTCTGGTTTTTAGAAATAATATGCCTCAACCTAAACTGTTGATATAAAGAGAAAGCTTTTGGGGAATTGCCACAGCTTGGAAAATAATTGGTCCTTTTTTTAAAATCCTAGACTTAATCAAAACTATGGTCTTTATGATTAAGATTCTTTGAATGTTTTCTTTACTATACCTTTACATTCCAAATAAATCAATGCCTCTATGGAATTATTCAATTGACACAAATTTGTTCCACCTAAAATGAATAGCAAGTCTGAGAAAGCAGTAGGAAATTGTTAATTCATCACTGCCTGCCTTCCCCTGGTATATATTTCTCTTAATCAAAATGCAACCTGATATTCAATCCAAGGAAAACATTTCAAAGAGTCCATCATATGCCACAAGCTTCCAAAACTTTTCTGAATCTGATAGCAAGAAAACATCATACATCTTAGTCATTAATGTATGCTGTGGAAAGATAAATGCAAGGTTCAGTTTTTACCACAGTTGCAGCAACCTGTAACTGATGGCCTTTCCACAAGATTCATGAGCTGATGGAACAGTGGTGGAGGGACGTTTCAATATACTGCGTTACAGTCTTGGGTTTCAGTGTTTAAATGAGCAGAAAAAAATATCCCATCTTTCAGGCCTTGATTCAGAACACACCTGAAGCACGAGCCTGAGTCTCACTCAGGTCAATGGCTTTTAGGCATGTGCTGAATAAATGTCTTCCTGAGCCGGGGCCGTACTCGCGAGCACTGGTCATTGGAAACATATTGGCAATGTAAAGAAAGCAGCTGCTCTTGATCTGGTCTTTCTGCCTTTACAAGTTGGGATAAAGCTGTGCTTGACAAGCCAACCCCTTGGGGCTAGGACAGTACATCTTGCAAGAAAATCCCACAGGAGTAATGAAACTTTGGAAGAAAAATTAGACTGAAGCTCGTGTTTTGCTGCTGTTGAAGTACCTCTGAGCTTGGTGTGTGCGTCTTGCTTGGGCTGGGAGTGCCAGAAAGGGCGAAGTGGTCCCTTTTCCATCTCCCAAGCCATCAGCAGCGGCAGCACCTTCTGCCCTAGGTGACTTTTAACAGCCGCTGCTGGCTCAGTAGCCAAGAAGCTGTAATTGCCTTTTTGAACATGCACCTCAGAGGTGCTTGGCACTATATTTAAGTTAGAAGCTCCATCAGCAGAGAAATAGGCATACTGCTGGGGAACGCTTGTCATATAGCAAAGGCTTCACATGCTTAAAATGAAAATTGGGAAATCAATAAGATGACAAAGGTATTCAGATAGTTTCTGAATAAATTAATGAAAAGTGCAGGAAAGTAAGAGAGGGAGCATGGTCTCTGCAAGTGTCCAAGAGTTTCTGAAACACTGTGTGAACTGAGGATAGGGCAGGGATATATTGGGAGAGAGTTCAGCGCTGGGTGGCTTTCACAAGCCTTAAACAAATAGTTGGAATACGAGTAGCTGCTACAGGAGAGAGGGGCTGTGATTTGAGGGCTCTGAATTGCAGTTGCTGCTTTGCTCTAGCCCATTTTATGCAGCTGAGCAGGAATGTAAATGACACCTCAGTTTCCCCACCTCTGCTCTCAGGATTTGGGGTATTCTTTTTAACTAATGTGTTTTTTGAAGAGAAAGCAGGATGAAGAGAAGAGAATACATTGTGGAACTGCTAATGAAGACAAAGCGCTGAATCTTAGTCTCCTTTTAATCTTTCGGCAGACATGTGTTCCCCGGCTACATATGTTTTCTTACAGAGCAAAGAGCAATCAGCTTTGCATCCTGCATTGCCACGAGCACTTCCTCTTCAGTTCAAAGGCGGTGCAGAGGAATGGAGATGGAGAGACCCATCCTTACGTCCATATTCATGCACACCTCTGCTTTGACTGCGTTTTAAACGCAGCTTCTTGCACTTAATTCGTGATCCTCAGTTCTGTGTTGTGGCAATGTCGCTTTCCTTGGAGAAAAGCTCTTGTTTGTTATGAAATACCAGTGTTGGAGAAACAAAGCGGAGGAGGATGGTGCTTTCAAGCCAAGGGCAGCAGCGTGTTTAACAGCCTGCCTCTGTGCTGGGGACTGCAGCTAGTTATCCAAGGTGCTCGGGTTTGCCTACGTAAGCATAAAAAAAGGTGGGTTACAGGCAGCTTCAGAGAAAAAGGTGCAGACCTGACTTTCAAAGCGCTTTGCACGCCCTTCACGTGAAGTGGAGCAAAAGCCGGTGGGCAGACAGCAGCCGTGGGAGCAAGAAGCTCCCAGGCAACGAGTTCAATCGCTGTACGGTGCTCCTGGGCTTTTGTTAGATGTTTGCTGACAATCACGTTATTCCTAAATGCAGTGTTAGTGATAAATGCTGGGAAACGGACCCACAGGAGAGCACTGCTGAGACTTTCTGTACTCCTGTGCCTGGGTGGGGACGGTAGTGGTGTGTGGCTTTGACACTGAGCTCTGGTTACCTAAAGACCAGACTGACTCAACCAGCTTTAATTTCAGCATGCTCCAAAGTAATTCAGGGACTGTAACTAATTGAATTTAAAATTACTATGGTATTTTTTTTAGCAGACAAAGTGGAGGCTTTTCCCAGCTTTGTGGTTCTCAGGGGGAATTTGCTTCCTGGAGACATTTTCAGGTGTCTATGGCTTCTATGGGAGACAAAACTCCAGCCACGCACAGCTTAGGGGAGAAAACCCACCGAAATCAGCTTTTTGCAACCAAAATGTACAATGTGGTGGGTGGCACACCTTGAAACAGGGAGAGTTGGACCTTAAATGCTTTATTGGCAGCTCTTACATGAAACTTAAAGTGCTTGAATGAATATCTTCTGCTAAGAACGATTTCCCTGGTTGTTGTCTCATCCCCTCCCAGCTGAGCGGTGCCCAGACTGTCTCTCCTTTGGCAGAGTGAAACAGGTCTGCCATGACAACCTACTAACTGGGAAGGAGCTGCAAAGTAACGGTTAGTTAAGCTTGTTTCCCTCTTCCTAATAATCTGCAAGCTTTACCTTGGAGGTGATGAAAGACCATGCTGCCTGCAGGCAGATCTGTCGGGAAGGTAATCCCTGGGTGCCATTGAAGGCTGTCTTTGGCACAGTCATCCAGACTGGTTACTAGTGAAGCTGAAGGTGTGAATGCGTTGAATCTACTTAGCTTTTACCGGAGGCAGAAGCCTAAACTGGGTGGCCAAACATACCCCTTCTTGACCCTAAAACAGTAGCATTAAGAGCACACCTGGTTTTCATCTCTGGAAATGAATGTTGCTCAAGGTTCCTGCCAGATAAAGACATATTAAAGGGCAAAACTCTGAAATGGCAGTAGACTCCTTATGAGAACAGAAAAGAGCCATTAAGATACCACGGTGGAAAATGAGGTTGCCAAACTGAGTGAGAGCAGATGTGATAGAGGCCGGGATCCAACACTGTGGGAAATCAGTCTGCAGAGTGCAAAATGAGAACAGATCCTGAATTAATTGTAGCTGTTTCCCATCTAGAGGCAAACCATAGAAAAACAGGTGAACAATTTGGTGCTACTGAGAAAATGACCATAAATATGACAGACATGAAAATCAAGTCTCAAAGACAATGGGGTGGAAGAAACCAGAAACCTCTGCATCTCAAAAGATCTGTGAAGCTCAAAACTGATGCTCAAAATTTGTTGGAACACGATGACACCAAGGAAGCTGCTGCTAGAGCAAAAGAGAAGTGGTGAGGAAACAAACTGTTCCCAGGCTCATCAGCTTCCCACCAGACATCCTTGGCTGGGCAGTGGTAGGACATTTTCTTCTGAATCTTTTGATGCTCTCAAGTGACTTCCTCCAATTCCCAAAGGATTCCTCTTTGATTTTTCTAGAATTAAAATGAAGCCTTGAAAGAGAAGGAACAGAAATGGCAAATAAATCAGAATCCTCATTTTATCAAGTAGTTAGACACATAGTGAAGACCTGCCAGGTTGGAAATGAAGGAAAGGGGTTGAAAAGTAGATGATGAAAATGGGGAAGAAAAGCTCCCATCCAGGATCTTTCCTCAAAGACGAAGCACAGCAGACTGCTAGATAAAAGGGATGTATGTGACCTTGGATCTGACAGCAGAGTGGAAATCCCCTGGCTGGAGAAAAGAAGAAAGAGAGGATGAGGTAGCTGTAAGGAGATCCTAGGGTACCGGGTTCAGATAAACCCTAGAGCAGAAGAAGCAGAAGCCAAAAAAAAAAAAAGGAACTCCATCAATCAGTGACCATGAAAAAAGCGTGTGTAAACTTTTCTGAAATTCCCAGGGAGAAGAATGATTTGGGTTGAGAAGTGATGAATGCAGAACTCTTAAAAGCTGGTGTCACCAGCCCTACTCAAACTACTTTTCTATGAGCATGGAGAAGTCACGCAACTTCCACGTGCCTCTGCTTCATCACTTCTGTCAGACGGGGGTAGAGATATCGTCTCTGTTAAAACATGGAGGTGAAAAATGGATCACTTCAACAGTTACAAAATACTTCTACTAAGGGAAGAGCATTATTATTCATTGTTAGTGTGTGTAAATGATTGTGTACAGAGTAAATATTGAGGAGCCTTGATGTAACACCTGGTTCACTTTTTAGCTGCTCCCTGCTATGGCAAGGGATGGTTGCAGTCTATCTGCTTCTGACAACTTCCCGTGATGGAAACCGATTTCTCCTGGGACAGATTTCCCAGGACTCAAGTTATCTTTACAGTTAAATGTTCTCCTCTTACCTAATCTTGATCTTGCTGCTGCGATTTGAAGCCATTCATTACTGCTCACCCTATCTGCTGTGGAGCACAGGTTTTTGTAGATACAAGAGATGTCTGCGTTTTTATGAGTGGGTATGCACCGATCAAGTGTGTCGGGTGGTTTTCATTGTAAGAAGCAGTCTGACTGCTTACAGCTTTGCCAAAGCTCAGCTATTTAGGCTAAAGCTTTTCCATGCCAGGCATTTCCCTCAAGCTGTTTTCCACCCCCTGCTTTTTTCCTCCTCTTTGCCTTTTTGTTTTAAAATGTAGCCAAAAATCTCAGCTGTTTCTGAGAAGGAGGTTAGGGAATGATACTGCTGCATTATGGCTGAACGGGAGAACTTTGGCAATAGGACTATTTTTGGAAACCTTGTGTGCTCTGATCTGAAATCTGGGAGCGGGGCTGTGACTTGAAGATCAGCCAGCCAGGTGCTAACCCCTCCAAAATGACAGCTCTCTCTGGCAGACACAGGTCGGTTGGTCTGGCTCCAGCCTGGGAATCTCAGCTGATAGAGAGATGCTTCTTGTGAGAGCTTCAGGAGTCACTCTCCCTGTCCTGAAAGGGCTTTCTGTCCAAAAAAAGTCTCACCCTGCACAAACTCAGTTTGACACTGGACCCATAGTAAAGCAAGGCATGGGAAATCACTACACCTGTGTGCCTTTTTTCCTCTTTTCTGTTCTCCTACACCACAAACTGTTGAGTCCACAGGTCAAATTCAAGGAAATTTGAGAGCGGGAGGGAAAGCAGGTTTCAGAAATCCCTTCAAAAGCCTTTAAATCAGGTGGCATGGGTGAAAGGGGAGAGCAGAGGTACAAATCCTGAGGAAACCAGCCTAGCTTTGTTTTAATGCTCCCTAGAGCAGCCTGTGTTTGTTTAGAACATTGTAATCTGTTAACGTCCCTGTGACAGGATCCAACTTTGTGTTTGAGCCGTATTTTTCCTGCTTCAGCTTTTAAAGGTGGTTCCCCACCACCACCCCCCAAACAGCTAAGACTGTTCAAAAATATGGGATCTCTGATGAAACTGGATCTGCCTTCGGTACACATGAATCATGGCTGGATTACAGGGTTGGAGTAGCCACTGGAATTTCTTTTTGGTGAAACTGGAAGTGACCTTTGTTTCTCCTTGGTCTGTGGGTCAGTCTCAGGCTTAACTGGACATCTACAAATGCTACAGCTGCTAATGGAGACCACAAAGGTGAGTGAGAGGTGAAGAGCGATCTTTGCTGCTCTTGAGCATTGCTTCCTTCACGGCTGCTGTAGCTTTGGCTCATAGATGTCTTCTGGTCCTGTTGGTAAGCACTGACCTGGGTAGGGGGAGCAAAGCACAAAACCGCAGCAAATTACAACACTAAAGGCTTGAGGGGGGAAAATGCACATCTGATAGGAAAATCCTATGGTAGAGTGTGGTAAGGAATCAGTCTTGGGACATAAAGAAGGCAAAAGGGTAGCTGTAAATACACCCTTCAACCTGGAACATGCAATCAAATCTGTGTGGAGAAGTTCTTGTGCTCTTATGATGTCAAGGGAAAGTCTATGAGACTTCATTCTGACCCAGGGCGTGCCCGTTTGGATGAAGGTGGAGGATTGGGGCCATCCTAATTCCTAGTCAGTAAAAACAAATAGCTCGAGCAACAGAGGAGAAGCATGAAAACAAAGTTCCTATCAACACCCTGCCTCTTTGAAATCCCTTCCAAATTCTCAAAGGATAAGATCAATGCGAACAAAAACAATAACAGCACTGTATTAAAAGAAGGTGAAAAGGCAGCTCCCTCAGCAGGACACACCCAAGAAACGGGCTTTGCTTTGCTTTCTTGGAGCTGACAGGAGGCAGGCAGAGTTTGGTAGAGTCCCAAAGCAGCAGCCAGGTTTCTTTTTTTTTTTTTTTTTAAATTTTGCGAGCTCCATAATGAAAGCAGCGGCCAGCACCCACTGTGCCAGAGCGCTCCAAACCTGCCTGTGATGGAATGTGCTGATAAAGAGGAATATTTCCTTGCGGACTTGGTTTGAGACACATATTTAAATATTGCTAATTTCCAGTATTGGCCTCAGCAAGAGACTTCACCTCTCGGTGATCCATCTGTAAGTGGTGGCAGCTCTTCCTACCCTTGGATGTCTAATTCAACAACATGCTTCATGGTTTTGTCTCCCAGTCTGTGTTCACCTAAGTGGAGTGCTGATTTCTCCAAAAGCACAATGAAATACCTGACAATCCATTTGTGATGATACGATGTGGCAGGGCGGTGTATGGAAACAGAAGCTTTTGATGTGTTTAGTGTGTAACAAGACAGCAGAACTTGGCTCAGCTGAAATGAAACTTTCATCTTGAAAATGAAATTAATTCTTTAAGTAAGAGCAAGATTTTTAGAATAATCTGATGGTTTAAAAGTCAGTATTTTGCTGCCTTTTATCAGGCAAATTTAAAGTTGGGCATGTGTCATAAAAGTGTGAGTGACCAAGAAGACTGAAAGTAGAAAAACTTTAACTTCTAGTATCTTCAGGAAAACTTCCTAAAAATGGAACAGGGGATTTTAACAAAATTATCATCAAGATTAATGCAAGTTGTGCTCATAAATTCTTTGGAGGTATCTGGCTCTTTTAAACATGGAATTTTGGGAGGAGATATCTTTTCGTGCATAAACTTCTTCGTTTCTCACCAGCAAAACAGTGTCAGCTAAGATGCGCCTGTGGGAAACCTCCCCTGTGAAGTTTATTGATATTTTTACTTCAGTTGGGCAAAGTCTTAAAATCCTTGATTACAGCTGGGAGTTCATTTCTACTTTGACTATAGAGAAGTTAAAAAAGCTTCATAAATGCAATTGTTTTCCACCACTGGGTCAATGAGAGGAAAGAATTAAAGCTTACAAGAATAATCTCTTTTGGATCTGAAGAGTCACTTGGACATCATCTGTACCAAGACTGAATCACCTCTAACAGTTGTACTGAGTGTAATCAAAAGTACAACAGACTATAACACAGCTTGCTCAGTGATAAACATTCACATGTGAAACAAGAACAGGGCTTTGAGTCACGCTGTTCAGCTTTCACCCCCATCACCTCAAATTCAACCCATGAACAGTTATCCCGAGTGCTTGGCTTCCATGCTTTGAATGCGAACATACCCTGTGCTGCTAATGCAGGAACGAGAAGGGACAGCTGCAGGACCAGATACTTGTGCAGTCCTGCACATGAGCTCTTCTCACATCAGCCACCAACTAAGTTTGTATCAACTAATTTCCTACAGTGCTGTGTATGCTGACAGGAATGGGGGGGAGGAAACCAAAGCCCTGAAGATTAGAAACAGAAGAAGGACAAATATAATTAATTCAGAGCGATGATGTTGCGTTTAGCTTATTGCATAGAGATTTGGCTGGTGGAGGTTACAAGAGCACGTGCATGATTTGACTGCTGCTTAGACGGGCTCTCTGCTTGTGACCGCTTAGTGTCACCCCGATTCCTTTGTGCGGAAGAAAACCTGAAATATCCTGGGTGGGCAACTTTGTGCCCACTCTTGAGCTGTAAGAGTACTACAGCTGGCTTGTGTGGGCCTGGGGAACTGAAACTGTCTGCATCGTCCATTTTCATATTGCTTCCTGGAAGACCCCGAGATCTGAAAATCTGCAGGGCTGTCTAGAACAGCTACAAGATTACAGATCTTGTCTGGCCCTTTTAGGTCTTGTTGTGCTTAATGTTCTTTTAAAACGTGTAAAAAAAGGCTCTTTACAATAGCATGCCACCCCCCAAAACCATGTATATACTTTTTGAGGAAGTTTTTAATGGGCTAAGAAATGCAATTTAATGAGGCAGTGTGGCTGACAGCAGCCCAGTAGATAATACACAGAAAAACCTATGCCTGAACAACATACAGCTGAGTGCCATTAGCATTGTCCATATGCTGCTAACAGCATCTTCAGAACTAATTTCACAAAGGCAGTTTTTAAACACTTCCTTTTATGTATGTTGGCTTGGGTGAGTCATGCCTTGTGCTCAGTTAAACTTTCTCCTCGTTGCTCAACATCAGGGATAATGACAGTGCCTGGCTCTGTACACAGAGATCCTGAGATCTTCATATGGCGATCTCAAGTCATTTGATAGGTGGGGGAATTGAGGCATGAGAGGTGAAGCGATATGCCCAAAGTCACTTAGCAGGCCACAGGCAAGGCTGGAAGAGGCAGCCAGTCCTGCCTGCTGCTTGCCAGACAATGGAGACCCTGAGTCCTGGTAACATTTCTTTTCACAGTTTGAACTGCCATTGGTAAAATGAAAAAAAGGGGTTTTGACATAAAAGCTGCACAATTCCACTGCCAAAGCATGTATAGATAGCACAGAATCACAGAAATGTGTATCTACTTTGCTCATTATCACTGTTCCCAACAACCAATATGAAAGTCAAGTAGCCTTCTGGGATAATCTGGTTTAGTTCTCTAACTAATTGTGTAGTTCAGCCTCCGTTGCATCGTTGAAGGAATAATTGGTTCTGATGTTCTCGAGTTTCATTGCAAGTTGGTTTCCAGAAAAGCATCTGTATTTCCCTGGTTAATTAAAATAATTTAAACAGATTTTCAATTCATTATGATGTTGTGTTTTCCTAAGACGGTGCCAAGCTCAATAATCAGAGGCTGCCTTAGCTACATCAGACTCCTGTACCTGGTATCACACTGTACCTCCATAGCTGCGTGTCCCTGATCTTTTTATGATTAGTTGCTGGCACGCAAGTGTCAGAAGAGTATATTCAGGTGGGTGTCCCAGGCTGCACAGGTCATGCTTTTGTGGGAGATGCTGCACATGTATATTATTGAAGAAAAGGCCATTTCTCTGTGAGCATGCTGTTAAACTGCCAGTGCTCAAAACCAGAAATAGCCCAGGGTGTCCAAATCAACCAGCTGGGAAAGGACGGTTGTTTTTACTTGCTTTTCATTTAGGCCTGCCCATGAAGACTTAGGCCTTTTGTTGCACTGTGGCAGTCACCCAGGCTAAAGCGAAGGTGTGAATGCAGCTGCTCCAGTGTGAGAGTCATTCTGACCAGGGTGCTCGCTGAGGGGGCTGGGAATTTGGGCTTCAACAGCTTCAGTGTAGGAAGGTTCTCCTGCGTCCTGGCTGAGTAGTCCAAACGTTTGAGAACAACAAAGGCAGGCAGGAGTTATGTTCTGATAAGGGAGAGTCCCATTCAGTTATTTCAAGTAGCACCTGCAGGCATCTTCTTTTAGGAAAAAGGGTCCAGCTTTGGTAGCTGGAGTGAACAGACGAATCTGTCTTGTAGCCTGGTTGAGAGAAAAGAGACCTCAGGTGCTGCTTCCTCCCTCATACCTGCCATGCTTAGCATTTTTTAACTGGTAGGCAGCTTCCCACTCAGAATGCAAAATTAGATCATTCTAACTGTTGTGGTATGGCTCTTATCTCTCTCTTTGTGTGCTGTGTAAGATGTTTAGGTACCAGCTTTGGACTTGGCCAAATCCTGAAATTGCGTGTTGACGCATTTGGAGTCCCTTCATCCATCTCTGCATAAAGTACTTCCACAGACACGAAGTGACTCTGATAGCTCGTGGCCCTCTGCGTTGTCCATATCCCTCGTTAGGGTTGTTTTGGGAGTCCTGAGATAAGACAGATCTTTATGCTGATGTTTGCAGCCTAGACATGAAAGGCTGTTCTGGAGGTGAGTTAAAGCATTTTACAATGGTTTCTGCATGTGACTGTGGGTCCACAAAGCAGTCAGCAATGCCCCATGTCACTGGTGGAATGACTTCCATGAGGATATTCTGGCTGGGAGCATCGGTTATAGTAGTAGGGAAATGAAAAACAGTCTCGGGAAAAGAGGCCAATTCATCTGTTCACTTTCCCCTCCTCTTCCTCAGTTTTGTAGAACCCATGAGCATAGACCTTGCATAATTGGATTGCATTTCACACCTAATGTGCATAATTATATCTTGCAAACAGTTTATTAATGGATCCATAATCATAGAGTAGCTTGTATATACATAATACTGGTTGATTAGGCTGTAGCTGCCATAGATGAGTGGATACAGAGGAGTCTTGCTTCTTAGTGTCTCACATGAGTGAAGTCTAGAGAGCAATGTAACATCGGCGCCATGCAGTTGTTCATCAACTACTGCTACCTAGGGGAAACCAGAGGTTTTAAAAACATGGTAGAGAAGAGTTATAGAAAGAACAGTATACACAGGACTTGGCACATGACGAAAGTTCCCTTTCTCGAAAACATCCCACCTGTAAAGCTTTAAGTGGTGTTCTGTCTTGATTATTCACACTGTCAACACCTTAGATCTTATTTTGGAAAGGGGTCTGTTCTGAGAAATCACTCTGAAAGCCACATGCCTACAAGCTTGGCCATTCCTATTTTCTGAAGGTGACTCACGCACAGGCCTGATGAACAGGCCTTCTTGTGAATCAACAGGCCAAAGTAAGTCTACTAACATTTGAGCAGTCAGAACCACACTGAAAGAGTTTGCAGAGATACCACTCAGACACCTTTAAGAAGCAGTTGCATTTGGTTACGCACAAGGGAAAAGGTTCTGGCTTGTTTTGGTGTGTTGATGATGCAGTGCTGAAAGCAAAAAAAAAAATAATTTGGTGAGCTGTAGAATTCCCATGAGTTTGTATCCCCTCTCCAGCAAGATAATCCCAGCTCTCCCTCCCATGTCCCTCAGCTACCACTTGCGAAGCTGCTTCTGATCTATGTTGACTGTCTGGCCAGTGGCCAGCAACTCTGGCCAAACAGGGTAAATAACTGTCAAAATCACGCTCCAGCCTTTCTTGCAGCAAAGACGTTAATTTTTGTGCCTCTCCTCTGCCCAGCTAGGAACAAAAAAAGTAGGAACTTCTGTCTTTTAAGACATGAATTACCTTGTTAAATGTTGGGAGCTGCGTGCGATAGAGAGAGGAAGAACTGGTCCAATTTTGTATGCTTTCGTTGATGAGAAAATGGGCCTAAAATAACTATTTTCTTCCATTTATATCTGCTACAACCTAAAGGCATCGGCTCCCTTCACTAAGGAGGTATTCTTCAAGGCAGAGGTTCTGGTTTTTTGTGTGTGTGTGAGCTTAGTGTAGAGAAACTAGATAAATTCAGAATAATAATATGATAGTGTTCCACTGTTTTCCCTCTTGCCCCCTTCCAGCTATCCTGTTTCTGCATCAGACTAACTGAGGCAGCAAATAGAGGCAGTGTTTGATCTGTCACAGACTTTACGATAATATTGACTCACTTTAGTTAAAACAAAAACTTTGCAGTGGAGAGATGAAAACTCCAGGATGTTAAACAAAGAGCTGCATGGAGGAAGGTGGTCAAATTCGATGTTGTTTCCAAAGTCTTGAAAAATATATGCCAAGGTCAAAACCCCAAACATGCTAGGTGATTATGTCTATCGTTTCTTATTTTAGGGCTTTACAACCACCCATCTTGCTTTTGACCTTGGTAACTTTTTTTTTGCAAATTGTTGTTTGGAAGAAGTCAGTTTGGGGCAGGGTGGGTGAGGAGATGGGAACTGGGCGATGTACTAGCAAGTAGTGAAAGATTACTGGAGGTGAAGAGAGCAAGTTTCTACCTTATGAACTTGGCAGTTTTCCTGCAGGTCTACACTCTCGGTATTGATTTTGCTGTAAGATAAATAGTGACATGATTTTAAAAAAAAAAAAAAAAAAAAAAAAAGTCTTATTTGGGGACCTTTTAAATTTGCCTGACACTTGCAAGAGGTTCGCTTAAGGGTTTCTATCAATCTAAATGAATCAAGATAATAGATGACTTTTTACATTTTCAATCTCAGTGTATTTTCCTTTTCAGATTTCGTTATTATTGAGGAAAGCTTTTAAAACAGTGCTTTTAGTGCAGAAGTTAACTTCTGAACTTAGCCATATATCTGCATTACAGTAGCCTACCAAAAAATCAGAAGACACAGCTTAAACACACACGGAGTTACTGCCTAGATCTGCAGTTCCTATTAATCAGAACTGTATTAACCTTCTCATAGCATATTTTCTACATTTAGGAAAAAACTTCCCAAGTTTTTTATGGAGTCTGTATACAATTAGTTAAGGGATACAGACACTTCCCTCATTTTTTATTAATTTGCTCGCACTTGATTCAAATCATGCCTTCTGGCTAACCTTAGCATTGCCCTCTTCCAATTTGCATGAGTACATGTAAAGTTAAGATTGTAATACTGAAAGATTAGAAAACCTCATTTCTTTATCAAAAGATCTAATACGCTCTAATATTTTTATGTTGGCAATAGGTATCGTAATACCTGACATGCCAAAAGGCATGCGCCGCTATCTTTATGATGCTCCAGAGCTGCTAAAAACCTTGGGGGAGTGGTTGTAGAAAAAAAATAATCGAGGTACGTAGGGAAAAAATGGATTTAGGGACAGGTGATAGATGTCCTCCTGTGCTCCTTGATTGAATTAGCTCCTGTAAAACGCTTGTTTGTGAAGATGAAAAATCTCGAGTTGAGGCTGCCGCCTTGGTGCTGTAGCGAGCGAGCGTGCTTTGCGAGTGCTGGGGAGCCCAAGCGCCGGGCTTCTCGCGCTGGGTTTCTCTCTGGGCTGACACCAAGATGGCCCGGGCAGTGGGCAGCCCCCGCGCGTTCGGCGGCAGGGGGGCCCTGCTGCTCTCCCCGGGAGCAGCCCCCTCACCTGTGCTCGGCCCTGGCAGCTGCCAGCCCCGCCACTAAGAGGGGCTGGGGGGCAGGGGGGCAGGCTTCTGGGACCAACCACCCTTCGGGCCAGGCCAGGCCTTCACGCCAGCTCCTGGCCTGGGGTCGGCCTGAGGGGAGCCGGGGGAGGCTGGTGCGACGCCAGCACCGGCCCTTCTCTACCTGCCCCCTCCTCGCCAACACCCCCCCAGCTGGGGGGGCACGACGAGGCCTCCTCCTCCTCCTCCTCCTCCTCCTCCTC
>JAVJGI010000036.1:2560014-2615530 GCA_035590275.1 Ibycter americanus
CGGGGGGGAACCGCGTCGGCCGCCCTCGGCCCGGCGGGGGGCAGCGGCCCTTTCCCCCGGGGAGCAGCGGCTCTTTCCCCCGGAGCCGGGCTTCCCTGCCCGGAGCCGTGCCGTGCCGTGCCGTGCCGTGCCGTGCCGGCGGGGGTGATGCCCAGGTGCGGGATCCCCTCCCGCAGCCACCGCCGCTGCGGGCTGGCTGTACTCCCCTCCCCGGGCACATGTTACAGTTAGAAGCTGCTTGCCTCAATATTCAGCTTTTTTCCCCCCTTTTTTTGTTTCTCTCCACCCCCGGAAACAGTAGCTTTCCGAAATGAGTAAAATTATTCAGTAGACGCTAGCTGAAAAGTCTCAAACGAGCTGTTTGATGTATTTGCGAACTAAATCAAATGCTTCTAACGTTAGGCTTTGAGACTTGCAACTTCAGCCCCGTTTTTCTCATTCATTAAGGTTAGGTACAGACTGCTCTCTCCTGAATTAAGAAGTGAGATGAAGTATGGCTCGGAGTGGTCAAGAGCTGACTCGTTATTTCCTGGTTTGATTTCTGCTCTATGTTCCTTCTGTAGGATCCCTGTCTCCTACAGGGCATTGTTGTTAAGTTCTTGACTCTTCTCTGTTCTTAAAATGCAGAAGTAACCTTTTTTCATGTACATTTTATAGCAAAAGACGAGGTAAAAATTCCCTTCCCATAGAAAATAACCCCTACTTTCACCAAGTTTGGTTTATGATGATTCTTTAATTTCATGTGGTACCAATACTGCCAGTCAGTTCACAATGAAATTATTCTTACGCATGTCCAAACAAATACAATTGAATGCCAGTTGCTGCAACTGATCTTGCTCATTTGCATTTGTGAGTAAAAGGATATATGCTCAGGGACATGGTTGTCTTTTACTGAGTAACTTCATTTTAGCTGAATCTTATGCCTGCTTGTTATCTGTGGTCTTAGAACCTGTAATATTATTTTGTGAGAGGCCCCCTGTAGTCAGTCTCTTAATTTTACTGATTTTTTTTACGTTCATTTTTGATTGTGTATGTTTGCTTCCTTTAAAAAGTCACTAGGGAAGCAACGGGTAGGTAAGGAAAATGTAGTTTGCTAAGGAAGCCATACTAGCATCTAAAGTTCCTGAACAGGTGAAACTGCATAGTATACCAGAGTCGTGTCATCCCCCCCCTGCCCCATGCAGTTATTTATATAAATGGGAAATCACTGTAGTTTCACCTTTGTACTTATAAGCTTGCTGCTGTCTTTTCTCTGCCAGAACTTCATCCCTTGGAAGCAACCAGTGATGCAAGTTCTACATATTTTTGCTTCTACTTAATTATAAAACAGTCTCTAAATTTCTTGGTCTGAAACATCTGGTTTTGTTTTGTGAACAGGGCACAAGTAGTCAGGTTTATTTAGAAATGTAGTGTGCATAATGACTGATGTTAAAAAGAGCTAGTAATTTTACTTTTTTTTTTTTTGTCCTGAATGTTTTGTCAGACATCAAGGGTTTATTCTTTTATCTCTGAAGGGAGTCTTTGCAAATGACTTTAAATATTTTTAAGCAGGCAAAAAAAACCCAGAGAGCAGCATAGGGATTTAATGTAGAATTGGAAGTTGGTTGTTGGTTACTTCTGTCAAAAAATTCTTGATTGAATAAAGAAAATAATTGCCAGTATTATTGAGAAAGTAATTGTGAAATATTAAATAAGATTTTGGGTTTACTGGTATTGCTTTGATAAGCTGAAAATAACTTTACATGTTCGGTTTGTTTTGGGAGACTTCCTAACTACCTGTTTGTCTGGAAGGTACTTCCATTTACGTTGTCTACATGTGGGTCAGATCACCCTTGCACTACCTGACAACTTTTTTGCAAAATTTGAGGCATATGTGTATGATAGAGCTTCAGACTGAGCTTTAAAAGGCTCTGTATGGAAAAATCATAATTTTCTAACTTGCAAGTTTCAGACGATACTAGTGTGTGATTTTAAAAAACCCCCACAACTTATTTATTTTTTAAATTTGCTTGTGGCTAGAAGAAAATTGTTTGGTTCGGTGTAGTCCTGTGTGGTTACTAGCAAGACTGTTGTCGTGTTTTTCAGGATTGACCTATGATTTTGATTTGAGAAGCACATGGGTATTTTAATTGGATGGGTTTATCTGTTCAAAGGGACGGAACAGGCTTCAAAAATCCAGAGAATAAATATCTACATAGCTTTTTAAATAGCCTATAGTTTATATGTTGCCTGCATGACTCCATGAGGATGTGGGAATTTGTGTACTTTCATTTTCTTCTTTTCCCTAATACTTTTCCCATGGGTTTTATGGCCCTCTAGCACAGGTTGGGGGGTGGAAGCAGGGAGGCATGGGCACCTCACTGTCTCGCTCAGTCTCCCAGGAAAGCAAGTACAGTACTTGGGACCCAGTACCCTTGGGGCCTGTGGAAGCTGGAGTGGTCCAGAGGGCTGCAGTGGTCAGCTGGTTTACACTCAAAGATCTCACTCCTTGGCATTTTGTTTTGAGTGTATGAATTAAACACGTATTTGCTAAGGATGCTCAGAGGTGGGAAGGTAGTTCTTGAACAGACTTAAGTGGTGATGACTTACGAGTCAAAAGTATTTGGAGATAGGTATAATTTTTTTGTTGATACGTAAATAGAATCACTTAGAAAGCAAGGGGATAATACAAGCTAGTCACTGATCCCCTGCAGCCCTCACAGTTTTGATGCTTCCTTTTTGTGCAAGTGTATTCTCGATAAAGCTTGTATTAAAATTGATTGAAATGTTTGTCTTTGCATATTGTAGGGCAAGAAAATATTAATGTACCAATACAGTATCCCCCCCAGCATTAGTGGGACTGATTTTTCAATTTTAATGTCACTGAGAATGTGCTTGACGGGAGGTTTAAAAAAAATTAACAAAAAAAAAAAGAAATCTGCTTTTAAAGATAGTCTGGAATGGAACCTGGTTGCAGAGTATTAACCTCCCTTGGCAGAGAGGGAAAAAGTCAAGACAAAGCACTTCTACTTTCAAAATGGGAGGTATTAATCCTGTGACAGACAGTGTTGCAGTACATGACCGGAACTATCTTAAATAACATGTAGAGCTATTGTGTCATAGGTAGCAGCACAGTTATGCCATACAGTTGCTGAATTCTGGGTTGCTTGGAAGGAATCTGCTTGTCAGGAAATTCCAACTATTAGAGTAGTATTTGTATAGCGTTTCAGAAAAACTGTATTCTGGATTAATGACCATTTAAATCTTAAGTGATCATGGTGATCAATACAGTTATTTGATTGCAACAAATTTCGTTTAACCCTGGGATTTTGAGTAGAGTTAAATTCAGGCAGCATGTTTGAGTATTCGCAGGCTTACAGGAGGTACTTACCTGTACCAGAGAAGGGTATAAGTACTGTGAATCTGACTTGCAAAAATAATTTTTTATTTCGTGTCTAGAAATTGACGTACTCTTCATGAGTTGGAGTTAAGATACACAAATAAATACAGAGAGTTTACAAACAAAACTGAATTTTATTTTCATTTGAAACCATAGCAAATTACTTACTTGAAAGCAAGGTGTGCTTTTTCTAATATGGTTAAGTCAGTCCCTCTAATGATTTTACAAAGGGCTGCAGCGGAGAATTCCTACAGTTGCCTATTCTCACTGACACAGCATCTGCTGATTTGGATTTCACTGGTGCCTTAATGTGGCAAGAGGACTTCATCCTGTGAGGTTTAATTGAGCTGTATATTGATGCTGCTTTCCTGTAGTTGATAAAATAGGAATATTTACATTTCATTCAGTTCAGTTAAGTGTTGGTCCAGGTACAAGTAGATTGTGAAAGGAAATGAGCCCTTTTCTTTCAAAAAAAAGTTGACCCTAGTAACAGGGCTCAGTTCATTTTCCTTCAGCAGTACTTCTTTTAGAGATATGCAAGCTCTTTAAAAAGCATGGGCAATTTTTAATGTTGCAGGTACTAAGTTGGTGCGGGGTATCCAGACAGAACTGAAAGGACAGATTCTAATGTCAGCAAAACTGATTTGAAAGAAGTATTGATTCCATGTTGTATTTTATATCCGAAGCAGCCAATGGCAAATGTTGTCAAAATGGAATCAGATGTTTGTAACTTAATACTTAAGAAAAATGATGAGTGCATGTTTTTGACTTTAAGTATTCTCTATGCTGCCTGGCTTAAGACATAAACTGATGTAAAAATAAATGACTGCCTGCATAATTTATGTAATGTCTTGCTCCCTGATCCTGTTTGTATTGATTTTTCTAAAAGGCTTTTGTGGCCACAGGAACCAATCTGTCTCTCCAGTTTTTTCCGGCCAGCTGGCAGGGGGAGCAGCGACAGACACCGACCCGGGAATATGTCGACTTTGAAAGAGAAGGAGGCAAGGTAAGAAGGAAATTGTTGCGACTGAAAGAAATTTTTATGTTGTGCATATGATCTTATTAGTATGGACCGCATGTATGATGAGAAATCATTAATATTTCACATCTTGGTGGTTGTAGGTTGTCACGTGAGTACAACTGGAAGCTGGTAGGAGAAAACCTGGTATCGCTTTGTTTTAAAGCATGTTAACATTTCTGGAGGGGGAAACATGGGCAATAGTGGTGGCTTTTTATTATTTTGAGGAACAGAACTTTATTTCTACTGTCATGCTATGACAAAATTTTAGGGAACAACTTAAATTTGGTGTTGAGTAGGTGCTTCTAAAACGGTTCAGAAATTAGACTTTGGCCAACAAATTGTGGTAGGCGCATGAAAATTTGCACTTTGAAGAGGTCATTTCATTGGGTCTTACGTTGCCAGTTGATACAGCAAGTATTTGGTGTGCTGCTCAGTGGAATGAAGCTTTTTTTTTTCTCAGTTTCAGCATGAGCTATAAGACAGAAGCAATTGCTTTCAGAATTGATTTCTGTATTTTTTTTCTGAGATGGTTGTCCCATAGACTGATAATGAAAGCTAGAATTCCCTGATGACAGTGATGGTTACTGTGAAGCTGTATTAGATTTAAAGTCAGAAACCTTGCTTAGTCTCATCAGAATAAAGTTACTGAAATCACTTACAGTTGGTTTTGTTTTACAGGAAAAACATACCTTTAAAATGTAGATGCTGTCTCTTATCTATGCTACTGTAGATGCTTTGGGACTCATCCAAAGATCCCCGAGTTCAATAGGAGACTTTCTGCAGACCTCAGTAGGTTTGGACCAGCACTTAAGCTCCCATAGCCTTTCTGTTTCAGGCTAGTTTCTGTATAGTTTTTTTACTTCAAAGATATTTTTTTTAATAGACTAAAAAATTCTTGCTTTTGCCTAACATTTTTTACCCGCTATTGTAACAACTAATAGCTAATGCTACTAAACCTACCAGGCATATTGGGTCTTTTAAATGCAGCTAGGTGGAAGATAAATATTTCCTATAGTGAGAAAACTTGATTGGAAGAAAAAAAAATTCCTGAGGGCAGTTATGGTATTTGGAATTCAAGTTAATGAGTTTTTTTGGAAAAAATTGTTTTCCATTCAGTCCTGTGAGGCTTGCAGAAGTTTGACAGACTGGGGGAGAAGAAGTGAAGTTGGTTATGCTGGGTACTGACTGCTTTGCTAAGGAAACCGAATTGAATCTGGCTCTTATTGAAAAATATTGATTCTGGCTCACAATTGAATGAGGAATTTTTCTTGTAATGTGTAAGAAGACTGAAGTCTCTCTTCTTGCCAGTTCAGAACTTAATTTTATTTACTCCTATGATTTTTTTTTAACTTTGTTTTCTCTGAATGAATTCTTAAAGTACTGAACTACTTCATCCATTTTCTTGTGTTGTCTTAATCGTGTAAGAGCGTGGTAGATAGGCTGTGTATTAAAATAGAACATGAGCCTCATAAATGAATGCCACTCCCTGTTTGATGTGTGTTTACAGTAAATTCTGGAGCGCTTCACTAAAATACTTAGAAGAATTCAGCTGAATGAGGCTAGAGGTGGACAAACTAATGAATAGGAATATTGTTATGCTCTAGCATGAACAAATTGCAAATTCACTGTTGTAATAAAGTTTTATTAGCGTAAATCGCATGTGAATGCAGGCTTGCTCTGCACAGAATTAAACTTGTCTGAAAGTAAGCCACTCCCATAACTTCAAAAGAAGAGTAAGCAGAATGGGAGAGTGTTTCTTACGTTATCAACAGAAACAGTTAAGTGTTTCATATGAATTGTCTGAGATTTTGTCCTCTATAGATTTTTGTCTGTTTGGTTTTATTAAGAATTTCTTTCATAGGCTTCAGCAGTCTCTTTAACACCATGTGATTTTTGTAGCTCTGTGCAACATTGTTTTATGAGCTTTGATTCTTGAGGCAGTGCATAATATGTGTTTGTTCATCACTGGATTTAAGCCAGCAAGACATGTTTTTAATTATATGGATAAAAAAAGCGTATGGGGGGAGCTGTCAGTTAATTATTATTTTAGGCATTAGTTTGAGATCTAGAATGTAGATAAACTTACCAACACTGGAATATTTTTATTCTGGAATTCTGCTTCGGTGTTTGGCTAAGCAAATGATGGCCCAAAATAGTTTATCCAGAGTTGAAATATGTCACTATTGTGCCTAAGCAGTTTTGTAGGCAGATTGACAAAGCTACCAATGCAGTGTCTGCTAGAATTGCTGCTTAAATGATTGAATTTCAGAAAGAACAACACCTTTGTGAATCTGTGAAAGTTGGGATTCTGTGAATATCTACTTCATAGGCTTGAGGTTTTTCAATCTGGTATTTCTTAACTGAGGGGGCTTTTGTATGCTTAATTTGTCTTTTAATTTGTTGATGCATCTGATGTTCACAGTGGGTGGGTAGGCCTCTAGTGCATATCCTGTCTTCATTAATTCAAGAACTGGATAGCTAAGTGTTCGCTTAATGTTTCTATTCATTTTAAACTCAAGCTTAACATTTTTTTTTTAGATAATTTTAACGTTCTGTGCTCTTTGCCCTGTAGCAAATTCAATTGTGTATTTGAGCAATTTTTCAGGTTTGTCATAGCAAAATAAAAAGTAGCACTAAAAATAGGTCCCTGGATTGTAAAAATGATAGAATGTTGTATTTCATTGTGGTCGTGGGAGGGTGTGGGGTGCATCAAATTCAGCGTGTGTCCTGATTCTGGGTATCCAAACCATACCAAGGCTTCTTGATTCATTGTGTTGTCAGCTAATGTCCAGTTCTTCTTTTTTTTTTTTCCTTTTTTTTTTTTTTAAAGAATAAATGAATAGATATTGTTAAGAAATTCAGAGGCAGACAGTGTAGTAGTGTAATGTATTACCTGACATTTCACATAATTGAACCCTGGAATGAATTAGAGAGCTTTATTTTCACCTTGGTTTTCTGATACCATTAATTACTTAGGTTAGTTTTATTGTGCTTACTGAAGTTCTTTACTTTTTACTTCAGCTTTATACTGATATCATATGAACTTCAGGCTGAGCTGTGTGCGTGTAGACTTCAGCGCTTCTTAAGACCTAATTTTATTGAAAGTCCCCTTGTTCTGTTAAGAACTGTGTGATCAGCTTTCTTTGCATGATTCATGTTGTATACTTCCTATGGGAAGATGAAATGTCCCTGGTTTTCATTTGTTATTCGAGACATTTATATAGCTCTGGTCTTTCTTACCTGAAAGAACATTAGTTCTTGGGTATTCTCTTTTATTGTTTAAATACCGGTCACTACAGTGATGAAGTGTGTGAAGGTGTTTTACTTCCCTCCCCTTTATACTACTATTCTCCATCTCGCTTCTAATGCAGCTTAACTTCCTGCCTGCTGTTTGGCGGCAGCTGCTCATAAACCAGAGTCATCAACAGAGGCTGATTTCAGTACAATATGCTATGAACCCCACAAGTCTGGAGGAAAGCACATCAGACATGATTTAAATTGATTCAAAGTGCCTGGTATGCCACATGTGTGATGTAGCTAGGATTTCTACTCATTGGACCATTAACATTTTTTTAGCCATAAGTAATGATTACCGAACTTCACTTTTCTTCCTGAAGATGCTGGTTTCTACTCATGCAGTTTTTTGTCATAACTAGGAAATTTTATTTGGCTGTAAGTTGATGTTAAGTGCTTGGATGAATCTAAAAAACTGAAGATCTCTGTTTTGCTGCAGACATTACAGCAGTTACAGAAATGTCATGAAAAAGAAAGGTGCTGTATTTGAATAAAAACTATATTTAAATGGCAGCCAACAGCACCAGTTTTCCACTTGTGTCCTCTTTCCTCACTAGGGGCTTGATAGATAGGACTTGTCCACAAATCAACGTTTTCTTTTCCAACTTTAGCAACAGAATTTCACAGACTATTGGGATGGTGTATTGACTGCTGCGTTTTCTGAGCAAATGCAATTTCCAGTCAAACACAGGATCCTAGTGTGCCCAGTGGAATTTGCTTGGAGACTGAAGGCTTAATTTATGAGAAATATCTGAGTATCAGGGCTAACCTGCATTGAATTGGGAGTTTTGCTTTCTTTACGTTGATCCCCACCACTTTCTGAAGAACTTAGATGAAACATTAAGTCATTCAAATAAAGCTGGAGTAGCAGCTTTCTTTTTTCTTTCTTTAGGTATGCTTATTTTTAAAAAATTGGTAAGGAGGGTGTCTGGGAAACCAATTTACAGTTTCAACTCTCATTTTACCTTCACAGTAGTGCTAAAAAGCCATATTCCTTAAGTTGCAGTATTTTCAGTCCAGCAGTATTTGGGTTTTTTTGCATTGTTACCATCTAGCTTGTTCTCACAGCTAGCAGTTACTTGTATGTGTTCCCTGCAATCCACTGAGTCTCTGGACAGAAAGGTTTTGAGCTTAATCTTTTTCCAGATCAGTGGGAAAAGATGTCCGATGTTACGGATTTAGGGAAGGAAAAAAAAGTATGCTAGAACCATAATATGCAAGATCATACTGTGGTGTGCCACCACATAGGGCAAACTGTCTCAGTCATGAGATGCATGTGGTCTTAACAGTTATCAAGGCTTCATCATTTTATTTGTAGTAATTTAATGCTCCTTCACATTATTGTGAAGGTCTGTTTAAAGCATTTCAGGAGACAGTGCTACAACCCTGAAGACTTGGGCATCACCTAACAAAGGTTCATGGAGATGCTTGTATGTGGCAGAGGCATGTGGGCATGCAAGATGTAACTTAGTTAAAAAAACTAGCAAATGTTAACCTTTAAGGGGTATCAGGTGTCTCAGCATTCTTTGTAGATCATGTCTTAATAAATGAGGGCATCTGGTAAGGATGCCTTGTTTCCCAGAAGTTGTCCTGCTCATAAACGTTTTCTGTTGCAGAACAGTCTTGTTGCTTCCAGATCTGAAGTTGAACCGAGGTTCGTTGCCGTAGCTCTGTACAGTCCTTGACTGATTTTTAGCTAGTGCCTTAATGCACTGGTGGGTTAGGATAACGATATTTTGGGGTCAGATTTTTATCATGTTCATCTGCTGTTCTCTGCCTCTGTGCTAGCAGAATGGTACAGAATTCCTTTTCTGGCTTAGTTCCAGCTTGCTTTGGGAGTGTGGAGCAGGGAAGAACTGACTGGTGCCTATCCTCAGAGCTGGCGCTTTTCCTGAGCACCCCTCAACGACTGTTAATCCTCCTGCTCGGGTCTGCCTGATGACCCCACAACCCCAAAACACTGTGGTGACTGGGAGAGATTCTTCTGTGAAGAGCAGCTGGTGGTCAGTGAAGGTGCATCAGCTGCTGAACTGTGTGTGCTGAGGCCCTTCAAGGTGCTTTTGCTTGCTTCAGCCAGGGAAGGTGGTGGTGCCCTGATGAAGCCCACGCTGTCATTCCTTTTAGCCTTTCTCAGGGTTTTTCTGTAAGCTTTAAACAAGAGAGTCAGTGTGTGGTTGCTTGGTCTGACAGCAAAGAAATGGGTTTGGTGATGTATCCAGATTGTAATCAGCCTGTCTGAACAGCTTGATTTTTTTTCTTGGAGTTGCGTGGTGGGAGTCCTACAAAGGCTTGGTGAATGAGAAGAATTCTCTTTCCTGGACAGTCACCTTGATCAGTTTTCATCCAGGATCAGCTAAATGGTTTGGGTAAAATACTAGTTTTCTATAGACGCTTGTGATTCTAGATTTTATTATTATGTTTGTGCTTAAGTCTTTCATTTAGCAGAGACTGCTCAGTTTCTTTTTTCCAGATAAGTAATTTCTCTGTTTATGCTCTTATACCACTTTTGCTTTAGAGAAGAGTGAAACTTTTTCTTGTTTTGCCTAGATATTTTGAGGTGTTACTCGTTATGACTTGCTGTTGCATAGAGGAGAGCAATTTAATTGAAACTCCATTTGAAGCCAGGTAGTCATAGTGTATCTTTTGTTTATTCACTTTCCCTCAAAACTGGGAGATCATTGAGTCATAGAACAGTTTGGGTTGGAAGGAATCTTAAAGATCATCTAGTTCCAGTGCCCCTGCCACGGGCAGGGGCATGAAGATGCCTCTATCTGCATGCAGTTTATAAACTATTAACAATCAGGAACCTGGATTTTGGGAAGAGAAATCTTTAGAGCTCGTAAGTTTTTAGGTACATGTTGTCCTGTGCTGGCAAGCAACCCCAGGCTGACGTTGGGCCAGTTGTTCTGCAGAGTGATTTATCACAGGGTGCCCCTACCACTAAAGCATGAGTCACACCAGGCATCTCTTGTGTGACAAGGATCCGCAGCCTTTTCCCCTTAATCTTTTCACTCCCCCCATCCTCCAGATATTTTTGTTACTGCACGCAGCCTTGTTCATGCATTACGGTGTGTGCAGTGATGATGTCATTTTGAAAGAATGCTTATGAACAGTACTTGCAGCACGGCTGTGCTGTTTGTGATGCCTACCTATCAACCCTTTCTGTAGGTCCCGAGTACTTAGGATCTGCCGTCAGTAAACCTGCTTCTGATTAGCTTTTATTACATGTTGTAGAAGCAGTTATTCAGTCATATTTTACATATTACCTTGAAATTTTTCCAGTGGTCTAAATGCACCCATTAGAGTTGTAAAGACAAGACTTCAAATTTACTCATACCATCATCTTAAAGTTTCCCAGCAGAGGAAGGAAACCAGAGTTAGTGAGGTAAACTTTGCATTTGGGAACCAGGTATATGGAAGGACACATGAGTGCTGTGTGGCTGAAAGCAGTGCTTGAGATCTCAGCAGCATAGATACTGGAAGAAATCCAGACATTTGGATTGTTGTATCCTCTTGTTTGCATATCAGTCTCCACTTACTAAGCAAAGTTGTTAACGTTATGCTTCTCAGCCATTCTTATAAATGAATGAGAAAAGTAAGAGCATCACTGTCGGAAAGGTTGTCTTTCTTCGTGAAAATCACTTAATGCTTCATATTATATAAAAAAAAAAGAAAAATTCAATAAGATGATGAAACATTTGCTGCAAGAAACTGTTGTTTTTGTGAAAGTTACTGAAATGTTTCTTCAAGCTTTATTGTCCAAAGCAGAAGTAACAAAATGAGGTAATTAGCTTGCATAATTGTGTATTTGATGTTTAACAAGTTGGCCTGGTGAAATATGTACTGTGACAATAATATGTAGGAAAAATGAGGACTCTTGCACAAGACTGCCATTCCAAGAAGCTGAGTGCTAATGAAAGGACCAGTTTTTGGGGAATAGCTGATGCTGCAGATGTTTTGTCTTAGAAGGTCTGTATGTTTTCTGGTACAGTAATATCTAGGCTTGTATATGAGATCCAAATTGTAGCTACTTGAGGAGTCTGTGCAAAACTTCTGCCTTCTTTCTGTGTTTAGGATACTTTACTTAGTTGCAGGCAGCAGCTCTATGTTGTGAGACTTCTGGGTATACAACTTGTTTTATCTGTTCATCTCAGTGTAAATATAGAACATAAAACCTATGGGGGTGACAGGAGAGTTGTTAAACCTGGCATGATTTTTACAGTAAGGGTCATTAAATTTAATTTTCTATTGAAATACAGTGACCAAAGACAAAGTGTTGTCTTTCACATTTTTCAAATACTTTTAGGTCTGAAATCTAGGGAGGAAAGCAGCTCTGGAACACATGATGGGGGCTTTTACGTCCTGATGAAATATCTCCTGATGGCAGTTGAGAAGTAGCCAGCTTTGCTTGACAAAACAGGTCGGAGGTAACCAGGATAAATTTTTGGCCTCTTTTCAGCCAGTGTATTCCTTTAAAATAGATTAAAGAAAGGGAGAAGCTTACATTCTTCAGGAGAGGAAATACTGGACTTTTCTTTATCTTTTTGGAAAACTAATACAAGCCTAAAGAATGCTTAAGAATAGGAAAACTTAAGGCAGGAAGGCATCTAGACAAAGTGAAACAACTGTAGTAGTGTATTTTTCTTATGCTCCTAAATTTAGAGCATTTGGGGATTTCTTTATAAAGCTTGCATGCTTCTCTGATTTTTTTTCTTAGTATATTGAGGGCAAGCATTTTCGCTTGGGTAGAGGAGCAGTGGGCGATCCTCTCGTGCCCAGGTGGCCCCAGCTAGGGGAATCGGGAGTACAGTACCCTGCAACGTGGTTGCACAACCTAGTAGCCTGGTGGGTTTCCATTGCAGAAGACTTCCAGGATTTTTGTTACAGCAGACTAGAAAGCTGATGTTTCTAATCACTTCAAAAGGTCTTACAACAGATTGTGCATGAAGCATGCAGGATGGTACTTACCTGACAAAGCATTCAGAGAAGCAGTGTGAAACTTTTTTGAGCTCTATTCTGATACCTAGAACTTGAGAATCAGACTTTTGAGGAAGTAATAGCTCATGTCAGCAATCAATTTTTTTCAGCTTCAAGAAAATGAATCAGTAGATAGTTTATAGGGAATAAAAATAAATAGTGCGTAAGAATTTACATCTATTCCACTCTCCTGTGGATCATAGTGTTGGTTCTGTCCTTTCCTGGTCTTGTGCTGAGAGAAATCCTGTTGCATTTTGACTACCCAAATCTGTATTCATATTATTCACTGTCTTTATAACTGTGTTGAATTTTTTTTTTTCAGGATTTTGCTGTTTGCAGAACTCTGTATTAAACATGTATCTGAAAGTGCCAATTACTCTGGTGAAGAAAATTCCCAGCCATTGCTAATGATGTTCTTCTGCAGAAGCTGATAGTTTTCTACAGAATAATTATGACACAATTAGGAAATTTTATTGGATGATGAAAGCTACATAGTTGTTACGGTATACAAAAGAAAAAAAAAAATCACTAACTTGCGTTATTTCAAGGCTTGATGCTGCATTACATGTTGAATATTCATGCAGTTTTTCTAGAACCTGAATCCTGCTTAAGGAGGAAGGGTGAGGCTGTCAAAGTGCTCAAGAACATAACGAAAGACAAAAGGCAGAAGAGGCAACTTTTCTTGCCCCTCTCCTGCTTGGGTCAGTTCCTGGGTGGTTTTTATTAATTGCTTGCCCATGTTGTCAAAATGTGGTATGTTCTAGTTGAGTATACTTGCATTACATACTTCAGATTTTCAGTTCAGAAATACAGGTTTAATAGACTATTTATTTGCACAAAGGCAGCATGGTGTGTAAATGATGTATTTTAGATAAACCTCTCTTTCTAACCTTCTACTGGAGTTTCTAATTATAACTGCTTTTTGCTATGGTATTTTCTGAAAGCTTGAAAAGAACTAATTTCCAAACCAATTTTGAAATTTCCATCTGGAAAATATATTCTGTCAACGTGGCAGAAAACAGTGTGTGTCCCTGTTAGTTAACTGGTTTTGTGAGCATAAGCAGCAAAACAGCAGCAGTGTCCTAGCAGTGTTTTGCTGCAAAAACATTATTCTTTTTAAATGTTGCAAGAAAAATTGGTGGTTTGTTTGTTTTTTTTTTAATGCATGCCATTTTGGGAGAGTAGATTTAAAATCCAGCCATCTTTCTCATGTAGAATCTAGCAGTAAGGATGTACTGATAAAAGACGCTGTAAAGTTTCACAGGGCAAAACTCCAGCATGTATTTGCCTTTCAGATTATCCTTATACTCTGCTCATTGCATTTTTGTTGGTTCTTAGTTCCAGCTGTGTGGCTGGCCTTGTTGTTTTGAAGGTAAATGGAGTGAGTCTGAGCATGAGACACACATCATGTTGGGAGTCATTAGACCTTTTTGTAGTGACACTGTGAAAACAAGAAGCCACCTACTTTTTGCTTTGTATTGGAGGTTTTTTTGGTGGTTTTGGTCAAGTGTAGTGTATGTTTCCTGCTCAGTCCAGCAATTGCAATATTTTGGAATGATGAACTGTGTCTGGAGACTTATTTGTTGTTAAATGATGAGTATAATTTCTGTGCAGTAGCATTTTAGTATTTTTCACTGCTAGCTTCTAAGCCCAAGTACTGACCAGTGATCTTAATCCAGGAATAAAATGCTGTAGTCTCCACAGATCTTAATCACGTTTGTTCTGACATCCTTAATGCTTCATATCTGTTCTTAGTTACAGACTTGGTTTTTAGTTAACTGAATTAGCAACCTGCATAATTTAATGAAACATTGATCTGCTTTCGAAAAGGAGTCATGATTACATAGTTGAGCTAACTACACAGAAAAAAACCCTACAAACAACTGAAACACCATAAAAATATCAGATATTCTAAGTGACTTGTGAATTCTGCCTCTCCAGTGAAGTGAGGAAGATTGTTCTGCTGTTCTTTTTTGAAGCTTTATAAACCAAAACAAAAGCTGTTGCTGAAGTTTTCAGTAATAGAGAAAGCATGTTGAGAGAGGTTTTCTCACAGCTCTGATACTACTTAGAGACTTTTTTTTTTTATGGTAGTCCATACAGGGACTGCATAGGGTTGTAAAAATGGGTTGTCTTGTATCTGAATTTCATTTAGATGGGCGTTTTCTGAAACTTTAGTGGTATTTTTAATAAAAACAGGTGACTTACATAAGCATACTTCAAAATTAGGCAAAGTACATAATACCAGACCCATCAGGTTTTGCTATGAAGTTGAAAATTCTGGCAAGTATTTTCTGGGGTGGGTTTCTAGTTGTGAATTGGAGTACATTCTTTCCTCAGGGAATACACCAAGGGAATGCTATCACCTTCTGCTATAATTGGAGAGCTAAAATAGGAAGGGGGGTGGGGGGGTGGGGGTGTTGTTGGTGCTCCTGAATGGCAATTTTTTTTGGAAGTTTTTTGAGGGTTTTTTTTTTTCTTTGCTGTGAAATGCCTAAAGCTAATGAGTCAAGATACAGCTTGAAATACCTTTGATATTGTCATGTACATGTAGACATGTAAATTTATAGGTTTCCACAGAACGAGGGAAAATGCATCTAAGGGTCTAAACCTTAGATTAAAGAAAAAAAAATGATTGTATTCCTCTGACTCCTGAGTCTGTCAGGTACAGTGTTTTGACTAAATTAAATCTTTCTGAGAAATTAAAACATAGTTCCAACTTTATTAATAGACTTTAAGCAGAAGTAGAATGAACCAGGGATATATTGCTTTAAAGGGGGAAAATACAGGGGTTTAAAATCTTTAACAACGATTTTAACTGCTTATATACAACAAACCCATGCAAGTAATAGTTAAACTAGTTAGCTCTATGCTCTGCTATTTACTTATTGCTATTCAAATTTTAGTACAGGCTGTTAGCAATTCATGGGATATTTTATATTTCAGCAAATTCTTTTGTTCTAGATATTTTGTTCCTCACAATCGGTGAATTTGTATTTCCACTGCTTTTTGTAATTTTAAAATGTTGCGGTACGAAAGACTGCATTTAGAACTTCTATGTTCTTCCCTTTTTTTTCTTTTTCCTAAGCATAACAGTCTAGATTCAGACTCTTAGCAAGCAGTTTTGTTAGTATTTCTGGTTTTGCTTGAGGAATCGACCTTTGTCATAGATGATGAAATAGAGAAACCCTATTTCATTTTGAATGTTAAACTTTCCAGAAATTATTCTTGTGTTCTGTAAAAATGAATGCCTGGGTGGTTGTTTTTTGGTCTATTTGTATGTGGTTTATGAGCGGGTGTTATGTGTAGGTAACGTAGAGGAAAAAAGGAAACTGAAAAGCTGAAAAGGGCTTTTTTCAAAGAATATTTCATGCACTGCAGCAGGCCTGATCATTCCTGATCTTAACTAGCCTCTTCTCAAATTATTTACGTAATCTGAAGTTGCAAGTGCAGTGTCTTTGTGCCATCACCAAAAGGAGGAGCTGTAGGAGCGGGTCACGGGTGGAGAAGTGATGGTGCTGGTGTCCCTGGGGTCCCCTGTGCCCAGCCTGGTGTCCCTGGGCAGCCGCATCCTGGCACTCATGAGCCAGTAAGGGCCTGTTGGTGGTGGCACGGTACAGCCAGGACATAGGTGCCACCACTGACACTTCAAGCTGTATTCATTTTGAAAGCCACAGTTGGGTCATCCATGTACAACTTAGGAAAAACTTGTTTTGTCAGGAGGTATCATTTCCTTTGCATTTTTACAGAATAGTGTAAGGTTTAAATTTTAACAAAACCTCATTTTCATATAGTGGAAGCTGTTGCAAGATGTAGGTTTCAAAATAACTTAGAAAACATTTTCTTTTTGTGTTTAGAGGAAGAATAATAATGTGCTTTGAGGCATGAAGACAGAAGGATTGATCTAAGTTTGTTGGATTTTTGAGCTCTTACGATTTGTAGTGATGTGTCTATTGTTCTGAGATTAAAACCACTAAAAAGTCTTAATTTGCTTATAGTGACTTTCTAAATAGGATTCTCTTCAACTGTTTCTATTTACTGTTTCATTCCCAGTTAAAACTACTACAGGGTTTTGTTTCAGAATTGAACTTAGAAAGTCGGATAAATGCTGTGAACTCTGTCCACGACTTGGTTGTTTTTTGTTAGCTGCTTCTAAAATATGAGTGATCGATATCTGAAAGTGTAGTCTGAAGCCTTGTGGGGAGTTCTCAGCTTTTGCTGTACTGTAGTTGTTGTTACACTAATGAAGGCACTAATGTGTTTTGTCCCCCAGGCAACTGAGGATTTTACAGTATAAGTTCTGTTGAAAAGTTTTAGAAAACCTTTTTTCTTTTCTTTTTTTTTTTCCCTTTTTTTTGTGTGTGGGGAGTTTCTTAGATTACTTCCCCTCTCATGCTCTGCCCACTCTTTGAAACCCAGGCTAGCAACTCTTCTCTGATTATGATATGAAGTGATCCTTGGTATTTGAGGGGGACTAACTCAACTTTACATTTCAGAACAGTCATGCCAAGTCTGTATGGCAAGACCACCACATAATATTTATGAAAGCCTATATGTACTTTAAGATTTCTGTGAAAGGAAACAGATGAAGACATCATTTCCTACTTGAACATTTTGAATAGGTAGTCTTCTTTTACTGGGCCTTGTATATAGAATGTGTTAAGCTGAAATGATGAGCTTAGCCTTAACCGATTTAACATCTTTCTTACTTGGAGTAAATGTTTACAGCTGTTTCTTTCTTAGTGGTCTGTTTTTCATATATGAAGTCACTGGAGAGGCTGCTGTTTTTAAATAGTTAAGTGGGGTATGATTCAGGGGAAAGTGGCATCAAAACCAGGACGGACGGACAGACTTGGCCCAGCCAAGAGAGAGGCAGCTTGTGTGAGCGGTTATGAATGGGCAGACGTGTGTGCAATGAGGCAGGGTGAGTCAGAACTGAGCCTCTTCTGAAAGAATGCGTATCGCTCCAGTGTGCTGGGAAAATGAAAACACAAGGGAGGGGACTGCACCACTTCACTGGGGACTGGTGTTTCCTGGGGGGGTGTAGTTGGCCTCATCGGTGGCAGTGGCTGTTGTGAGCATGCTGATTCATTAGTCAGTGGGTGGTGAGAGCTGTGTGCAATCTCTGGGGGAGGAAATGGCTTGGTTGCTTTAGGGAGAAGGAACATTTTCTGTAACTGCAGGATGTGTGGATGGAGCATACAGATAGCATATCTGTAGCACATCAGTTAAATACCCTGGCGTTATGAGATAAGGATTTACTAGAGGACTAAAATAGGATGTGAAACTGAGGTTTTGCGTCTTGTGCTCAAGTAAAGCAGCTTTTTTTTCTTAGTCATTGAGAATTGTCCTCTCTGTCTGCTTCACTATTCAAATCAAGTTTGGTTTTCAAAATATGAACGAATGGTGTTACAGGAGCCACGTCCCTGCCTTTTTTTAATAACAAAGCTCACTCCCTGTTGGAGTTGGGGGAGAGGGTTGCTCATGTAAATGCAGCTGAAAAGAAATAACAGATTAGCTAAAAGAGTACAAAAAGGGAGGTGGGATGCACTATATATTGAAGGTGTGGCACAGAGGTGTTTGAGATGAAGCCTGTTGGCAGGCTGAGAAGGCACAAACACAGCTTAACAACTTGGAGCCTGACATATTCATGCAGCACCTTCTCAAGTTTATGTGTGTTTATCATGCTGTTCATCCTCCATCCAGATAATCTGCCAGGAGATAAGAGTGTTTACTCTTGCTGGTTGTTCAGTCAGCAAGCAGAATATTTGTTCTAACACTAAAAGCCAGTTTCCGATGTAAAAGTAACATGGACTTTTCTTGTTTAAAAAATTCTAACACTACTTTCATTTGTAGTAGGAATTTGAAATGGAAGATGTAGTTTGAGGTGAAATTAAACTTTATTGTATAACAGCCACCTCAACAAAAATTCAGCTGGTATAAACTAGGAAAAACTGCAAGTTTCAGTATGTGACAGTTTACCTAGGTCCCAAAGTCTAACAAACTAATTAGCTTTGGCTGTGCCAGTGTACAGAAAATGAGGCTGCAAAATGAGTGAGAACTTAATTCTCCTCCTTCAACATGTATATAATAATGCTTAACTTAGTTACACAACCAGCTGCTGTCACTGTCAGAAAAGCCATACCTCATTTGGTTTTGGGATGGACCGTACTCTGAAAGGAGACAGCTGTATATCTTTTCCTCATATATGTCCCTATAATGGGGTTTTTTTGTGTAGCATTAAATACATCCACCAAATATGAAATTACAATTGCCTGACTGCCAACCTCTCCATCTTCCTACTGCTCTCTAGTGCTTTTCACCTAAGTGTCTGAGTTTTACAAGACTGACGTCCAGATATTACTATGAGAAGCACTTGGAGCTGCAGGGAGGATTTACTAAACTGTAGAAATGCAGTTAAGCTGGGGTTAGCAACAAACCCTTGCAAGAGTTATTCTAACGAAGACATCCTTTTGTCTACTTCTAATCAAACCGTATAGCTCAGTAATACAAAGGATGGAGGTTGGGGTCTTTATAGAAATAATGTGGCTTTTGCCTTTGCTCTCTTACTGTGACTGTCTTAAGGCAACTTTCAGAATAGAGAATTCTGAATGTTTTAAAAAGACAAACTTTGTGCTGGATTTTGAGGTGCCATAACAGATCATGTGCTCATAGACAAGAGCAGTAATTTATTAATAATTCTGTTAAGTTCGGAAATTGAAAAGGAACCAGCATGGCTTTATCTGAAAAGAAGGAAATATGTGGTTAAACGGTTTTGGCTGCAGTCTTAGGTGGTTTCCATTATCCAGAAAGAGGGGGGAAAAGGAGTCTAAATTCCTTTCTCTAAAATAAAGGAAAAAGCACCAGTATGCTTCGTTGTGTGTTTTAATGAGAGAAAAGTTCCTGCATAAGCGCATGTGGTTTCAATATGAATCGTACTAAATTTGAATGATTATACAGTAATTTCAAAACTCAGATATCTTGCTAAGGAAGTCATCCTTTCAGAGGTGAAAAATGTTTATTTATCTGAGTTTTGAAGACCTACTGAATCCAGCGGTGTAAGGCTTTAAGGGCTCTGATTCAGGAGCACAGGCAGAGCACTTTATCTGGAAAGGTCAGGCTGCGTGCCAGTGGTTCACAAGCTGCTTTGTCAGCAGCTCAGCTGTTGGTCAGTGTGCTCAGGGCAGGCAGCAGTAATGACGTCGGCTCTGTCAACTTGTTTCCCTTTTCCCCTTTGACTTCTGAAGACTTTCACACAAATTTTCAGCACTGCTTAGGCTTCCAGGTGATGCGCAAGGCGCATTGCATTTGAAGTACTGAGCCCTTAGCAGCTACATTGAGCTGCCTAATGTTTGCACTGAGCGATGAAGTTTGCATATCATGCACTGCTGCAGTGACCAAGGCAACTGCACAGCCCCTGAGATGAGGCAGTTAGGGACAGCATAATATTCCTTGTCAAAGAAACAAATAAAATATACTCTCCTCCTGGACAACTTGAAAAGCTAGATATTGTCATCTCTGGGAAGTCCTATGTAACTTTTGATGTCTCAGGCTTTTGTTGTGGGCCAGGAGGACAGAGGCAGTTAAGTGGAAGGTAGAACCTAAAAGAAGATGAGCAAAACGCTTGCTTGCCTTCTGCAAAAAGGAACTAGCGTTGGAGTACAGATTGTTTTGACTTTACAGACCTGTAGTTAGGTTATGCTGCTTTTTTCCCCCCCTTTTGAATTATTCTGCATTCTTAGAAGAGAATGACTTTTGATTCTAATAGCCTCTTTAACTGTCTTTCACTTCTAAATAATTAAGCACATCTATTAAATTGATGGTGCGTACTTCGTTTATTTCTTGTGAGATGAATGAGTGAAGATGTGCTGAAAGGGAGTAATGTTGTATTTCGTGTGTTTGAAATGATTAATCTTGAAATGAGGGCTGTGGGAGGTGGTTTCCTGGTAGTCCATGTCTTACTCATGCTGGTTCTGACACCTCTGCTCGCGAAGGCTGTTGGCCGGTAGATTGGCACTGTGCAGAGTGTGCTGTCATCACGGAAGACATAGGTGTGATGACTTGCATAGCTGGTCTGTGAATGCAAGGACAGAAAACCAGTCTGTGCTCTTAGTGCAGACCGTGCAGCAGGAGAGATGGTACAAAGAAGATAGGCTTGAACTGGCTGTTATTTCTTCATTGCCAAGCTACTGCATATTGTGCTAATTAAAACTTAGAGAGTATGTCACCTCATACTGAAGTGTGCTAAGCTGTAAAAATCAAGCTGAGAGATCAAATGTGTATTTTCTTTGGCAAATAACATTACTAGTTTGTCAGTTGGTTTCATGTTATTTGTCCCCTTTCTTCCACTCATGGATTGCCTTTGATCTTGTTCAGTGCTTAATTTTACCAGGACAGCCTTTGCGGAAGGAGGGCTTACCTTCCTTCTATACCTCCTGTATCTCTAAGCCTTCTCTTTTTCTGCTTGGATGACCTTAGCTGGTAAGTGTGGAATTGAGCAAGTAGGCACAGTTGGGGTGCTTTGAAACGCACTATAGTGCTGAACATCAATTGTACTTTGATGAGAATTTGCCAGAGGATGAATTTAGAACTATTAGAGGAGGCACAGTGTGAAAATTCTCCTACCTAGCTGGGCCGCTCCTGAAGACTGAAAAGACTCAACAGGATTTTGAATGTCTAGGCAGTCTTTAAATCTGCAGTGGGCACAGACGTGTGTGCATGGTTTCCCTCTCTGGCAATTCAACATAGACTTCTGTTCCATGAGGGGTTTTGACTAACTGCTGAAGCTTGATTTTTTTTTTTTATTTATTTTAAAGGCTGGTGTCATTAAATATAAGGTGTCACACTCATTTAGTGTTGTATTTTCTTCTTTTTAAATTTCCTGTGTGGAGATTAATCTCTGATCTTCAGAAGGGGAAATACTTCTGCTTTAAATCACTGTAACATCTATCGTTATCTAGATGTAGGGCTTTAAGCTCATGCATTATTCCTTGCTGCAGCTCAAGGCACTGTGCACCTTGATGCTGTAGATGGCTTTTGATCATCTGGTGTTGCTTCTTTTGAAAAGCCTTTCACAAATGCTAGAATAGACACAGGAAGACTTTCTTATTTTTAGCACGGTGTGTATATATAGTGCATTTAACTAAACTGACTAATTTGTGAATGTGAGGACTGAAACCAGTGCTTGTTCTTTTTGGAAAGAGCTCATGTATTAGGGTAAGATACAGTGCTTCTTGGGAGTAGGGAAGCATGTGTTCGTTTAACCATTTAAACGTGCTGTAAAGGATCCTCCCTGTCTGGCAGCATGCCACTTTTTGTGACACGAAGGTAAGCTGACAAGAAAAACAGTTACTTTAACTGAAAGCAGTAACAGAATTCTAACCAAATCCTGGTGCACGCCAGTTTATAAAATGAGAACACAGCTTAAATTTATTCCACCCAGTACAGTAGGCAAAAGTTACCGCACTCACTTGATTAAAATGAGTTCTTGGAAAGGAGGCAGGAGAAGCTGTTAAGTGGAGTCTCATGTTACCAGCTGGTTTGGATGTTCTTCTAAGAATACGTACAGAAGCTTCCTGCATCAGTATTTTCATTGTGCAGGCATGTGTGTAAATGCTTTCAAATCCGTAGCATGTGTTATGCTTTTATTTCAGGTGTACTTGAAGGCACCTATGATTCTCAATGGTGTTTGTGTAATCTGGAAAGGCTGGATAGATCTGCAGAGACTGGATGGTATGGGCTGCCTGGAATTTGATGAAGAGAGAGCGCAGGTAAGACAGTCTGCCCATTGCTACTGTGCCTTAGACATTTGTTTGTTCTTCCGGAAGGAAACAGGCAGTCAGGTAGCGATCACACATTGCTTGTTTTCTGCCTTTGAGTACAAATTCAAAGAAAACGTACAGAAATGTGTGGTTGTAGCTAAACTAGTGTTTTAATTAGGGACAGGAATCATCTGTAGTTTACAACTTTGTGGGTGATTTAGCACTGTTACTATGCTACAGAGTAGTAAATCTGAAAGTATTTGAAAAGCTATGTCTGTAACTTGTAACAGTTTAACTGGCAAGTCTATTCTAGCTGTTTAGGCTGGTTGGGTTTTTTCAGTAGCTTTTTGTTTTATTACATTGAGGTGGGGAGAATGAATAGGGTTTTTTCATGTGTTCTCTAACAGGGGGTAGACACTCTGCTCTGTTAAGGTATGGCAGCTTTTGAGAACCTGCTTCCTCTCTGCTTGCTTCCTACCACCAAAGTGACTGTCTAGCAGCTGAATCTTTGGACACACACAAGAACAAAGTAAACACAGAGGAAATTCCTTTTTAAGTGCATATCACATATATAAGGTTCACTTACACAGCTGTAGGGTTCCTTAATTTAGTCAGACTTGAGACAGATCTTTGCTTTTGAGGTGTAGCTTGGTAACAAAGCTAAGTAACTGATGTTAAAGGCTGCTGCACCAGGTTTGTGTGGGCTTCTACACAGATCACCTGTCTCTGCAGTGGACAGTAAATTGGATGTAGCATCAGTTACCATAGTTATGACTTACAATCTGTATTTTGTGGTGAACCATTTTTTCAGTTTGATAACTTAGAAATTTTGGAAATATATGTATGAAGGCATGGTCCAAAGTGCTCCTGAATACAAGGGTATTTATATGGAGATATGTGGAGTTGCAAGCTTTGTGGTGCCTTGCCTCCTCTTCCTAACTTAAGAAACCATTTTGCACATTAATGAGATCATGTTATTGTGACTATGTTCTGGATTAAATAGAAATGCTTTGGCTATTTCAAAGACACTGGTTTGACGCGCAGCCTTGCATGCTTTCTTCAGGATGCCTAGAAAGAGAGGGTGTGCTCTCCTGAGAATAGGCCTGCCACCTTTTGTTAATCCACGAGAAAAGCCACAGAACCAAGCTTTTACTTGAGTGCTGTTTGCTGTGGCATTCACTTCTTCCAAAGCTGGGTGTTGGCATTTTGAGCTAGCCATGTTCCAGTTGCAGCCCTGTGTTCTCTGGAAAGAGAGTAACTGCTGCAGACTCCATTGATTAGAAAGCCTTTAGACTGTAACGGCTTACGCAGCAAGGTCAAATGTAGACCCCTGGGGACTATGCAAGATAAATCCCAAGGTTCTTGATCTATGAGTATTAGGTTTGATATGCAACACTAAGTCACATGACCTCTGAACCAAGAGGAGACCGAGTTGAACATGCGCTCAGAAGGAGATAGTGTCACTCTTTTCCAAAACTGGATAGTTCCTGAAAAAAGTGGGCACCCTTCCAAAAAGGAGGGTGGTCAGGTGACCCATGGGTTCAGTTTTTATCTTTAATTTTCTGATAAATGTTTTTGCATGCTATTGGATTATTTTAGTTTCCCAGATGTGTATATGCAGTCTTAACTACACTTAAGAATTCCTTTTTGTTGCCTTCAGAAAGTGTTTGTGCACTGAGAATGTGATTTACTCTTACTTTGTTGTGAGGGGATGTATGCATGCTCTCAGGTGTCAGTGCTTTCTTGAGTTTTGAGTACAGCGTGCTGAGCTGGAGGTGCTACACGGGGTGGATCTACAGAGATATGTTTGCACTCAGTTACAGGTGTGTAATTTGTTTTCAGTTTGTGCTTCTCAGTGATTACAAGGAGGTGATAGGCCATCTTATTTTGCTAGAATAGTGACACCTAAGAGTTCCCGGTGTCATAAGGTACTATACAGACACAGAGAAGTAGCTGCACCCTTGTGTTTGTTAGTATTGTAAACACTTGGGTAATCTCTTACATACTTCAGTTTCCTTCTTCCCGTATCTGTCATTTTGCTTCCTTTTTAAAAACTGTTTTAATATTGCTAGTGGCAGTTGACCTAACTGCTGACTTTGATCCCAAAATAACACTGACATCAGGATGGGTTTAAGTGCCTCATACATGCAGTGTAGTGCTTGTGGTGCCCGCTCGTCTTCTGTAGTACCAGGTCCTGTTGGCATTCACACACACCCCCATATGCACCCCTTACTTCCGTTGTCTGAAAGGCTTGCCATATACAAATGTAATGCTCTTGCATTTTGCTGTCTCTTACTACTTCTTACTAATACTGGGATCAGATAAGTTTTTTTCTTTGCTGCCACATTTTTGAAATTATACTGTCCTTCACCAGGTCAAAAAATATTATAAGAAGAAAAGCCACATGCATAACAAAGTACTTTAATTGTAACTTTTAAGCTAGTGTTCTGTTTAATTCACAGTCCATTAATGTCTTACTACTAAGCAGTCTTACTTTTTGTCACTGGAGACCCTGACAGAGCTGTTTGTTCAGACTTCAGTGGACTAACACACACACAGCTCTACGTACATGCTTGAATATCGTCCCCATTTGGGACTGAGATTTCCCTGGATTTGATATTTATCTTGAGTGTCATTAAAAGACTGTTTCTATCTTCAGTACTTTTGTATCTCTTCTGTAATAGAGCATTCTTGCTGTGTAGATTTGGTAGTTATAAATGGCTGTTCTCACAAGTCTTTTCCTACCAGACTGCTGCTGGGGGTGTGTTTAAGTTTCTCTTTGTTTTTTGTCTTTCTGGGTTGGGGGATTTGTTTTGTTCTGTTCTCATGTTGATATGGCTCATGTTTTGCTTATTCTTCTTTTTCTTAGTAGATTCATACCAGGAACATTTTTATTGATTAAAAATAGGCTGGATAAATGATTGGGTTTCATACAGCCAAATTCCCTAGTCATTACTAGATTTGAGTGACATTTGAAAAAAAGTTTCTTAAACTCTCGCTGTACAAGATCCTGAGATGTTTCTTAATTTCTATTATAACACATCACCAGGAGTAGAGCAGAATATTTTTTTTGTTACTTAAAAAGATCAGTTCTGATGTTTGGGTTTTTTTCCCTTTCTCGGACATTAGTAAACCAGTTTCAGCTGTCAACATGTGTTCATTCTGGATGTCAACATGCTGATTTTTTTTCCTATGAATTTCTGATTTAGTTTCTTTTGGTTATGACCATTTCTTTAAAATATTCTGGTTGAGGCTATATGTTAGCCTTTTATTTCATAACCACTTTAAATGATGGTAAAATGCAAAAATCTTTTATTAAAAAAGAAATCTGCTTTCATTTAAGTCTGTTTAAAAAAAAAAAAACAAACCCAGAGTAGTAAAGACATACATAGCTTTTGTAAATTAGAAATAAGGCAGCTTTTCTGTAGTCATCTGGGAGACAAGCTTATCTATTTCATCTCTATCCTTCTGCATTATTAAGGACAAACTCTACTTTCCCACTGTCTGACCTTGGTTGCTATACATTGGATGAACATTAAGATAGCTATAAAGAGCTGAATTCTGCTCTTAAAAATAGTATGTCGTGTTAAAATGTTATCTTATTGGCAGCTTTAAACATTGCCTTTCCAACATGGCTTTCTGGGGACCCAGCTCAGTGGAGTTAGTGACTGAGGGATGTTTGTATTTAACTGTGTTAGGCCACGAGGGGCACTCATTCACATCACTTCACAATGTAGCTTCAGGGTGCACAATTGTGCCAACGGCAAAAAAAGCAATTTAGCATTCTCTCAGACTGGGGATGCTTTATCTTAAATTAAAAAATTTATGCGTTTAATCCCTTGGCATATAAAAATTTAGTTGGGCTCTCGACATGTTTGTGTCCTCTAACAGTCAAGGTTAGGATTTATTTTTTTAAGTAAAACTATCAACTTGAAAATAACATTTGTGTGTTAATTATAAGCAGAGTTAGTAATTATAGCTGAGGAGTTATGGGGTGGGAGAACCAAAACAGTTTATCCCTTACTGTTTTGTGGAACCTCTTTAGACTTGACTTACCCACCAGAATTTTAAGATGTTCAGAATGGAGAACAGCCATCTGTTTTCATTCTGAGCAAAATACGTGCTAAAAGGTCTCTAAGAGAAATAATTTGTAACCTGATTTATAATAGCTTATGTATTAATAAGACTTCATTTAAAACATATTCCAATAGAAAATATGGTTTGAAGGATAATTTTTTTTTTTAGCATTAATTAAATCTATTCCTGTGTATAAGCCATTATTGAAAATTATCAAGGGACTGCTGAAAACCTGCAGGTTTCTTCTGCATTGTATGGGAATGTGTACAAATTAGTGGAGGAATAACTTCTGCTTTGAACTTTCTTATGCATCTGAATTTAAATAATTTAAATTATATGTAAGGATTACGAATGTTCATGCTGATGCACCTGTAGCAGCTTTTGATAAAATGGAGGATGTATTTGATTTGTAACTTAGATAATGCTTTTTTAAATGAAAGAGAATTAAATTACCATTGTTTATATAATGATGCTAGTGAACTCTTTTAGATATACCTGTGAATACTGTCTTCAAAATGACTTTTATAAGGAGAGAAAGAAGTATATTGCCTTTTTCATATAACTTTTCAGAATTCCTAGCTTTTAAAAGAACAGCAGCATTTTAAACTACTTTGGAAAGGCAGTTCTCCTTTGAAAATGTATTTTAGCAGTAGCTGCATTGCAGCTTTGGTTATCTCTACAGCAGGTGAGTACTATTTCATTAACCTATATTGGCATTTGCAGGAACTCACCTGTGTTCTAGCAGACTGTAGGACATACTTGTCTTGCTGCCAAGTGATCCCTGATATTCTAAAGAAATGTGATCTGGTAGAAGCGAGGGTAGCCTTTTGTGTCACTCTGTGTCATCTGGTTTGATAGCAGGAGGATGCATTGGCACAACAAGCCTTTGAAGAAGCTCGGCGAAGAACTCGTGAATTCGAGGATAGAGACAGGTCTCATCGGGAGGAAATGGAGGTGAGGGTTTCACAGCTGCTGTCAGTAACTGGTTAGTACTTTCCCAAAACTTTAGATTGTTTCCATTTATTTGTCTGTGTGTACAATGTTGTGTATTTTCTGTTTGCTGTTTGATGTTGTCGTATAAAAATGGCAAAATGCATTGTTTTTAACTCTTGTAAAATGGAAGTTTTTGAAGTTTGGATAAGAATTCTCTGATTTTACCCTTTCTTCCTTTCTGTAGGTGGCCTTTTCTGTGGGTACTTAAGCTGTAAGGATACATCTGTTCACAGAGCTCCCGTATCTGTCTCAACTGATACTTTAATAGCAGAGAGAGGGATTTTTTGCCCCTTGCATTTCTCATGAATACAGGAAAGGCTTCAGGAGCTGCGGGTACATAATTTTGTAGCTTGCTCTATCCTGTGTTGTGGGAAACGTTGCCAGTGAATTTAATCAGATGCCACAGTCTGCTTTCTTGCACAGGCTGGTTTTATTTTCCTCCCACCTTTTGCTTACACATGGGGAGTCTTACTTCTCTCCTGTCTTTCACTGGCGTAGTTCCTCCTGTCTTGTTCTTTGCTTCTTTAGGGCCCCGCAGTCTTGAATCTTGTTCTTTCTTGATGAGAGCAGAAATTACTGGGATCAAGAAAAGAGGAGCCAGAAAAGGGAATGGAAACCAGCTGCTCTGAGATGTCAGAAAGGCAAGAGCTGTAAGAGGACGAGTAATACATAAGGAGAGTTGGCAAGTTAAGGCAGGCTGTAGGTCAGGCAGAGAATAGGGAGAAAACAGAAACGCTTTGAATTTCTTTCACTTACTTCCTGCTTCATCAGTACAGTCTGACTTTACGATAATCAAATGGGATCAATCTGCCGCTTCTCAGGTTTTTAGACAACTTGATTATCATTATTGCTAAGGTACTTTTCTTCTGGCATCCTTACTGATAATAGAGATGATTAGACAGACTTTTCTTCTCTTCCAAGTACAATTGGAAGACACTGAGCATGAGAATGAGAGGGGAAAGGCAGGTGGGGAGTTAAGTATCTTTCACTTCGAGAAGATGCACACCAGCAAACACTGATGCAGCCAGGGCAGATGTCAGCTGTAGCAAAGGTAAAATCTTTGCCTTGGAGGCCTCACTGCCACTGGGTTCTTGGAGCAACAGCTAGATTACCTGAATCATCTGTCTTTGTCACAGTATAACTGGAACTGTAAGTTCTGAACTGTAAGTTCAGTTCAAGAGGAATGTAGAATTAACTTAAAGCTGTTCATGAAGATCTGTGACAGCCTGCCTTAACAACACAGTAAGAAATACAAGCCTGGCCTTATGTCCTTGACCTCAGTTTACTTCAAACTTTTCTTGATATATTTTCCTTTACTGTGCCCTTCTTCCCCACTCCTGTTAACTACAGAGAAGAAGCCGTGTGATTACTGGAAATGCTGAAGGTTTAAAAAGAATGAGGCTTCCTGAAATAAATTCTGGAGTTCTGTGAGACTTACTCTTTCTTCCAATTGTAGAAAACACTTACTTGCAGCTGGGATGTGCAAAACCTCTTTCAATTAACAGTGACACTGAGGTGTAATACCAAGCATCTGACATCAAAACTTGTGATGCTGAGACACAAAAAACAACATCCCTGGCCAGCTGCAGGAGCTGGATTCAGTAACTTCTGAAAAGGCTCTTGCTTTTAATAAGGCAGAAGGCGGCAGTTGTGAAATGATGTCCTTATTAGTTGCCGGACCCCGTTTTTCCTTAAAACAACAATAGTCATTGGGCCAGCTCTAAAGCATTGGTGTACGTCACCTACAGAAAGGAAGAAAAGGAAAAATTACTGACCTAAAATATATTTAAGCAGAATGAAAAACATTGTCAAAATGTACTTCAAATTTATGTGATGCCAAATACAGGTTTTTGATAATTGCAATACAGTGTTATGCATAATTTAGTTTTTATTTTACTGTGCATGTTTACTTTGTATACCCAGGAGATCTTTGCCTCAATTACTTGTAGTTCTATAATAGATTTTTACATATTAGTCTTCATTTGTGTGTTTGGGGGAGGATGTCCTGACCACTTATCTGGAATGATTACAGATGAGCTTTTGCACTCTGGCTCTTAGGACCGCATAAAAATCAGGATCTTTTGGGTTGGGGCAGATGAGAGAGTGGAGACAGACTTACAGTGCATTCCACAGGAGGAATCCAATTTCCAAACTATTCATTGTTTCTCTGACTTTCACTGCAGTTGTATTCTAATGCAGGTTTCTGGCAGAATCAAATGAACTTTAATCAGTAAGCACATACATAAGGTGCTCATGATCATCATACAGAATTTTCAATAAAAAGTAATGCATAAATGTGCATTCCCATGTTTGTCATATTTATGACTTTTATTGAATTTTTCAGTGCTTACGTGCTCAGTCAGCTTGGAAATACAATTTGTCAGTTGTACCCTTCTGATGATTGCATTGCTGACAGGTATAAAAACGTTAGTCCAGACTGTACTGTGTACTGTTTGTGTAATTTCAAAAGTCAGATAGTATCTTTGGTTGCACTACAGAGCTGATACTTGAAGGTTTTTGTAGAGCAGCTAGAAGAGGTGAGTTCTAAGTGTGCTAAGTGAATTTTTATGTGTTACACTACATGTATGTATGTTGCCCTCAGCATAATCTTTTAAATATATCTATACACCTTTCATCGTTACTAAAACTTACAATTTTTCTTTCCTAAGCTAAGCTTGGCATGGGCAGTAGCACTCGGAATTGCCAGACCTGGCACAGGATCTCATCAGCGTTAATGATTGTTTTAGGAATTGCAACGCTGTATGAAATCAGGATATTTCAGACACTAGAATTACATCTGAAATGCCTTTAATAGAGACCAGATTCAGCTTCAGTGGAGGAGGGAAGGGGAATCCTGCAATATTCCACCCACTCCTACCCAAAACAGAGGCGCCAGCTCTTTGGAAACATTTATCCATCCAAAGCCTGTCAGCATATGAAAATGATCAGATTCAGTTCTTTATTTATACAGCTTTCTGTGTAGAAAATATTCCCTATTCTAAGTCCCTCTGTAGACTTCTAAAACAAAGTGGTATATCCTTGCCTAGGAGTGATCAGTGAAGGTTGTTGAAAACAGTTAAAGTTACATGTATGTGGATATTATAACAGTGATTTTTTGAAGGGGAAAAAAATAGCAAGTGCAGTAACAATTTAGGAATAATTGCTATACTAATTTTCATTTTTAAGTATCCTAAAAATCCCCAACCAACCAATAAAACAAAAACTCAAAGAAACCCCACCACCATCAAAAAAACCCTCAGAGTGCTGTCAGGTTTGTTTGCCTTCCTTTCATCACATAGTATGCTTCCGTTGGTGACTTCATTAGCACAACACATCCTTATTTTAATGAACATATTCTTTGCATGTAAAGACAGAATCTGTAGTGGTTGGTAGGTTGTGCTTGAATTTCCAGAGGTGATCGTATTTTTATGCAATTACAGAACTCCTCTAATGTAAATAGGGTGTGAGTGGGTTTAGGAATTTTCATTGAAGCTTAAGTGTCTCTGAGTTGAGCTACATTCTGTCACATTTTAACGTAGTTTCAGTTTTGAATACAAGACGCTTTGGGGTTTTTCTGTCAGCTTAAGTAGCATGGTCACATCAGATACTGCAAATCCTGCCTCACTGTTCAGGATCCTTTTGTTTCAAAGATGCTTTTGAAGTCAGTGAATGTTTTTAATTAATGCCTTCAAAATTAATAATGTGTTCCAATGGCTTTCACTTTTACAAAAATGTTGGAATGCTGCGACAGTAAATGTTTAATAATACACATGAAGACAGACCTTATCCCCAGTTAAAGACTGCTGTAAAAATAAATGATTGCATCATGAAGCTTTGTAAGTTTAGGAACACTGAGCTACTTCTCAAACTTGCACTGTTTGATGGCTTCATCCTTGTCAAAGGCAAAGTTCTCTTTCCATGAGCAAGTGCCACACCCCGAAGAACTTGGTCCAAGGCCATTACTTTAGGGGTATGTGCTGGGACTGATGCCATTGAACAGGAATATGAACTTGAAGTGCTGGTACGTTTCCCTTTGCCAGACTAGTAGAAGAGAGGGAGGAGGCTAAAGGGATATCGGCGAGGCAGATGCTTAATTTTCACTCTCTCTATCCTTGGTTGAGAGAGTCAGTACTAGTGTTTCCTTCTGTTCGGTATGGTTTCAGTATGAATGACCAGAGTTCAGTGTTGGGCTAAGAAGTGTTCTGCAGAAATTACTATGAGGTTGCTGTCTAGACATATTTGAATCTTCCAGTAAAAACTGTTGCTTTTCAGTCAGTGTTCTGGCCATAGTAGCATGTTGCAAAATGTGTTACGCTGTCTAGAACGCTTTGAGAGATTTAAACAGCCCTAGTTGGTGAAATCAAAATACGTTGAAAGTAATGGCCTGTGTTCCGCAAAGCAGCAAGCAGGTGCCTCCTGCCAGCTCTTCGCTGGAGCAGAAAGTACAAAGCAGTGGATTTTCAAGGGGATGGATAAAGAGAAGAGGCTATCTTGTGTGCTGCTGTGTGCAGATCGGTTGAGGTTTGGGGTGAAGGTTTGTTTTGTATAGGCAAACTATAACTTCAAAATTGTAGTGATCTATGTGAGTGCCTGTTTTGTTCTACTCAGAACACTCTTCAGCCTAGTTAAGGATGGTTCTTCTGATTGTTTACTTGAGGGTGGGTTGGATCCCTTCTCAGGTTTCCAATGTAATTTGTTCAACCGGCATTTTTTAAATGTCATATTTCTCTATTTTGTGTTCATTTCCAATGTTCCTGCCATGCTCTTTATTTTAGCAACATCGTGAGTAAAGAGACAGAATGGTTTGCTCTTCCCTGAAACAGTCTAGTCTAGCAATCTGTCTGTTTGTGGTCTTGTGCTAAATATAAATTACGTTAATGGCTAAGCAGAGCCATTTTAGGAAACTACATGAAATTCCCATTTTAAAAACCTTCATTTTGCTGAAAAAAAAACCCCAAACTTTTGAAACTTTTTTTCTTTCAGCAGTATTTCGTCTCAATACAAAGCACCAAAAAAACCCACCAACACTACCCTATAAAAGTTGCTGGCGTAAAAATTTACCTAAATTTTAAATACTCAGTTCTGTACTAGGTTTCTACACATTTTTGCTGTTTGTTGGGAATTATCAGTTGAAATGGGAGAAGATGTATTTCATTTAATTGTGCTGAAGTTGTGAACTCTTAGAAAACAGGATTTTGCTACAGAAATATAAGCAGTTCACAATTGGAAAAAAAAACCAGTGGGACTAACTTCCCTACTGTTCCAAGGTTCTAGAGAGTGAAGTTGCTCTCCTTTTTTAAATTTTTTTTTTAAGAAGGAATTTTAAGATGGAACTACTAGTGTAAATAAATGCTTTAATTGTAAGTATTTTAGTCAAATATAACTGGCTTCAGAAGAAAATATTCCAGTAAGAGTCCTTTTTTTGGTTGGTTTTTTTTTTCTTATCAAACTCGTGTTTTTTAAGGTGTTTACCTCAAATTAATCTGGAATTAATTTAATTACTACTTCCTGTATGTACTATCCAAGCTGACGTTGATATAAAGATAGTAAAATCTTTAATACAGCTTTTTGGATGTGAAAGGAACTCAAACTGTTAATTCTTTATATGCAGCATGTAGTGCAGACTTGGTATATGCTTGTGTGTGTATATGAGCATATATATACACATATATGATTTATTTATATTCAGGATGAATACAGCATAATTTAGAAAAAAGTATAAAAGTATGTTTGTGAGTATGCATTGCCTCAAAAGACTCTACAATGCGAGCACAGTACAAGTAGACCAGTCGTGTTATGACCAGATTGCTTCATGAGAAATTTAAATAACTGGTATTTGTGTAAAAGTGCTATGGAATGCATATATCCGAAAAACAATTTGTGCTGTACAGGATCAATGCTGACTGTAGTACAGAGGAGATCAATCTTGCAAATCAGGGAATGCTGTAATATAAGCATCTTCTTTCAGTCAATGAAGGTTAGCAAGGGGCTGAGCAACAGAGGAATACTGTCTGGAAGCAATCAATATTAATTATAAATTTATAACCTTTATACCAGCCTTCAAACAATACTTTCTAAAAGGGAGCGTTTCAGACGCTTTTTTCCCTTGAAAAAGAATTTTTCATACAAAAGTAAAAATGTTAGTCTGTACTTGAAGCTCTGAAGAGTTATACTCTTGCCATGCTTTTTTCTTTCTTGGCTTGCTGTTACTTTAGTCCAGTTACCAATGTGGTGTACCAGAATCTGTAGCTTGATAATAGCTTTTAAACAAAGATGCAACCCTTGCAAAGATTTCAGGCAAGAGAGTGCATCAGGATTGGTAAGCAAATTACGCTACTTGGCCTGGTCATGCTCTCTAGCAGCTGGTGGTGGGCAAGCAGACTCAGCATAAATACAATTGATGGGCGTTTTTAGTGAGGAGTACTCTGTTTCTAGGAAGTAGATAGTTGGAAGCTTGAAATAAAATCTTGATGGAGATAGGTGCTAAATGATTTTTATGTATGGCGTTTGTCAAGAAAATTGTTTATTTTGACTTTCAGTGAGCTTGAAAGACAATCAGAATGGATGCAGGAATAAAAAAGAGCATCAGGTATAGAGTTCATAATATTAATTGTTCTACAAGGACTTAGTCTAGCATCCAGACCTCTTACAGATTTGAAAAACTGTTTTCCAATATCTGCATAATCTAAGTGATGCTTGACATTATAATTAAAAAAGATCAAGGCTACTTCTTCCCACGTTCAAGTGAAAAGGAGAGAGGTGATAGCAAGATGGATGCCACAGCCAGCAAAACAGAGCAACTCCAGAGACTGGATCTAGGGATCTAGGCTACAAAGTCTCATGCCAGTAACCACACCTGCTAGGAATGGTAAAAATCATATCCCCTGCTGACTGCCAGCAGTTTATAGATGCAGTATGTAGTGAGGATGGGCTCCCGTTGCTGCTGCAGCTGAAGTTGTTCTGAGAAGTGAAGATTGAGAGGGAGAGTGTTTGCAAGCCCCCCCGGAGACCTGAAAGCAGTACAGGGTGCTTCATCAGGCTATAACTGTGACCAGAGAAGCCCTGTTATATGTAACCTGTCATTCTTACTGTGTTGTAGTGGCCCAGTTTTGCTGACTTTAATTCTGAGAAGGATAAACGAAGTGGAGGTGTGGCCTGCATTTTAACCATGCTCACATCTCTACAGGAGAGGCTGTTCCTAACCAGCTGCTCAGAGAAGAGCTTTCCGTTAGTTCATTGCTTTTCTTGATGTGGGTCTGCCTCAGCAGGACTGATGCGGAGGTGTGCTTGATTTAACTGGTCATTTTTCTGAGTATTGCTGTCTTTATTTCAGGGTTGGTTTTTTTTTGTTTGGGGCGGGGTTTTTTGTCCTGTGGTTGTATGCTTTTTAGAAAAGTATCTGCAATGTGTTCTCAGGTTCGGGCTTGGGTTTGGTTGTGTTTTTGTTTTTTTTAAATCCTTTTCAGGAGGTTGACAGTCCTTCTAAGAGAATCCAAATGTTCACTGTTTAGTTTTTCATAACATAGCCTGATTTTTCACTTATTTAGTAAATTATAGATGACAGATGCCAAGGCACATAATGCATCTGCTCTGTCTGTTTCAGCAGTATGGAGTTGCCAGAATGCAATTAAAGAATTGCAGTGGAGTTGACCATGGAGAGACTTTATTTTGGCTACTCTTTGTGACAGCCCTCCTTCAAATTATCTCCCTCTTCACCAGAGTCCCAAGTTATATGTGCAGCGCATATTGTACTTGTGATTTCACTGCCTAGAATTCAGAGGTCCTAATTTTGCCTGCTGTTTTTCTTTTAAGTGATTCATCGAAAGGGTGGGCCATCTTCATGGCAACCCTGTCCATCCTTACTAAATTTACTTCCAGCTTTCCCAGTTCTGCTTTCTCAGAGCTATGGTGTAAACCACATGGTGGGGATGCATTATCTTTTCCTGATGAACCCATGTGGTAACAGGAGTTGGGTTTCCTTAGGTATGTCAGAGGCCTCTGAATGTGCACAGGAATGGGGTAGTTACAGATGCTTTCTCAAAGCCAGCTTGAGGAGTTTTATTGGCACTGGTGAAAGCACAGTAACAGCAGCATGGGTCAGGATTGAGCGGCCAGAGGAGGAGGATGGCGTTGGACTGTCCTAGCTGCTGGAGGAACTGCTTGTGTGCCACCTTCCTTAATTGCTATTATCCTTAGACTTGTTTTTCCTAAGTGCCCCGGTAGCAGATGTAAATTCTACAGCATGATTTGTCCAAAAGGGTCACAATTCTAAGTTAATGATGTGATCATGTCAAGCTATCTAATTAATTAAAAAGAAAATAAATTTCATACAGATATTACTGCATCTACTCTTGACAGGACTTCTAGCCTATATTTAGGCTCAGGAAAAGCTCAAGAGATCAGGGTTGAAGAGAGCATAAGTGTAAGAGTATTGCTGGGGATACTTTTTGATACTTTTTGTGTCTGTTTACCCTCAAGTCATTTTTATTTTGTTAGTAACTTTTCTCTTGTTTGCCAGTATGTTATTACCCTTGTGGTATCAGCATGAGTTCAGTGTGAATAAATCTAGACTAGTGTGTCACAGGAGGCTCTGAAATATTTTTTGCCAAATACGTTCCTGCAATTCTTTCGGTCGGTCATCATACAGTCTCCAGCATTAGAGGTTTTAAATGGCTTGTGGCCAGTTATAATTCCTTCCGTATTGCAGAAGATTTGCATGGCTTCATGTGCTGAAAGCTGAGTGTGAAGTATTTTGGGGTATTGAAACTCCCCGTGTGTCCATCACATTAACTATTCAATTTCAGGATATTTGGAAGGAAGCTGGCAGTGTCAGTTAAAATGCATTCATTTTTAGGAAGATAACTGTGGTGGGATCTGCGTACTATTTACAGGTTTTTTTTCTCACACGCAAATATTTGTTATCCTTTCACTAAATAGCAGACGAATAACATTCAAAGTAGTGCTTCAAACTTAATATGAGCATTTGACTGAAAAATGAAATATGCTGAGATAAGATGTATAACTACTGTTTTCTCATGACTCATATGTGACTCATGGCAGAGTATTCCATTTTCCAATGGCAAAGATAGATGCATCTTTCTTAATTGAAGCAAGTCTCCTTAATCTTTGAGAGGCTGAGCTCATTATTCACTGAGAGTAATTCTGATGCTTCTGCATGGCGTCATAAGACATGCACTTCAAAAATTACAGCAAATACTGCAATTCAGAGGATTGATTAGCTATGCTGGGACTATGGGACCCTATATTGAGACAATTCTGGAAATTCCCATTTTACATTTATAAAAGGGAACTTTCGGCTTCCTGTAATAGGCTGAGAACTACCAGATACTGCCATACTGGTAGTCATGCTCCTTCTGCAAGTGAGCATTAAGGATCTTGTGGCATTTCTTATGAAAGTTGTATTTTGTCTATTGCCAGTGGACAAAAATATCACCCCATGCTTGATCTACAGTGTGCTGGCTGTTTACATACGAGGTGATTTCGCTAGTCCTTTACCAGTGTGCTTTATTTTTTAGATGCATACGTAGATGGTGCTTTTACTTTTTTATCAGCACGTAAAGCACAGTAGTAGTTGTTGCATACTGCATGCGTGCTGCCTTGGCAGGGTGGTGCCAAGGGTAAAATAAATGTGTTTCATGTGTACATGTTCTTGCGTGGTAGTATAGCACAAGTAAAGGAGGGTGTCTCAGTGAGACGGAGCCGTCATTCCAACATGTTGCAGTTCCTTGTGTAAATCCCCACTTACTGAAATGCAAAATTACACCTTTATCCCACATATACTAGCGGAAGATATTGTAATGACTGCTTTTGGTACGTTTTAGGGTAATTTGTCATGCCTTCTGCATATCACTTGAAAGGGCAAATCTGGTAGTTGTTCAGTAGTGGCTTCTGCAAACTGTACAAGTAGCAATGAGGTCACGAATCATGTGAATTCTTTCATATGTTTTGAAAGAAAAGGCCACTTTAGGCAAAGCATAAATGCAACCATATGCCCATACCTTGGAGTCCTCACGGAAACCTGACAATAAAATTGCTGTGCATGTGATTTGTTTTCTGAAGAAGCTGTTGCTTTTAAAGCAGTAGTATAGCAGCAATTAACTTGCTGGTTTTTTTCTAGTTAAGTGTAAAAATGTTTATCAAGTACAAAATTGGTAACTAGATTGGTATAAGTAAGAGTTTGGTGATTCTTAAAGACAGTGCATATCTTTGTTTCCTTTTAGAAGAAAGAGGTAGCGGTTAAAACAAGAATAAATCTTGTTAGTCTGTTCAATAGGAGAAATGTACGCAAAGTGGAACTGTTAACCCTTTTGTTAATCTTAGTATGACTCTTAAATTAGCGTGGAAGTATCTACTTAAACTTGTTGAACAACAGTTTTGTATTAAGAAAAATCTCAACAGCACAGTTCACCACTTATTTGCTGAAGACAAAAAAAAAAAAAAAGTGTGGGCTTGTCCACAGCGATCTAGATGGCCAAAGCTCAATGATTTGGCCTTTGGATATAATGTGAAAATCTCAATTAAATGCCATCTCCCAATATTCTGCATCTCAACAAAGAGGGCAGTTTGCAAAGTTGCTCCAGGGGCTGAAAGGAGTACGTCCTTAAGCACTTAAAAATCTTCAGCACTGTACGTGATTCGGGCTGTTTGTTTTAATGTGATTCCTCAGAAAGATTACTAAGAAATCTGTGGGTTTGTGTACCAGCGGTGATGTCGGTTGTCATGTTCAGAGTTCTTCTGCATGTAGGAAAAGCAAATTGTTTCCTTCAGAGTGTGACCAGTGCAGACGGAACAGAGCGAGAAGATCATCTCAATATCTAAAATGCAACCGACAACAGTACTGGGTGCATAAATGTGTAGTAGGTAGCAGTTGTGATATTTAAAATAGCAAAGGTGTTTCCAAAACAATAATATCAGTACGAACACTGAAGAAAGTGCAGGAGGGAATTGTCTTCTCTGGAAACATACTGATTACTAGAGGGATTTATGGAATGAAGAACTCTGTGTGCATCAGAATGGGATCATTGCACATGAAAGGAAAACGTAGCTTTACATCGGTATCTAAATAAGAGAAGGAAGCAACAGTTCCGTGTTTGGGTGAAGCTAACCAGTTGCACTGGGAACATAAAATTAGGCAGACAAGAAGAATGGCAGATCAGGGAGGAAGAGTTGAACAGAGGAAGAAAAGTCTAAATTAGAGGAAATGCGGTTGACAGTGCATGCCAGAGGGTTTGGGAGCTACGGACTCTGCTGGCTGGCCGTTTCGCACAGGAGCCAGCAAGCAGAGCAGCACGCCGTAAGCTGGGGTAGCTGCTGCGCGGGCGGGAAGGCTTCCTCTGTGTCAGTAAGTATGAGTCAGAAGAGCCCAGGGAACACCTAAGAGCAGCACTCACGTCGCTGTTAGTCACGGTGTAAAGTACTCATATTGTTCAGTGTGATCATGTAAACGTGGTAATTGCTTAAACTGCATATTTCAGTGGTAGAACTGCATGCACTAAGTCTGTTCCCGCCTGGTTCAACAAAATAAGAGAAGCCTTTCAAAGGAGGGAAGCGGTCACTTGTTTTGCATTTTTTGGAGAGCTTTTTTTTGAAGCCCTGAATGTGGCAGGTTATTGCAGCTGGTGAAACTAATGGAGCTGCACCAAATGCTGCTTCTCAGCTTCCGCCAGCTGAGAATGCAGCCCTAATGCTGTTTGGGTCGTGTGGTGGTTCCAGGCCAAGGTACCAGCTATTCAGGCTGTAAATATGAAATAAAAGTATCGATACTAAAATGTCTTAAAAAACAGCTAGCGTGTATTAGGTGTTCCCAGAATTAAAATATTGCTTTAAGTATATCAAAGTTTTAAAATATTTACCTGCAGCATTTGTGTGTGCTACTTGAAGGCAGCCTGCATGCATACAGGTAGAGAAAGTAGATGCGATGTTGGTTACTGTGACTGGTATTACTATGACTGACCATTCTTAATTTCCTCTTTTAAATGCTGTCGATTCAACCTGTTTAACAGAATCATTTATTTAAAGGAGAACGTATGTTACTTTTTTTTTTTAATACAAGGGTGCAATCATAAGTACCAGAGTTTTCTCGGTTTTGTATTACTGCTAACTTTACAGGTGCACCAAAGGGGAAAAAAAAAACTACACTGAAGAAAGTACACTGCAGTAAAACCCCAACTTTGAAGAAGTGTTAAAATGCGTGTCAATCTATAGATTAAATTGTGCTAGTGTGTTGTCATAAGGCTCTTTATTTAAGAAAAAACTAAAGTAAACGTTTCCCACAAAAATACTGAAGGGAGACTTACTTGGCAATGACATAACATACTCTGCCATCTTGCATTGTAGCCTTTCTCCCCCAGATCTCGATCCTGAAAACGTTTATGGAAAAGGTTAACAGAGGGAAAATTCACAGGAAAGAAAATGATTTTGGAAGAAGAGACGCAAAATTGTTGCCTAACTATTCTGGAAGTCTCTTGCTGATTGTTAAAGTGATGCTGAGAAGTGTTTTCTCCTGGCTGCAGGGGGGCCTCTGTGGCAGTCCGAGTGTGCACGTGTGTGTGTGTGCGCACACTCACTCCCGAGAGTGCCAGCCTTGCCTGCCCCCAGGCTGCATGGGGAGGCAGAGCCAGAGCTCGGTGCCCCTCCAGAGAGAGGACGGTGCCCAGCTGCCAGGTCCACAGCCCTCCTCTAAGGTTCCTGGTCGTTCTGGGCGATTAAGTTGAGGGGGAAAGCATGATTTCCATGTTAAAAACGAATGCATTGGTTACTGCTTGAAACATAAAGTTTCTGCTTTAGAATTGCTCGTGGTCTTAGTCATGTTAGTACGCTGAATAAATTAACTAAACTGATAACTTCCAAATAATTTTTTTTGATCCTAAATATGTGTTTATTAACACAGGCAAGAAGACAGCAAGACCCTAGTCCTGGATCTAATCTAGGAAGTGGCGACGATCTCAAACTACGTTAATCAACCACAGCAGACGTACCATGGGTCTGCACACATGCATTGCTTCTACTTGGCAAAGGATTTAATAAAAGACCAGAAACTGTGATAACTGGGTATACTATGGTCTGTTTCCTGACCTGCGGCAGTCAAAATCACCATGAACTGCCATGGTTTGCACTATGTTTATGTTACAATACCTGCATTTCCCATTTTAAGCATGTAGCCAGTGGCAATTTGAAATTTTGTTTTTCTATGCAAACTTATTTTTGTTGGCACTATTTTAGTGAAATGGAAACTTATGCAGCTATAAAACCATTTTTCTCAACTGTAATAAAAATTGTCACTTAAAAAATAGGTCAAGATATTAAAGATTTAAAACTTCTCTTTTTTTTGTTTTGGGTTTTTTGGTTTGTTTGGTTTGGGGTTTTTTTTTTGTTGTTTTGTTTTGTTTTTTTTTTTTTTTTATGTAAACTGCTGGAAGCCAATGCATTCCAAGCTTAGTTTTTTTAATATGGGCTTTTGGAATATTGATTGTCCTTATTGTGCTCCTGCTTTAATTTAGATACGCATTCTTATCTATCTTTCAGTTTTCTTTTTCCTAAATTTGCAAGACCTTAAAACTGCTGACATTATTTTGCATTATTTCCAGGCTAAACCCAGTGAATCAGAGCTGTTGGAATCAGTTTTCAAACTTTGTGGGTTTGTAAACGTTCACAGTTGTAGTATTCTTTTAACTGCTAACAATTCGTTGGTTCCACTTTTTAAATTACAAAATCTTAAAATGTATATTTTCATGCGTTATTGCATTCTGCCCCAGTATCTGTCTTAGATTTTATTCTGTCTCAAGTGAGTTTGGGTGGTTATTATACCCCTGTATATAGTACTTTACTGAAACTCATAGGAAGTCGCAGGCTGGCTTCTGTTTTATTCAGGGATTTTTTTAAATAGTTCTTAAAAGGGATACTGCAACTCTACAATCAGATTCAACGGCATGTTAAACTGGGAACAAAAGTGATCAGCTGCCAAGGTGATACGTATTAAATCATGTTTAAGATAGCTGCTTTAAGTATATTTTATATCTTAGGCTTTTTGTAAAGTTGTGCTGAACGGTGAAAAGCTGAGATGAGGTTGTGTGCAGAAAATCTCATACTGTGCGTAGGACACTTCTAGTAAATCTTATGCAAATTAAGACTACATTGCAGTATATATTGCATTTTGTAACAGGGTAAGATTTGGGATGAGTTAATCGGTGTGAATTAGCTTGTTTTGTTTGGGGTGATGGTGAATGGACTTGTTCCAAATTTTTCATTGCATCCAGTATTTGAAGAAAATGGGTTGGAAATGTGGTGTCATTTGGCTTTGTTAAAATGTGGTGCTTCCTGTACAGCCTAATTAATTAAAATGTCACTTAAATACCTTTTTGAAAGGGGTGATCTGACTTCAGTACTTTAAGAATTATTTTGAAAGTAGAAACTCTGTATGGTTAGAACAGTTAAATCTTTATTAAATTCTATAATTAAGATAATTCCTCATTAATGGCAAAACAATAGATGCAAAAGAGGTCTTGCAAAAATGTAAGCAGATGTCAATGTGAAGGAGGATCTTTGTATGTTAATAATATGAATATTTAACATTCACTTAAAAATGTCAATAACTGTAAACTGTGAGAATGTCATCAAATAGAAATATTTTGATACTTCAATTTAAATGTGATTCACCTGAAAGATAACCTTTTTCACTCTGTGGCCACGTATTCTTCTCGCTCTTCTTCCCCCAAAGAAATAATTTTTCTAAAGTGTTTCTGCAATGAGTTATTTAAGGGACACACGCATGCATCCGCACGCATCCCTAGCCTTGGATCTTCTCTGCCATCTGTGTATTTTTGATGGAATAGTCTGAAGATTTATTTTAAAAGGTTTTCCTAACGTTTCAGACGGTGGTTTTAAACCAGAAGTACACAGGAAATTATGCTATCAGATATAAACGTTGCTATCTTTGTGTAAATACGGAACTTTCCCTATCATCATTTAGCATTCTGCTGCTTTTGATATCTTAATGCTGGCATTAAGATCACGAGCCCTTACCCTCTGCTGGTTAGTGCAGACTTTTTAAAGTGCATTTTAAGTTATTGATGCAATTTGATATTTTTCGTAATTTCTATTTAAACTGAAGTTGCATCATCTTTCTTGAATTCATCTCCTGTAAGAGTTGCCTTAAGCTACAGGATTGCTTTTGCTACTTTTTGTGTTGTATGTTTAACTTTCATAATAAACTTCTGTGTAGTGAAAAACGAGTTGCCGTGCACTTATTTCTGCCGTCCCTGTAGGCCACCCGGCGTGGTGGTGGGGTGACTTTCCAACCTGCGGCCAGTGCAAGGCTGCCTCGGTGGCCGTGGCTAAAGCAACAGTGACATCCAGTGGTCACTCCACCGGGATGTCCCCGTGTTTAGGGACTGTCGGGGGTGTGCATGGCTCCCTCCGAACCTTTAATAAATATTTACAGGGGCATACGTTGGGGAGATGTGGATTTTGCTGCCCTAAAAGTCTTGGGTTTTTTTTTTTATATATATATATCTGATACACCCTGCTTACTCCGAAAGCCTACATCTGGGTAACCCCAAGAAATTTTTATCTCGTTGGGTTGTAACAGTTGTGCACGCTTACGGAAGAGTGTTGTTTATGGCACGTTTTTATAGCAACCATTAAACCTTGCTAATTGTGCTGCTTTGGATGAGGAGGAAAACCAGGTAGTTTTCCCTATTTCCTGAATTTCAACGTGCAAAGTACTGTGGGGAAAATACAAATGATACATGCTGCACCTGAAAACCTCTTCTGAAGCTGCTAAAACTTCAGGGGTGTAACTTCAACTATCTGATGTTGGGTGAGGGTGGTGGTGATGTGCTGAAATCCTGCAGAGGATCGGTTTCTTAATAACCTGAGACCTGCAGTCTGCTTTGGAAGTGTTTATGTGCAAAAGGACAAAGTATAACCTTGTGTCGTACTTTTAAAATCCGACTGTGCCTAATAAAAACGGCATTGACTGTGACCTGTGCTGCTTCTGAAGGTACTTGGGTTGGGAAGGGAGGTGGCTTTGAAGGCAGACATAAATGACAAACTGTTACTCCAATTCTGTGTTCCTGCTGGCAGACAGTGTCTTTGTCAGCCGCTGTGGGCTCTGCCATCAAAGCAGCGCATTTTGAAAGGCATCTTTAAAGAGCAGTTAGTAAAGCCATTAGATAACTTGTCGGTTTACCCGCAAGTTCATGGAATGATTCACTTTTCTGCCCAAGGTGTATCACAAGTGGATGAGTCCCTTACTCATAAAGCATTTCTTGAGCGGAGGCATCTAAAGGACGGAGGCGCCTTGTCCCCTGACTCCTAGACTGAGTTTGCCTCCCGGGTGTGGGAATAGCAGAGGGAATCAAAAGCTTCCTGCGGATCCATAAAACTGTACAATCCTTGCCCTCAGCATGGCTTGGGGGTGGCCGTGTCCAGCTGGGGAGTGAAAGGCCACTGGAAGCACTTACCAGCACAGAGATGGATGTCGGTGACCAGGAGCCCAAGCGCAGCGGGTGAGGTATGGTCGCTTCTGGGCTGGTTTTTAACCTCTTGCAGTTACACAGCCTCTACCCTGAGAGAACCCAGAGCATGAACCGTTCTGTCCGTTTTACTGAAGTTTCCAAAACCTGAACAATCAGGCTTCTTGGTCTCTCTTGAAGGGAACAGCAGCCACCAGCTGTCCCGGCCCCCTTTTGAAAGCAGAGAACTATGAAAATGGAACTGTGGGTGAAAACAGCAGCTTTTCTGTTCCTGCAGGTCTGTGGGGTTTTGTCTAACAGTAAGCCTTGCTCAGGTACAGGCTGGGAAGCTAAGTGGGAAGTTGAGTGAATGAGACATGGTTTTGGAGAACTCCAAAACTCATGGCCTGATGGGATCTTGGGAGGATTTCTGCGTGGTTGTTCTGGGTTTTTTTTTATCCAACATTAGTTCAGGACTCCACTCTACTACAGATATATTTAGGAATCCATCCTGTCTGCATAGAAATAGGACCGATTTCTGTAAAGTTAGATTATTTTGTTACTGCATTTCCAATGCAAATAAGAGAATGACAAAAATGGCTTCAAGGATGAGAATTACAGTGAGAAGTTACAGCAGAGCGAGCATTTGCATAGGCAACATTTCTCATAACTCATTTGCCTGACATCCTGTCTTCACACTGCCACAAAATGTAAATCCCGGTACATGCATATTCATCAGCTGCTGCGTGGCTGGGAGCAGGGCTTAAGTAACTTTATTAAATAGCTGTCTCAATTACAGGTTGAGATAAGTGAATTTCCAGCATTGCCTTGGGCTCGTTTCTTAAAGCTGGGGAGCGGAGGGGAGGCAGTAAAGCGGCAGAGCCCAGCGCTCCGCTGCTGTCACCCTGCTATGGGTGCCCGGGGAAAAATCGGGTCCCCACCGGAGGGGAAGAGGTGGGAGAGGGGAAACTTTCTTGCTCAGCTGCGTGCTTCTCGGGCTGGCCCACGGCTCGCCACAGCTGGCGAGACTTGGCTGAGCCGCTGCTGCGCCCCGCAGCTCCTGCGGTGAGCGGGGCGGTGGTTTCCAGCCTGTCCGACTTGCCGATGGTGTCTCGGCGGACACGGGGGTTTCCCGATGCACCGCGTTCCCTCATTCCACAGCCTCTGATTCTCTGTATTTTTACAGAACTGGTGGTCTCGGCACCTTTCGCCCTTTGCAATCCTCTCTTCCCCACAGCAGGCGATGAGTTAGCTTGAAAACAGAGAAAACTAGAGCTGGGGAAAAGTTTGCAGGCGAAAGCTCTTGTCTTTTCCAGCTGTTAGCTGCTGGTTTACTGAACAAGCCTGTCCCCGTGAGCCCTGATGGCGTGCATCCCCGGCCCTTGCAGTTTCGCTGTTCCTACCATGCAAAAATCCAGCAAAGTACAGCTGCAGAAATACGAGCAGCGTAAGAGAACTAAAACTTTTTGGCTGCTGGATGCACTCGGCCTCGACAGCATCTCCTGTGAGCGCCCTGTTACCGAAGCACAGGGCTGGGGGGAGAGCTGCTGCTGCTGCTGCTGCTGCTGCCGCCACCGGGATCCTGCGGGAGTATTTCGGGGCTTTGGCCCTTTGCAGCAGTGATGGGGATTGCGGCTCTTCAGACCATGCTCCCTGGGAGGTCTCAGGTGGGAAGAGCTGAGGGCTGTGCCGGGGAGGGAAGCCGGTGCAGGGAAGGAGCCGTGTGCGAGTGGATTTAACGGCAGAGGCTGGGCAGTGGGGCTTTGCCTCTGGGGGTGAGCAGGGACCCCAACACATCAGCTTGGAAGAGAAAATGGGGGTGGGCAGGAGGGAAGGGGGACCCGCCAGGCAGGCATTCCTAACACCGACAGTTTCCTTCAAGCCTAGTGGGTACCGCTGCGTTTGGCCGGGCTTTAGGTTGGCCAAAGTGGTTGTGGCTCTTGGCTTGAGTCTTGAGCAGAAGAGGGGACACGTGGTACCGAGGGCTTACAACTAGTGCTGGGTGCCAACCAGCGGGTTTGTTCTAGTCTACAGATTTGGAGAGAGAAGCAGGAGGGTTATCCTTCTGCCCAAGCTAGGATGCTGCCATCTGAAGCCCCCACATCCTGCCTGAGCCCGTTTTCTGGCTGGCCTGCCGCCTCTGCCTTCTGCTGGAGAGACCCTCCTCCCCTCCTTGCTGCGGCGGCACCGAGCCCTTTGCAGAGCTGCATTTCAGTCTTGTTCGCAATCATATATCTTATCATACAGCCCCCCAGGGAGCGGGTCTGGGGGGTCAGCGGTGCTCGCCCCGGCAGCTGGTTCCCTGACGGGGACACGTCCCTGCCCCAGGGCACCTGGCTGCCCCGGCTCCTCTGGGGTGGCTGGGCGTGCAGTGGCGTGGGGTGGCCGGGTGCACTGAACGTACTGCCAAGGCTTGTTCCTGGGTTCTTCAGTCGATTTGATCATTTTAACGCAGCGGTGCGAGACCTGGTTGGGATTTGGTGCTGTCTTGGCGCAGTGGGCTGCCCTCGGCCCCCGCAGGCAGCAGGGCAGGAGAGGTCGGTCGCAGCTCAATGTATGGCTGCGAGTGTCCCTTCTGTGCGTTGGGCTTTCTTCTGCGGTGTCTGACGACACCTCTTCCAAAATCCTGCCTGTCTTGATGTTGAAACTGGCCCTGAACAAGGGCCTTGGTCTGCATCTCCGCTGCCGCAGTCCTCTCCCATGGCAAGCTGCTGCTCTGCATCCCCTGTCCCTGAGCACCTGGAGCCACACGGGGGGAGCGACCTCCCGGTGAAACCCCAGGAGCTCTCAGCTCGGAGGAGAGCAGAGGTCGGTGGGGTGAGCGTGGATTTGCTGCTACACTGCAAACAAAGCCATGGGGGGAACAACTCTTTATCAGAAGACAATTCTTAAGAAGCAGGTGGCTCTATCCAGAAACACCAGACTAACCATCACCGCTGAGCCAGGAAGACAGCTGAGCATCGCGCTGCCTGGAATGACAGGTCACCTACCCAGAAAGAGCACCAGGTCCCCTCGGGCCCCCCCGAGAGCTGAGCAGCCCTGTGCTTCACAGCCCTGCACCCCCTTTCCCTGGTGGCCCCTGCTATGGGGCAGCGCTGTAGTGGGAAACCTGCTCTAGAGGTGGGATGCTGCAGCCCTCTACCCAGTACCATCCTGCTCCTTGGTGGCCCTCCCTGGTGCCCCAGGGTGCTGGGCCATCCTTCCTCAGTGCCCCAGGGTGCTGAGGCATCCTTCCCCTGTGCTCTGGCTGTTGCCTGTGCCTTGCCCGCAGACAACCAGGCAGCCCACCCCGGGAGCTGTGCCCCAGCCCAGAAGGGGAGGATGTTTGGGGATGCTCAGCCCTGCATGTAGGCAGGCTGTGGTCCAGCTCCAGGTCATTTGCTCCGGCTGTGTTTGAGGACTGGGGGCTGGGCCGAGGAGGGGAGGGAGGGATAGCTGGTGTTGCATGCACAGACTGCTCCCAAGCTGCCCAGCACTTGCCTTCTGCTTGGTCCAGAGCTGCGGCTGCTGCTGAGAAGCCCCCGAGCCCCTTCCTGGCAGTGATGGCCCTGGCCTGGAGCCACTCGGTGGATGCTCTCACACAGAGGAGAGGACAGATCCTCTTTTTGGTTCTGCTTTCGGTTCTGCTCTGCAGAGCACGTCTGGCCTACGACCGTCGGGATCTGGTGTTGGTGGGCCCGTGGGGTGTGTGACTCTGAAACCACCAACCCCACCGATGTGCCTTAGTCACCAGGTCCTTCAAACCCTCTTGGCATCTTGCCCTCTGCTTCTGCATCCAGGGCAGGATGCGCTGGCGGGACCACAGGGCACCACGCTGCAAAGTGGGACTAGAACAAAAGAGGGAATAAACTGGAAAGACCGCCCTGTGGTCCAGGAGTGTGAGAGATGGCTGCAGAGGGGACAGGGGCAGGGTGGAAAAGCAGGGTCTGAGGGCAGGACCTCGCTCCAGCTAGTCGCCTCTGGCCAGGGAGGGATGCTGGCCATCCCTTGCAATGCTCCGACATGCCCAGCTGTAGCAGGACCTCTGCTCTTGCCAACAAACTCAGCTTGTGCTCTGCTATGATGAGTTCGTAAGACACTTTTAATTGTGACAGCTAGTGGGCCCTTTGAAAGCTGTCCTCGTTACTGCATTGATGATCTGCCACCCTTTTAAGGGGCTGCCCTGCGTTCTAGCGCTGCAGCCCCATTGCTGGGGCCGGTGCCTCCAACAGAGCAGCAACCGGTGGATGTTTCCCGCTCAGTGCGTGCTGTGCTCATCCCCCGGCACGTGGCGCGGGATCTGGCCCCCCTGCCTCTCTGAAACAATTTCTTGCTCCAAAGGAAATATCGGTGAAGGTGAGGGACCGGCCGACAGAAGCAGAGGGTCTGCACAGGAGAGCGGCGGTGCGGCTGCGGCTGCGGCACAAGGAGGGGAGCTCAGCTCCCTGCAATGTGGGTGTTTGATGTTTTACGGGTTTCTGCGGTGTGGGATGGATGCCACGGGACAGCAGCAGCAAGCACAAACACTGGTTTCGGTGCAAAACTGATCCTTTGGGTTCAAGGCTCTTCCTTGCTGGGGCTGGGCTGTTGGCAGGGATCTGCCTGGCGATGTCCCCACTAGCAGCACCGGTGACAGCGTAGGGTGCATGTGTGTGATCCTGCCGGCTCCCCGGAGGGCTGCAGGGCTGTTGGCTGCGGTCCCACAACCATGGAAAACCAAAAATGGGACAGAAACGTACCTATGGCTATGGGGAACACGGCCACCGCTGGCCTTGCATGGGTGCCCGGGCAGTTTCACATGCTGCTCCCCAAAACCCATGGAAACTCAGGGCTGTGGGGACTGGGGCTGCTCTCAAGCATCATTTAACAAAGCTCAGCCACAGGGAAGAATTTCTAGTGATGTGTGCATCAGACCAAGTAATTTCCCACTGTGAAACGAACAGGCTGCAAACAGGGCTGTGAGCTGTGAGCAGGGCTTAATGAGCATCTTGTTTGTTTTATCCGTGGCAGCCTGTGAGTGAGGTTTAAGTCACCCCCACACCGCTCGTTCGCCAGAAGTCGGCGACAAACCAGGCAGCCGGAGATCTTCAGGGGCTCTGAGAGGGCTCCGTCACCCAAACCTGCTGCTGGGACCCATCTCCCATTAAATGATAAAACCCTGAGCACTGGGGCTGGAGCAGGCTGGTGGGGAGGGCTGTCCCCTCTACCCCACTTCTTATGTGCTTTGCCCCATGCACCTTCCTCATCATCCACCCTGATGCTCAAATACCCCTTTTAGAAACATCTCTGGGGGTGAAACACAGCCCAGGTGACCAGCCCTGCCACCCGCACAGCACTGGCTCCATAAGCCCTTGGGATAAAGGGGTTGTGGGATTCTATAGAAACTCGTCTTTATATATATATATATATAAAATGTGCTTTAAATTTTTTTTTTTTTTTTTTTACAGAAACCTTGTGCTCTGCCCTAGGGTGAATTTTCCCACAAGTTTTTAATGCACACTTAAAAACTCCAAGCGCCTCGCCAGGCAGCAGCCGAAGGAAGGATGCAGCGGCCAGCAGCTGGCTGGAGGGACGGTCCCCTTGCCCCAGCTGCTGATACTGGTGGCTCCGTGCTGACGGATCTGGGAAGGGGGCATCACCTCCGCTGGCCACCCCTTGCCCTATGTCCGGCTCCCTGCCGGCAGCACGGGGAGCTGGGCTTCACACCCTGCCCACGCCTGGCAGCACCTCCTGGGCTAAACCGCCCTGGGAAGGAGAGAGAAACCAGTGCATCTGTTTCTAATGAAGCTGAAGCCAATTTAGATCGAGCCCTGCATGAATCAGAGCTTTTGAAATCTATCTGGAAGGGCCGAATTCTGCAAAACACACGTAACACCGCGCCGGCCGTCGGGAGGGGAACGCTGCCGTTGTGCTTGGGCGATGCGGAGGAGCGGCTGCCTTGCGGTTTAGAGCCCCTCCTGCTGCCAGCTTTTACTGCTGCTCCCCTTTCCTTCTTGGAAACGCTTTGCCCTCATCATCCAGCCCTCCTCCCCGACCCCTGCCCTCTCCCCAGGCCTGTAAAATGCCCTGCAAGGGGCAGGGGCCATGCTGGCTGCTCTTCTTGGTCGGTATTTAACATAACATCTTGGCATCTCCGGGTGAGCACCGGGAGCCTCCCGTTTCTGCCCATCCCTAGACACCAAGCACGGTGCAAAAATGCAAGGGAGGTTTTGTAGCTGCCAGGCACCCGAATGTGGGATGCGGGAAGTGACGCCAGTGGCCACCGTGGTCCTGATGGAGCCAGCCTGTGCTCGGGCGCACACCGCCTTCCTACCCCTGGCCAGGCAGAGAAACACCTCAAAAACGTTGATTCTTGCTGGGCTGCAGGGTTACGAGCCCAACACACCCCAGGGCCGGCAGGGTGGGGGATGCTCTCCGGGAGCACGCAAGCCCCAGCCCACGGTGGATCTCTGAACGAGGCTCACAACAAGCTGGAGACCCCTTGGGAACAGGCACTTTGTGCCCAGCGCCCCTGGGCTGCAGCACCGGCAGACGGAGCAGTGGGGCAGCCCCTCGCACCCCGGCCGGGCGCTGATGCTGCACATCCTGCCCCTGTTACCCTTGGCTGCTGCTCCGGTGGGTTTCTGCGTGATTGATTGAAAACATCCCGGCAGGGCGTGCCTAGCGCAGGCGAGGAGAGGGAAAGTGCTGAGCCAGAGAAAACCGGAGCCAGGGGTATCCCCTGGGAAGGGCCATGCTCAGCACAGCCAGCCCCCACCCGGCTGGGACCCCCCCCGACACCCGTGGGGTGCAGTGTGCAGCATCGTTCTGCCCACGCTGGGTCCGTGGGTGCTGCCCACCTCGGTGGGACCCAGGGCACCCAAACCTCTTGGCTCTGGGATAAATCCCCCTGCCAAGGTGGGATAAACCCCCTTCCCGGAGAGTCCCAGCATTTCCCCCAGCACACAAGCAAACCCCACCTTGCTCTGCAGCCAGAGGAGCTGCAAACGCCATTTGGAAACGTTTCTAACTGCAAACCCAAAGCTTTTCAGCAGGAGATGCGCCTCCAAACAAACAAGAACAACTTCAGAGCTTTATTGCAAATATCTTTTCCCCAACCAACACAGCGCTGCCAAGTTTGGGGTCTGTTTCCAGCGCATTTTTCCGGGCAGCCGCAGGGCAGATTTCCTTACCGATGTGATTTGTGTCGCTATTATATCTCATCGGGAGAGGGCAGCTCGCCTGCACGGCCAGCCGCCGGCGCTTTTCCCCATGCACGGCTGCCGCCTGCAAGCCCTGGTGCATTTTTGATCCCCCCCTGGCAGCTTTTGCATTTTTTCCCCTTTTCTTTTGACCGGCTGGATTGCAAAGCCCAGCTCCTCTCCACTAATGCCTGCCCGCAGATGGGTGGAATTTACAAAAAGTCGAGTAAAAACCCGGTAATTCCCTACAGCTGCCGATCCCACCCCAAAATGTGATGGCATCGCAAGCCTTTGGTGGCAGGGAATCTGGATTGCATCCGATGGATGCACTCGCTGCCATTCCTTCAGTCTGAAACATGAACAGCTGAGCCAGTCTTTAAAAAAAAAACCCCAATAATTTTCAGAAAGCTGTACATTGCTTCCTGGGACCAAACTCGGGTATTTTCCAAGAATTGCTCCATAATCTGGAGAGTGAAAAGTCTGATTATTTTTTTTTAGTTTAATTTTTGCCTGTCCTGAGCAGCTGCCGAAATGATGGTGCTTTGCTCAGTCTGCCCTGAAAATGCCTGGTGTCACTGGGGGGGCAGGGCAGGGCTCCGTCGATCGCTCTGGGGGGGTTTGGTTTCAGCTGCCCGCATCAGTCTCCGTTTGTGACCTTCGCCAACCCTGGCTGGGGAAAGCGCCTGGTCCATGGTGGGAACACATGGGGTGGCTCCATCCCTGGCACCCACAGGCTGCTCCCGGCCCCGAACACAACCCGCAGCACAGAGGTGTCCAGAGGGAAAAGCATCCCCATGTCCCCCGGCAGCTGGCGGGTGCTGGCTGTGCTCGGAGCAGGATCGGTGCCGGGGAGGGGGTGGGAATTCTCATACCCGCTCTCTCAGCTGTGCAAACCCCAAACAATCCAGCTTGCAGCTGGATCTCTGCCCGGGCGAGGGGAAAGCCAGGGGAGGGATGTGCCCAGAGGCGATGGAGGTGACCCCGGTGGGTCCCCAGCCTCGCTGCAGAGCTGATGGTCCCCTGCGCAAGCCACCCCCTCCCGCTGCATTTAAAGGGGCTCAAAAGCAACCTTCAGGCTGCTCGTCTTCTGTGGTGCAACCACCAGCTATGCAAGCGGAGCCTGGGGTGGGTTTTCTGCCTTCTGGTGACCCGGGATTTTCTTTTTCTCCACACGTCTTGGCCGACGGAATGAGAACTGTGCTCTGAAAGGAAGCCAGCCCCCCCGGCAGTGCAGGGAGGATGCTTTAGGTACATGGTGGGGATCTTCCTGCACGTGGGGAAGCAGAGGGCTCGTGCTCGGCGGTGGGCACGGGTGCGAGGTGGTGCTCCGTCTCCGGCTGTGCCTGCCCTTGCTCTCCTTCAGGATGCTGCGGTGGGATTTTCAGCCCTCTGGGATTTACTGCTGCTCCGGGACCTCGCTCCTCACCCCGGGGAGTCACTGCCATCAGCCAGAAAACACCCACCGTGGCCGCCGCACCGCGCCGCTGCCCTCGCCTGCTCCCGGCAGCTTTGCTCTGCCCTCCCAGTTATTCAAGGGGTGTATTTTAGGCTCCGAGACATAGAAGGGGCTGGCACACTCCCGGGAATACACTGGCAATACACTGCTTATTATTTCCAAGAGCAAAGCCCCGGCACTGAGGGGCTGGGGGTGGCGGGGGCTGGGGCATTGCCTCCCCCGCCTGGGGTCGGGCTTTGGGGTGATGTGTGAAGGCAGAGTAGAAGCTCATCCAGAAACCAATTAGCTCAGAAGTTATTTTTTTTCCCCAGTTGTATTTGGCCCTTATTCTCCTTGCTTTCTAATCTCCAAACCCGCGTGGGGAATTCAGCTCATACTTTCAAAATTCTTATTCAAAGGATGGTGAATTTTTTGTAACGGCAGCCCAGCCTGTCACGTTCCCCAGGTTGCAGCACAAGGCCCTCAAAGGGCATCACCGAGCACAGGCGTGAGTTGGAGAAGAGTTTCTGCAAAGCCCAGCTGATCTGCATCCACCCAGCTTTCCATCCAGCATCCCTACCCAAGGGATGCTCGGTTAAAAGTGGGTGCTGGGGTGTCCTTCATCTCCCGTTAAATAAATGAGCTATGCAAGATTTCTAGCTAGGTATTTCTTCCCTCAAGTACGTTCCTTATGGATGTCACCATATTTATGTGTGTATATGTGGTGAGTGGGAGCGCCACAGGTGGCTCAGGATGAAGGATCAGCCTGCGCTCCTGGGAGCAGAGAGGCTAATTTCTCTTTTGGAGCCAATAAAGATGTGTCAGAGGGCTGGATGGAAGGGGAAAAACTGGCAGCACCTCTGTGCTTTTTCAGCATATTAAGATGTCACCGTGCTTGGATTCTAAAACCAAAAAAGCAAGCAAGCCATGAATAATAAATAGAGCAACATGCAGCTGACTTCAAGGGAAAGCTGATTTCCCTGGGGCCCGCTCCACGCCATATACATTAAAATCTCGCCTGCTTTGACAGCTCTGTGGCCTGAAGAGAGATGCTGAGGAACGTGGTGTTTAGAGCAGAGCCTGGCCCAGGTCCTGCTCCCAAATGGGACTGGGATTTCTTTTTTTAATGCTTCGATTCCCCCTGCCAGCGATGGCTTGGGCTGCCTGTGGGAAGAGAGGTCCGGCTGCACCTGTCGGCATTCATATATCCTGGTTGTTAGAAGAGTTGTTTGGAGCTATAAGGGACGGCTTTTCTTGGCAGCGGTGCAGGCAGCCTGCCGGCGCTGGGCTGGGGGGAGCAAGGTGTGATGCTTGGCGGGGCAAAGGCAGTGGGCAGCGCTGGGAGATGCCGAGATGCCTCTTCCCCCAGCGCTGCCGGAGCGGGCAGGCACCGGCTGCAGCTCAGGCGGGAGGAAAAAGCAAATTACCCCTTTTCCACCCAAATGCTGGGGCCGCTGGAGCAGGCTGGCTCACCCTGGGCTTTATGAGGATCGTATGTTTGCCGGTGACACAAGGAGCAATCTGATGTGAGCATGGGAAGGAGCGGAAAACCTAGCTGATTTTTTTTTTTTTTTACATATGAGAAACCCAAACTTTCACAGTTAGCTTCGTGAAGTTTTTTTCAGCCAGTGTTTTCCATCCCACCGCAGGCTATTCTGTGCCATGGGGATCCTGTGTGGCGGTGCTGCCCCACGGACAGTGGGTCAAAGGCAGGACCGAGCATCACCGCCCCCAGGGATGCAGCAGAGGAGAGGGGATGGGAGATGGGTGTCACCCAAGGGGAGGTTTATCTGCTTCTACCCTCAAATAAACATGAAAAAAATACATCTCCCCCCACTCCCTGTCCCTCCTGGAGCATTCAACAGCTGGCAGAAGGAATTGCAGCCACTTCCAAACCCTCTGGACGCTCCCGACTTCCCATCGCTGGTGCAGCCCCACTCCAGCGAACGCGCCACTCCACGCGAGGCTGGCACGAGTCCGTACCCTTGGTTTTTCTCTTTTATTTTTAATTCTTTGCTTATGTTGGGCACTGCTCGACCTAGTGCCATTCCTCCTGGTTCGGGTTCCCGCGGTAAAACCAGGTGATGGTGTGACGTGGGGCGCACGGGGTGGCGGCAGCATCCCGGCATCCCAGCAGAGCTCCGTTATCCCCGGCGGCTGCATGGGTGCCGGCTGCTTGCACCTGGGGTCTTTGGTTTCTCGGCAAAGGGTGCTCACGTGCGGCGACCCCCACCCCGGGAAGGCGGGCTTTGGGACGGGGCGCCAGGGGGTCAACACCCCTGTTTTCTGCAGCGGCGTGGCAGAGCCAGTGGCCTCGTGACTACTTTCTTCCTTACTGAGTCATTCCTGAGCTTGTTCCAGCCGCTTGGCTCGTGCCACTGACTAATTTCTCCCTAACTCTTTCTCCCAGCCCAGCCCTTCAACTGGAAAAACTGGATGCAACTGGGTTGGTTTGGGTTGGTTTGTTTTTGTTTTTTTTTAATCCTGAGCTTACAGTGGCAGGCTGTGTTAGGGCTTGCCTCGTAGTCCTGACACGCACCTGGCGACAAGGGACAAGGGGGCGGCAGTGGGGCTGTACCCCCGCCACCGCAGGGCAAGTCCCCAACCTCCCGGCGGCCGGACTCGAACCCGCGGCTTCCCCTTCGCCAAGCCGACACCTTCCCCCCTCCCCCACGGCCGGAGGGCGGGGCGCACCTCTCCGGCCCCGCCCTCCGCCCCGCCCCACGCGCGGGCTCGCCTGACGGCAGCTGCAAAGCACTTTTTCAGCAGCCGCAAGTGAGGTGAGTCGCAGCCCCGCAGCGCGGGGGGGAGGGGGTTATCGCCCCCCCTCGCTCCCCTCCCCCGGCGGCTGGGGGCCGCCGCCGGTACGTCCGGGCCCAGTCCAAGTGGAGGGGGGCGGCGGCGGCTCCTCACCAGGCGGCAGCAGCGGGTGCTGCGGCACCGC
>JAVJGI010000036.1:2615873-2631704 GCA_035590275.1 Ibycter americanus
AACGAGCAATGGGAGTTCACCTTGGGTAAGTGTCTGCCTGTGGCCCCCGGCCCGGAGCCGCGCCTGCCGCGGGCCCCCCGCCCCGGGCCGGTGCTCCTGAGGTTCCTCCCAGCGCTTTCAGGGAGTTGCTGGAGTGAAAGGGAGAGAGAGTCAAGGCTCGCCTTTCTCTGTCACTGAAAATATGAATGTATGAGCTTTAAGGGTCCTCTTGTAGCGCATGGTCTCATCTTCAGCTTTTGCACACCGAGTTGGGCTTTGTTTATCAGCTTGTATGAGTTGGGCTTTGTTTATCAGCTTGTATGCTTTCTTCTGCTTGTCTACCTCCTTTGGCTTTGCCATCTTAGACTAGTCATTTTTTAAAAAATAACTCCTAAAAGAAGAGGCGTGGATGTACTGATTGTCACCTGAATGTAAGTCAGGTGATACCGGCATCTTCAACTTAGCATAAATACTGTGCTTTTCTGTACAAACTCTTCAAAAATGTGAGTTGAGTTTCACAATCCCTTTGTGTCGTTGCTGGGTTGCGACATTATAGTGAAGAAGGTAAACTTTTGATAGGTTTTCTCGGGGCTAGATAACACCATGATTTGTACTTTTTGTTTCTCTGAGAAGTCCTTCCCTATCATTCATTGCTCTGTTTACTGCAATGGAAAGAACTTTTCCCCCAGCTGATGGAAATTTGGCTTGTGCTCAGCCCAGGACACTTAAATGTACAGTTGAAGCTCAGATGGTGTGGATTCTTCAGATGACCTGTGTTTTCAAGCAGATCTTGGTAGTCCTTAAAACTCCCAGAAAATACTGTAGCTGTTGTGTTTTCTGAGTGATTGTTTGAGATACTGGAGTTGGACTCTTTCCCTCAGTTTTCCATCTTCACCGTTGCTTTGTCTAAAGCACAGTTAATGGTAGTTGTAGTTTGACTAATGTAAACAGGGCTCTGCATGGCAGCTGCCTGTATTTGCCAGAACTTAAGCTTCACTTCTACTTCTGCTGTTGTCACCTGTGACAGCAGGGGGACAGGCTGTTCCTTAAAAACACTGTTATACAGCTGCCATGAGCTTGGGTTGCACCAAAGGAGTGGTGCTGTGACGTGGAGTTGTTTATATGAAACCCATCAAACACAAAGGGCTGTTTTATGCTGCTGTGACTTTAGAGTCAAGTACAACTGGATGGCTACAGGGAGCATTAGGATGGCTTTTGGAGGCTAATTATAGTACCTCAGGTCCCACCCTTTGAAATCTCAGTGATCTCCTTGTACCGCTAATATGTTACTGTGCTCTCTCAGCTCCATGTGACCTTTCGTGATCCTTTAGTGCCTGTATTACCTGAAAAGAAATGTGATTTTGAATTATATACCCTGACAATCTTCATAAATAACATAGTGCCGGCTTCCCCCTGTTTTTCTTATAAAAACAAAAAAGGGAAGAGAGAAAATAATTTTCCTTTTCCCAAGAACCCCCTAAGAAGCCCATTAATGCAATCTCATCGTTAAAACTGTGTGTCTGTCATGTGTACATACACACACATGCATAGATGTGAGAGGGAGGAAACTCAGCTGCAATTCTTGGAGTAAACATAGCCACCACGTGATGTGTCTAATATATAATTAGCATGACCTGCTGGTATAGAGCAGGAGGCAGACTAGGTATTAAGATACTTAACTTTGTCCTGCGCTAGCGATACTGTGCAAAAATTGCCCCTGCTGATACAGCTGGCTCAGCTGTGTTGGTGATAGTGAGGTTGGAAGCACTGGTGTAAATGGGATTCTTGCTGCCAGAGGTATTGTACTCATCGTTTGTGTAGATCTGCTCTTAGCAGAACTAATGGCAGTATTCCTGAACTGCTGCTGATTCTGGCTTTCAGTATTGTGCCCACAATGGAGATGACTGAGGGGAAATGCCAGGAAAATTTTTTACATGAGTTTTTGGATTCTGTTTCTGGCTCCAGTGTTGACTCACTATGTGACCAGAGCATAAAAAATTTAACCAAGGCTGTGTTTTGTGTTCAATTAGATACCTGGGTCATGGCACCTCTCAGGCTACATTCCTACTGTTTTAAAGGAGAACAATTAAATACTTATTCTGTAGTGCCTATAGCTGTATTATTAACGTTTGAAATATATAATTTCTAAGGCATACTTGCATTTCTCTTGCTTTTTATACTTTCTTTTCCTACTAAGTTTCACTTCTCTTTCTTCGATGTGTTATGATTCATCTTCTCTTGTTTTTTTCTGCATTCTTCTCTTTTAATCTTTATTCTCTCCTCTATCTACCTCCCCTTTAAGACACACCGTGTTAGCATAGGCTCTCGCTTCAGGCCATGTTGTTCATGACCAGTGTATGAGAGAGGAGTGCCTTGTGCCACTTGTATCCCTCCAGCATTCAGAAAAGGAAAGTCTGTGTTAGCAGAGCCCTAGCACTGATCTTTGTGGGTGTTACTTGCCATGGCTCAGCTTGGTTGACTATCTGATGTGCTGGAAATCATGTTTGCTTCCCTGTTCCCCCTGACTGGTAAGCAGGGGAAAAAGAATTCTTTGTTTTCCTCTTTGACCGTAAAGGCTGACGAATGTTGAGGAAAAGGGGATGTTTTGTGTGTGTGCGCGCGTGAGAAGGGTGGAGAGAAATAACCCAGTTTCTTTACTCCTCCTTTGGCTCCCTGCTAATGGAGGCAAAGGGAGGATGCTGGCCACTCCACACATGTTTCAGGTTCTGCAAACCGTTCTTGGAGAACTTAAGTTGCTCGCTGTAGCTGTGCTAAGCAGCTGTGTGCAAAATCTGCTTGATTCTGAGTTACTGAAAACTGAATAAAAAAACCCAGCCCATGTCCATTTGCTTGCAGCTTGAGACAGCTCTGAGTAAGAGGGTCACATGAGCCATCTGTTTGCACACTTACCAACCCAAGATTGCATCAGTTTACATCGGACTACAAACTGAACTTCGTGTTTGTGCACATTTTTTTTTAACCACATGCTTTTTTGCTGAAACCTTACCTACTTCTGGCACTTGCCATCAGCGTATAGAATCTGTCAGCTTGTTTGCTGGCTTTGCTTGAGCCTTTGCCACTTTTTTTTTTTCCTAATTAAAAAAAAAAAAAAAAGCTCGTGGTCTTACTTCTGCAAGTCTCCCAGAAATATTGACTGTGAAAATGGGGTTTATATTTTTAAATCATCTTTACTTTTTCTGGAATCACAGCTTTTACTAGGTTAAGAAATGTGAAACTTTCGCAGCAGCATCTTTGATTTTTAGCTTCTTGCTGTTGTTTATGTTTCTGTTCCATTTAAAAAATATTATCTAATACATAATAACTGTCTTCTTTAAAATCAGCTGATTAGACTATAAGGTGACTGCTATTTCCTAGATAATAGGAACCAGTGCTGCTTTATTGCGTGGCTCTGTGCGTTTAAATTTTATTACAGTTATTAAAATAAGAACTATTCTTTTTTATTTTATATCATCTTCTGGTGTATAATTTCTAGCTGCAGAAAAATTTATTTCCAGGATTATGGGCTAATGTGAAAAACAATTTCACAGAAACAATTGTTTATGGTATTTACAAAGTGAATCACTGCAGTTCTAATCTATAAACCTGTTTTGCCAAAACTTGATTTCATAATTGCAGAAAAGCTGCAATATATGGGCACGACAGGCGTGTTGCTTTGTGTGACAGTGAAAATAATGTTGTACTAGTATTACATTAAAGCAGTACCTGTGATGATTTAGGCATGTGTGCTATTTATATGTATTAAAAAAAATATATATATATATATGGAGACAGGGAGTTTTCTCACTTCGTACTGTAGATGAAGTCTAAAAGGTGCTTTGGAATATAATTTATGGGCTGAGAGGTGTAGCTAGTAACTAAAAAAATGGAATGTCTTAAATAAGTACTTAATAAAGTTTACTTAAATAAAGGGGTAGGTAATTTTTCTGTAATAAAGGCAACTTTCTTAATGTTTAAAAACTAGAAATAGAAAAGAATGGGGCAAGGAATGTAAATAGAGTGCTAGATAACTAATCTAAATTGACTTGCAGTAATTAGTAGGGAAATAAAACTTCACAATTATGAGCTCATAACCTCTCTTTATAAATGCCTGCTTTCAATCCAGGAACACTATCACATTTCTTTTGGAAAGGCAACAAAGGCTTTAAGTGTGATAAAGGATGAGATGGTGTGGTGCTAGTCTTTCTGCAGAATCAGCTGTTTCATTCCACTTTCAAAAATTTATAGCTGTAAAGATAAGATATACGCTGAAGAAGAAAAAAAACAAAATGGAAAAAAAAGCCCTTGAAATTGTGTTAGAGGGCGAATGACTATTAAGTGTATTACTTCAATTGAACCAAATTGTTTAGTGTGTTTATCTTGTCTGTAAACTGAGAAGATAAAGTTCCTTCCTTGACACAAATGTAGCCGTATCAGCAGCTAATGTGTAATGTGCCCTGTTAGGTCTAAGGAGAATCATTGCTCCGTTCTAGTATTTGTATCTATCTTGTATGGCTCCTCAGTACTTTATCAAGTGTAATAAAGGGTATGCCATAAAACGTGGTCCAGGAGCCTAGTGAATGTGTGCAGGAGTGCTCTAGCCAGCTCTGTTGGAGGTTGGTATAGGCTATTTTATCCCTTAATGCGATTGTTGGCCCCAAAAGGCAGGGAATTTTGTGCACAGGTTGTAGAAAGATCTGTGCTTTTTCTGGCTGAACTTTGCTGTTTAACTTTGTAGCTAGAGATACTTTTCTTTCCTATATGCCTAGCAAACTGGTAGATAAACAATGACTTTTCTGTTTCAAAAAAAAGATCAGGCAGGTCTGTGCTAATACCGTGAGTCAAGTAGGCTTATTTGTTGATTGCATATCTTTCTGTTGTAATGCACTGTTTGCTGATGATGGCTGTGTTACCTCATCTGTAACCTTTCTGTTAAAAAACACTGTTAGCTGACCTCTAAACTGAAGAAATGCAACTGTTTTTGTTTACAGGAATGCCGTTGGCTCAGGCTGTAGCAATTCTTCAGAAACACTGTCGCATTATCAAAAACGTCCAGGTTCTCTACAGTGAGCAGGTGAGTACCGTGTGGTCTGGCCAGGTCGGTCACCTTGTTGTATCCCAGAATTAAGGCGTCTGGGGGGTATACTGATGCTGTGTCATGCTAACATATGTATTGAATGACTTGTGGAGCTACTTGAAATGGAATTACACCAAATTACTGCCATCACATCAGAGGTGTAGTTTTTGTAACAGTTTCATGTCAAGTGTCATGTCAATCCTCAGCACAGTGCAGTGATTTAACAGGTATCAGTTTTGTATATGCAGTGGTGTAGTAGTATTGTTTTTCCTTTAAGAAGGGAAATGTTCTGTAATGAGCTGGATAATTTAATTCTAGTCTTTTTACATTATCGTTGTCAGGTGTTGCAGTATTTTTGAAGTAGTGAATCACTCATTACTTCCTGCTTTCATGTTTGGTTCAGTGGTGATGAACCCCCTGAAAAGGCTTCCACACTTACTCTCTGGATCTGCAATCTTGTCTGCAGGAAGTGGATGCAATAATTTAAACAAGCTATAGATATTTTAATCATTCTTCATAATAAAGTATTAAGTTCCTAATATGTTTGACTTCCATCAAAAAGCAGACCAGAAGTGAAACCTTTTTAGATCGAGTAATATGTGTTATATACCCACCTTTACTTTGAAGGAAGTGGAAGGGAAGAGGAGACGGGACAAAGGAGGATTGTGACTCCAAACGTGCATTATGTGAAATGCATGTTAATCAGAAGGTATTCTGATTACCATATGATCATGTGTTGTAGATGTAGATCTACAATGTACATCATCATATGATAGTCATATGTTGTAGATGACAGATGTGTGCATCAGGAAAAAGGCAAAGTCTGCTAGAATGTCAGTCAGTATCAAAATACTGATTGAGGCCTTGTGCATTCGCAGTGAATACTGAATGGCTAAGGAACAAGCTTGACTGGCGTTTACTGCTGGATACGTATTTCACGTAATTAAATGAATTATCCTTTTTTTTTGTTTCACATTATGTAGATTTATGGGTTTTATGACTGAATTGCAAATTGAAAATACAGCTCTTTGTACTTAATGCATGGGAGCATCCATCTGGTGGTGAATGCATTCTTCATTTTTTTTGTATGCTTTGGAGGTTTTTTAGTTTTTCTCACCACAATGCATTCCAGAATTATTTCTAGGTTTGTTTAGATAAATGATGAGATTCCCCTTCCTCTCAGGTTTGTAGGATCACAGAAGGATTAGTGGTCCGGTGCTAGAAAGCAAGGTATACTGCTGCTTGGCTTTTTACCTCTCTAACAGCTGGGTTGCGCTTGACTGTGTACACAGAATTTTTATTCTGTCTGGGTGGGGGGTGCGTTAGAGTTTTTCTCCTCAAACTGTAATAAATGTAAAGATGTTTTTAGCATCTGCATAGTCCAATAAAGTAGTAGTTCTCAGCTTTGTGGAAGAGTTGTATTGATATTTTTTCTGTATATTATTCCAATTTAGTGCGTGATATTGGTGCAATTTTTTCCACATGCTACTTGGGACCTGCAGTTGACTGTCTGGCTATATCCTCACCCTTGTCCAGAACATCGTGCGCTTTGTTAGCAGCTGAGCACAAAGAGCTGCTGCTGCAGCTCTTATTAAGATTCAAAGCTTTAAATAAACTTTGCCATGCGTAACTTTTGTCTACCTAAACTATACCTGAACAGCCTTCATGTCTTTTCTCTTTGCTTTCCATAAGAATGCCTTTGAGCATAGTGATCAAATGTTATTTAAAGTTGTTGCATCTAAAGCATTGAACTTCTGATCCTGAAACTCCAGCAGCAAGTATTTCCTTTCAAAAATTTATATGATAATTAAATGCAATTAGATCTGCCTATGGCTCTCTTTGTAACTCGACGTAAGTGGGGTGCCCAAACTGTACCAAAAAAGTTTGATGAACCCTTTTCTGTGACTAAAGAATTTTAACTCCTTTTTGGTCAGTTTAGGTGGGGTACTTAATTGCCTTTGTATGTTTTCTTTTCCTCTGGATTTGTGTCAGTGGGATTGTTCAGTGATAACAGTTTTTCCTGCAGCTTTATGCAGATTAGCAGTGCAACTGCATGTCAGAGTTCCTTTAGGGAGGACTCTCCTTCCTGGCATCATCTTTCATACTTGAGATTCTATTTTGTGTATTAAGTCACATGAACTAAATTTGTGCCCTTGAAACTTTTCTGCTATTAGAAAATATGCCAACATAGAACAGAAGCTATTTGCTCTACTAATTATCAAGCATTTCCTCAGATGTTTGGTTTTTTTCCACCCACTCAAAGTGCTTGTAATTCCAAAATTAATGAAAGCGTAACCTTATGAAAATTCTGCTTAGAAACCAGTGAAATGCAGAGCATATTCTATATCAGAACAACTCTGTTGGTATATTTAAATGCAACATGACACATGGTGGTTTTTTTGCTTTATCTGTAGCCTTTCTGAATTGGTTTTATAACGGATTTAAAAAAAAAGACTGTCAGGATCAACATTAGACCTTTTTATCTCAGGCTCATGGCGATATTGCAGTGCTGCTTCAATTCTCCACAGTATCATAAGTTTGCCAGCGATTGTGAGGTATTGATGCTGTTGTGCAAGGTGCGGTGAAGTTTTCATTTAGAAGGCAGTTCCCATGCCAGATCACCGGTGTTCAAGAAAGATGAGTTTAGGCTGAACCTGCTTCAGGAAAAGCTACTGGAGTGATCAATGGGAGTTGGGAAATCAGCATCACAGGGGAAGGAAAGCCCTGTGCCTTGGTTTGACCTAGTGATGTGAAGCCTAGGATCTGATTACTTAAATACGTGGTTCAGGAAGGGGAGGGAGGTGTGGGTGAGAATCCACAAAAAGTATCCAGGCTAGAAGACAGTGCTGATGTGAGAATAAACAGGTTTGAAAATTGAGGATGAAAATTAGACTTCTGACAGTCAAAACGCGGACCTTCTCCCAGTAGTGCAGAGGGGAGAGTAACAGTTTTTAATATAGCTTATGCTTAATTCGTGGAAAGGGCTGTGTGGTGTGGCTGCTGGCATTAGAAGCCTGTATGTGCCCCAGATGTCCCATCCCCATTCTGTTTTTTGCTAGGTAACTTCTTGGTGCAATTCTAGGGCATGGATATTGCTGCCTGCCTGTTGTTCAGCCTCTTTTTTTTCCTCTGAGGAGACAGTTGTGGAGCTTTGTGGAGCAAATGTGTTTTAGATGGTACACAATCAAATAGCTGAATTGGGGCCAGCTGACTGTGTATGCATGGATTGTACTGGTACGGGAGTGAGCAGCTTCCACAGCGTCGCAGCAGACTGAGATGGCGTAGAGCCTATACAGACACCAGTGAAGCCAGTGGAATGTCTCCTATTGACTCCAGCAGACTGCAAATTAAGCTTTTTAGTTGTTATGATTCACAGTAACTAAGGAAACCTAAATTCACAACATAAGAGTCTGAAGCCTTCCTTTTGAGGCCTGAAACAGACTGTGACACTCTGATTTTATTTTTTTCATTATTTTTTTAAAGTGGAAAGCCCTCTTGCCATCTTTTTGTCAACTGTATGCTTGGTTCTGATGTGAGACTTGTCGAGCTGGGCTATTGTTTTTGTGTTCCAGGAATGCAACAGACTGTCCCTGCATGATGTCTCTGATGCTAAACTTGGAATGTTAGTTTTCAAGGTGGTTTGTTTTGTTTTTTTTCTTCTCACTTGAAGTAATGGACAGCTACCCTTTTGGGAGCTCTTGCAGGGTCCAGATCTTGGACAAGCACTTCTATTTCTTTACATACGGAAACTGAAGGGGTTAAGAGGTTTGGCCAAATGCATTTTTGTTAGACTTATTGGTTGAACAAGTGGTTCTTTTCTGAGATGGTTTTATTTTTCCAGAGTAACCGATTTATACAATTATATATATAATCTTAACAAAGAAGCCTTGAAATTAAAAGCCTAATAGCTTTTTTCTGTTTTACAGTCACCTCTTAGCCATGACCTCATCCTTAACCTGACTCAGGATGGAATCAAACTGCTGTTTGATGCTTTCAATCAGAGACTTAAGGTAATAAACACCCTTCCTGCAAACAAAGCAATGCAAACCAAAACCGTAGAATATATTGACAACAGAGCGTAAGTATGTGGTTCTTTTAGACATTTAATTTGCCACGTGTAGTGTTCTTTTGTGACGTTGAACTGCATTTCTTTGGTTTGGGGGTTAAATCTTTAACATTGCACTGGGCACTGTAAGAGTGCCCTAGGAGCAGGATGGGCCGGTGTGGTCTCACTTGCCCGTCTGGTCTCAAGTTGCAGCAGAAACTGCAAAAGGCCATTACTAAAGCGAAGCGTAGGATTTGAAATCAGATCATTGATTGATGCAAGCCAGATAATGTTGCTTTCTGCCCAGGTTGTTCCTTTATCTGGGCTGCCATTTTATTTTTGAAAGTAAGCTTACTTCCTCCTGTTCTTAGTTTTCAGTGGAGTGCTGAGGGCATGATTTCTCCCAGAAAGCCACATTCAGGCCTCTTGTGAGCAGTTGCCTCCTGCACTGACTTTAGTTTGTTCTGGATGAGTTTTTATTCTTGCCATCAAAGTCTTCAGCCCAGCAATTCTGCCTCAGTGCTTTTAGGTGTCCAGGTGTTGATCTGCCTCTCTCTAGGATGCTTTGTGTAATTAAGATGAAGAATAAAGGGCAGGCTGGTCACTAACCTCACGTTGTACTTATGTTTGCAAAAAGTGTATTACGAAAGCGGTATGCTTCATTCATACAAAATGGGTGACTGTGGAACTGTACGCATAGGACTAATCAGTACAAAATTTTGAAAAGCTTATTAATGGAAACATTTAAAATATCTACATAAACTTAGTTATTCAGGGTGGTCCTTTCTGGCAGGACCAGCTGTGCTGAGCGGTTGTCAGTGTGGTTCTTGCCTGATGTGTGTAAATTTCTGTGTGACCGAAGTTCCCAGGTGTTGATACGGCTAACTGGTTGAGAGTGTACTACTCCTAACTGCTGTGCTATTTAACATTTGAAAGCAGAAGTGTGGGGTGAAATGTGATGCTAAAAAATGGAATACTTACCCTTTAGGTAAGTTTGGAACGTGGTGCTCACATCCATACTTTCAAGCGTTGAAACAGTGGTAGGTGGAGCCTTGTTCCCCTTGCTCATGTTGCCAATAAAACCAGCAGCAAAATGTCACCTTCCAAAACGGCAGCCTAGTGCTTTATCCCCAAAATGACTTTAAGAGTGTAGCAGTGTGCTATTGGCTGAAACTTGAGCTCTTCATATACTTCAAATGTATATATAAAACTGTTGAATAGCAACCCAGATCAGTAGTTGGAAGTACTTACTTCTCTAGTAGTAACCTGTAACACCATGGCATTTTTTAAATTTTTCAAAATCTTTGTTATTAACTATAAAAATACACATCTTGAAGAACAATTTTCAGTTCAAACTGAGCTCAGATGGGGGACAACTGAGTACTTTTTTGCGAGATTCCAGTTTGTAGTTGCCTTATGGTAGTTTCTGTTCATGAAGTCATTCTGTAACAATGGGATTCTAATTTTTGTCAAGATTTAGGACTTAATTATTCAGATTGTGTATGTGAATTTACAATTTTTAAGAGACTATCTTGAAAAATCTCTGTCAGATGGATCATTATCAGTGTAAAGCAAAATCTGTACAAAATCTTTCAAACATATTTAATCCTTAAGGAGACTGAACTCAAAACTGATGTAATTGCTTCAAGTGCATGGCTTGCTTACTGTTGGTTTTTTTTTTGAAATGTTGCAGTCTTGTAGTGTTTTTGAAGTGCTGTAACTAGTGTATGCCATGTCTCTTAATCTCTGGGTTTTCAGAGTCTTAACAAAAAAGAAAAAACAATCTGTTGTGGTATGTTGTGGTTGAGTGGTCTAGTGGTACCTTTTGGTTTTTTTTAACTATGGGCAGTAAAGCTGTGTAAATGCATACAATGCTATGAAAATTTCCACTTGTAAAAGTGTTCAGAAAGCTTTATAGAAGAAATTCTATGGGATCAGTTCAGAAGTGAGCAACAGGACTTGTTATAGTGTAGCTGTAGAATAAGTAATGCATGTTTTTAAGATGGTATGTCTCTGTGTTTTCAGTGTTGCTCAGCAGCAGCAAAACTGGAAAAATCAGGGTGCCTTTTTGCTTTGTGTGTTGTTTTTTTAATACATGCTTGCCATTAAATTTGGTTGTGAAAAAATTGAAATACAGGCTACTAAAATGGAAAGTCTTGGCAGGCCCAAAGAATTGCTGGGTCTATTTCCTGCACCAGGAATAAAGCCATAGCAATATTCTTAAAAAGTTTCTTCCCTTTTTTCAGGGAGGGAAGGAAGGCTTGTGTGTAGTCTCTCTACTCAGCTTCCATAGCCAAAGCACTGCAGGAGGTGCTGCTAATGTGAATGAGTAGATCCAGGACCAGGTTCTGAAAACATTGCTATGAATTTTAGCAGCAAGGTCTCTCGCACACACTCCCTCTAAGGTAGAGAAAGAGTTAGATTTCGGAGTGTTGGTCAGTTATTGCTTGTTAGTAGACACCTGAACGTTTTTGAGTCTTGCTCAGTACTAATTATTAAAACAGTGTGTGACAAAGCATCAGGTTTTACTCATTTAAACCAATTGCCTTCTGGCTGTGTAGTAAGCCCATCAAAGAATAGTCTTTGGTCTTCTCAGTTTTTGTTCCTCTGCAAGTAGAAAGAATCATGTTAATCCTTTTGTCAGTGTAGCTCCTGTAGTTTAAAAAATAAATCCTCTTCTAGTGCTGTGGCCTGTTGCAGTGTTTCTTCAATATATCTTTCATGAGTTTTATGAGATCTTTTGACTACCTTTAAATTTTGCTAGGTTGAGCTTGTTTCTTCCTCTGCTATTACTAAAAAGAAATGTTGACGTGAATAGATCTGTCGGAATCGTGGGAAGAGGGCTGATGGCAAATCGGTGCCTGTTGGCTGATGCCAGGGTGTTTCTCTCGCGGGGGACCTCGTTTGTGCAACATGCTCTTCCTCATGCACTGCTCCTTCTTGTTGTTCCACTCATCCTTTTGTCTTCTACCACCACAGTGTGTTTCAGCAGAACTTCAGGAGACTGCCCAATGCTCTCTGGTAGTTGCTGCAAAGTGAGATGTGTGGCGAGTGGTTTTCTCTGTTTTCAGAAACATTTTCTGGGGGAAAAAGACGATGTGCAAGGTCACTAAAAAAATGTAAAGTCATTCCTAGCTTTTCATAAAAGTAGCCTTTGTTTTTAACAAGCTGTGCAGTAAAGGAAACCTGGACATGTCAAACTGCATTTGGAATAAAATACTGGATAACCACGTTTTTCCAAGAAGCTTAATTCAAAGTATATTTATTAAGAAGAAAAACTTGATAGCTCTTCTTTATGTTGATTCTGCCAGAATGTTCATTTGCTACTTGCTTTGTGCTGTACTTGTTGCTTGTATCCTGAAGTGTGTGGGCTTCCCAAGCAAACAAAGTGCAGAGAACTCTTCCAAATTTTTATGAGTCAACAGCGTACCATTAAATGTTGACTTTTTTTTTTCCCCTAGTGGTTTAAGCATTGCAAGTTGTCTTATTTAGGGTTATTTGCTGGGCATCTCCCAAACCAAGACTTCCTTCTTAGCTGGTGATATTTTTAGGCTTTAAAACCACATTTCGTAGCGAGTTCCCTGGGGAATTCTGCTTTATTCTCTAGCCGAAGAGCGAGTCCTTTCTAAATCTGCCAGTGATTTGTTGGAGGATTATACAAAGCAATAAAAAGCACTTTACCTTTTCTTTGCAGCAGTTATGATGCACTCTACATATTTTTCTTTTCCTGCTGACACAGGAACGCGTATGTAGGGTGGAAGAAGCTTGTGTTTGACCATGGTTACTCACCAAAAATTACGTGCTTAAAGCCCAGTCTAGCCTAAAGATCCAGTAAGAGTCACATAAAAATGATATGAAATCAATCTCAGATGCGCATTTGCAGTACTGTGTTCAGAACAAAAGGAGCCATACCTAATATTACCTGCAAAGAGTAGCTCCTTGGGTTATTCAGTAAGGTCTAAAATATTCAATAAATATCAGAACTAGATATCATGGCTTGCTTGGATTCTTTGTGGTCTGGTCTTCTGATTATCTTCTGTAATGCTTGGAGAGATTGCTAGGTGTCTCTTTATGTAGTACTGAAATGGAATACTACTACTTAGTCTTGCTGTGTTCATCTTTTACTTCAGGAGTTGGGAAGTTAGAGCAGTGCAGTGGATGCTAGTAGGAGTTACTACCCTGCGCAGGCATTCTCCAGGATAAGAGCAACCCAAGGAATGGCCTACTGTTTGACACTCATTAGAGGATTCCCTAATTAGCTAACCTTTGCTATTACTTTTCTTTGAACTTGCTTAAGAGTAGTTTTGCAGAAATCAAGATGCTGGTGTATTAGTGAAAAGATGGCTTTCTGCAGATCAGCACTGATTTACATGGGATCTGGAGGTTCTGTACTGAACCTGTAGTTGTTCTTCAGTACTTGTTTCAGATGCGCAGTTGCTGAGTCAGTTTTCAGAGTTTTATCTCTGTCAATGTGATTTATCCGAACAGAGGTCTCCTAAGGAGGGGAGCGAGCAGCACGAGCTAGCCTGGCCTTTTGACGAGAATTTGCCTCTGTAATGATTAGCGAATGTGTGAGGTGTGGTAATGTTTGTTTCCTGTGTTTCAGGTGATTGAAGTTTATGACTTGACTAAGGTGAAGTTAAAATATTGGTAAGTGATGTAAGACCTCCTGTGACTTTTTCTTGGTTACAGTGACTGGTTTCTTTCCCTTTCCTCTCCTGAATTCATTTTTTCAATCATTCTTGTTAAAAACCCAAAATAACTATCAAAAAAGAAGGTAGATAATTATCCTTTCTTGAACATAGCACTTGGTTAAATTACCAGCTTAATTTCCTTCAATCTTGGAGACTTCTTTTCCAATCTAAAGGTGTTATTGCTGTTAATGAACTTTTGTAGCATCTGTTCAATATTCTTAAAGTAGATTCATTTTGTTTTCTTTTTCAGTGGTGTCCATTTTAACTCTCAGGCAATTGCTCCAACCATAGAACAAATTGATCAGTCGTTTGGAGCAACACATCCAGGAGGTAAGCTGAAGTGTTTCTGAGAAGCACACCTAGATTGTCAGGCTTGTTTCTAGAAATTCTTTCCTGTATGTCTGCCTAGAGAAACATGTAGATGCTTCTGTGGTCAAATGAGCTGAAGTTGTGTTCTGGAATGGTTGTATTCTTATAGCTGGGATATCATGTAAAATGTACTGTAAGTTTAATTGTGACTCTTTTTAAGTGAAATAGTGAGGCAAAGAGTCACTGGCACAGAATGGTGCGTTCAGATATTATTAATGATCTGTTTTGAACTGCTGGTACCAGAAAATTGTGAGCTTTATTGTGTAAGAACAGCAGCATCAACCTTCTTATGCATGGTCAGCTCTCAAGTGTCCTTAGGGATTAAGCATACGGTGAAACATACAGACATTTGAACTGATCTCTGTGTGGGGTCAGCCAGGACTGTTTGCTCAGGCTCTGTGCTCTGAGAATGTGGTTAACACCCCTGCTAGGGCAGGATCAAGTCTGAGCCTGTGTATAATTGGCTCGCATCTCCCTCCTTCCTGTTACTGGGAGCACTGGGGAGGTGTGAAGCCAGCCTACGTGCGGCATGACTGGGACAAGTTTAATTAACCTGGTTGAACCCACTCTGACTCTTGCACGGCTGCTTGGCTGTTTATCACCTCTGTAGCAGGAAAAAGACTATCTTTCAGCTCCTTGTGTGTATGTGAAAATGGAGAGTGTATTGCAGGGGTTTGTTAGGTGATGAAAATAAGCCAGTGGTGAAACTTTGAAGAGGATCTTTACAATTGAACTGCTTGGGAGCCTTCAAGAAACGGAGCCACAAACTGGCATAACAAGAAGAAGATTAACTCCATATTGGCAAGATACCCTTTTTAGAGCACCATTTTCTATTTTTAGCTTAGCCCAGTCCACTTGCAGTAGTCAGGCTGATCACAAATAGGCTAGTGTTCTCTGTGATTGATGGCGATTGCATACCCGATCTTTGTTCCTGTTCTCTGCAGACAATCTCTTGCACATTGCAGAATAGGATTTATTAACTGTGGAGGGTCACGTGGCTAAAGTAATATCACTGCATAAAGGCCTGCTGTAGCAGATGAATATCAGATGGAGATAAATGAAGCTTGGACGACTTCTAGTCATAATACTCCAGGGACCAGAATTGGCCTTTTTAAGCTTCACTTTGGTCATGATCTTAACATTTCCTCTTAGGTAGAAATTCCAAGATCTATAGTTAGATCTGTTATAGAAATAGCATGTACAAGAGACTATGTAGAATTTGGGAAGGGTGAAAGCAGTTCCATATCCTTGACAGTTTATGATTTTTACTTGCTCTATGACAATAGGTAATTGCAAATATTTAGAGGTGAAGTGCCTGCAAAATTGTGATGATATGAACCGTAAAAATACATACCCAGCTATAAGCACTGCTTATGATAGGAATAGCATGTTTTATTACTACATGAAATTGTATGCAAGCACTTAAAAACAGTTCGGCACCACGTGTCCTTGTGCTGAATTTGCCAGATCTTGTGCGTCTGTCATACTCAATTAAGAAAACTTGCCCATTTGTTTCATCTGATGATAGTTTTTCATAACATGTTTTCATCCAGTGACATGTAGTATGAAAATGCCTTTATTAAAATGCTGGCCTCTTACCGTTTCACTAGTGCATTCGCTGCTTCAGTTTCCTCACTGGAAGGTCGGTATCTTCCATTAACAGCCTGCCT
>JAVJGI010000036.1:2634411-2681432 GCA_035590275.1 Ibycter americanus
GCCGTGGCACCCCAGAGCTGGCCCGAAGCCGGCTGCCCTCGCCGGGCGGGCGGCCAAGGCAGACCCCGGCCAGCCCGCGCGCCTCACTGACTCCGGGTAACGCTAATAACGCTAATAATGTCGCCCTTCCGCCCGCCTTCCTGCCCTCACGGCACATTTCTAAGCTTCTCTAAGCCACGGCCACGGCTGGGAATGCGCTCCCGCTTTCGGAGAGGTTCAGGGTCCCTTTTACACGGCTCCAAGGAAGAAAAATGACGAGCTGAACACGTGAGACCTCACGCAGGGCAAGGAGGAGCAGCTGAACCTGTTGGCAGGCGTGTATCGCAGCCAGCATTAAAAGAGCTACAAGGAGAAAAGCCGAGTCTGAGCTGTTCTTCTTAGAAAATGACAAGAGACGCGAGCTGCCAGGAAGGAAGCAGGACGGTGTCGCTTGGCTGTGCCAGCCGGGGCTGGGTGGAAGGGGGGTGCTCGCGGATCCGATGGCAGATAAGATAGCGTAGCTGCTCTGCTGCTGCCACCTCGCACCCAAAATGAGTCACACTTCAAAGCCCTGTATTCTAGAAAAGCATGTTCTTCTCTGCCTTATGCTTTTTGCATCGCTACTCCGTACTTGTTTCATATTTTTCAACTCTTTTCCTCCTTCGAGGATATCCAGAAGGGCAGGTTTTCATTTAAATGCGCCTCGCGATGCTGAGATAACGCCGTGACTCCAGGACCTGGGACTCCAAAGGCAAGGGGGCATGCCGTGAGCTGCAGGGCCAGGCGGCGAGGCTTGGCCCCGCTGCTCGCCTGGGAAGGGGAACGTTTACATTTAACAACCCCTCGCTCATTTATGAGAGGGTTGAAAAAAAATAAATATCACCTTGGTGGTTTTATTTGTGCAGAAATCTAGCAGATGGGTACAACGCATTTTGGAAGAAGATGAATGGAAAGGTTAGGTGATGCTCTGATGCTACGAAGCTCAGCCTTCCTCCCAGGCGCTTATTCTTTTGTGTTATAGTTCAAAATGTGCTTTTCCATTTTGACATGTATAAATGCAATTTCTGAGAACAGGAGTCACAGCAACAAAATATTTTTTTCCAACTGTCACGTCTCATCCCAGGTAAGGACCACCGTCCTTGAGCTACTGCTTTCTGCTGGAGGCCCTTCTGTTTCACTGTTGGTAACTAATGGATATGTGGGGCTGTTTTCTGTGCAGAGCTTCTGCTTGCAAAGAGCTTTTTTTTTGCCCCCTCACAGTCTGAGAAATCTGTCTCAGCTTTTTGAATACCAGTGCAGCACTACTAGAAAATTCCCTTGCATTTTTGTTACTCAGAGTAGCAAAACCTTACTGCAGGAAAAAAGGCTTCCCCCCGCCCCCCCAAGCTTTGATCTGACACTTTTAATTCTTGAAAAGTATCACCCAGCTTCTTAGGATTGATTGAAAAAACTGTGCAAAACAACCAGCCAACAGATTTTCCCCGTTTTTGTGTTCAATTTGAAAATTTGGTGAAATTTCAAGTTTGAAAAAATTTTGATCTCCTCTGTGATTCAAAACGTTGGTTTGATTTGTTAAGTAAATCCTAATGCCTGTCTGTCTCTGTTTGTTTGTTGGGTTTTTTTCTGTACAGGGACTTCTGAGAATTAATTGCAGTTTTGGAAGTTTCTCCCATTTTTAAACCTGACTGAATCGGCAAAATGCCTGCTCCCATTCCAGAGCTGTGGAACTACATCCCGGAAGAAATCCTCATCCAGATTTTCTATTATCTTTCTCTTCGAGACAGATACACAGTCTTCCAGGTGTGCAGAGAATGGGCTGCAGCTGTTTCTTCTAGCTCTGTTTGGCATTTCACAGAGATCAGGTAAGAGGAATGGGTCTCTGATGTCTGAGCATCTTTGCAGGAATAACCAGATCATTGTTTCCAGTGTGTGTCAAACATTTCCAGCACTTTACTCTGACCTGATTGACATTGTGACTTCTATGTGTGATGATGATCTCTTATGTGACTAGCACCTGCTTATATAATAAATTGTGTTGTATGCTGGGGTTTTTTTCAGTTGCTGCTTAGGATTTGGGTTTTATGGGAAATACTACATCCTTAGGTCCATGGTTCTAAGCTGCTGTTTGACAATGGCAAGAGGCAAAGTTCCTGATTAGTTATCCTTGTGGTGACACGTAATTCTTTGATGGGTCTTTCTGGGAATGACTCTTCTCATCTCCTGACCCCTCCAGTGTTTGGCCTTACAGTGACTCTCCAGGCATCAAGTGAGAAGAAATGTCTGGCGCATCTGTTGATGTTTGCAGAAACACTAGTAAAGGAGAGTATCTGCTCTGTGGCTGCTCAGCTCAACGTTCATGGTGACTAAGAGGTTTTTTTGCCCTTCCAGCTGCGATTCAGAGGATGAGGAAGGCGTGCTGCAGAGCCTGCTCCAGTTCCTCAGCCAAATCAAACACTTGAAGATTGTGTTTGACCAGTCCAAGGAGGTTAACCGGAGGAATGTGACGCGCATCTTGGATGTGCTGGCAAAACAGAACCACAAACTGCAGCAACTGTGCATTGTGTGCCACGGAGAGAACCCCTATTTCTACTCTGGTCAGGACATCCTACAGAGCATACGGAATATATGTGACGCGAAAAACCAGATAGATCTTCAGCATATTGATTTTCGAAAAATGCCCTTCACTCTCGACGATGAGCTGGTCGAACTCTTAGCTACCGCCAACCCAAACTTGCACAGTTTGTTCATCAACAACCGCACCCTGGTATGCAACGTGGCACCAGACACCATCAGGAAAGTTCTCAGAGCGTGTCCCAGTCTCTCAGCCTTGGGTGTTTACTATGCCAGTTTGTCTGACGAAGTGTTCCAGGAACTGCTCGAGCCTGGAAGAGCAGCTTTCATCCATTTAGACATTTTCTGTGAGCGCCTGGACAAATATATACCAGTCATCTCGGAAGAGCTGTGGGCTGCTGTAAGCCAGAAGCATCCTCAGCTCTGTGTAGACCTGGAGTTCGATCATACAGTCCCTGCCTGCAAAATACCACGGATCCTGAAGCTGAACATACCTGTGAGCACGCTGCAATTGAATACCTATAATTACATGGTAGATCAGATTAGGTTTGTCACCCAGAACTACAGCAGTACTTTAAAGAAGCTGACGCTGCAAACCACATCCTCGGAGGGCTTAAACGCCTCGCTCGTCGGTCTGGCTAGGCAGTGCAGTAATCTGTTGGAGATCCACTGCTACTGCGTGGTCAGCCAGGAGGTGGTAGACGCGTTCCTCACGCACTGCCCCGGTCTGAAACAATACACGCTGAAGGTCACCAAGGAACGGCACCCCTGGAAACCAGTAACAGTTCAGTGACCAACTCCTTCTGACCTCCTGGGGAAATCCCCGGGGGTCCGCAAGGGGACGGACAGCGGATTTAGGGCTAGAAGGCAAATGCTGCAAAAAGCCGTCTGCGCTCACGGAGAACGTGCTGTTTCACCAGCACTGGCGGTTACGGGCGATGCGCACCTGTTCTGCAGACCAAGCATTTACACTCAAATGTGATAGAGAAAGGGTTATACAGAGAAATAGAATTGCCCCCTGCCTTTTTTTTTTTTTTTTTTTTTTGTCATGTAGGGGTTTTTTGTGTGTGTGGGTTGTTGTTTGTTGGGTTTTTTTATGGGGGTATGTAGGGCAGGTCTTTTTTCTTCTCTGCTTCTTTATTCAGCAGGAATACCGAGTTTACCCTTTTTGGGTTTTTACTGAGGACCTCAGCAAAATTTAATTTTGATTTTACATTTTAAAAGAATCTCAACGTCGAGCATATTGTGTCAAGCGCCCAGCAACCACTTCAATAGACTGTTAAGGAAGTGGCAGCTTCAAGGCAGCCGTTTTCTGCCTGGTGGGGTACTTAGTCGTGCAGATTCCGTGAGCTGTAGCAATAAACTGCGGTCATCTGGTAGAAAATCCACTCTAACCTTGATAATTCCTCTTCTGGCACTTCAGTGGTGGTGAGCTCACCTGTTATCCAGTTGTCAGGTAACTTCCAGCTTGGAGGGTTATAACAGGAGCTGAGTTATGTTAGAAAATACAAGCAAGAGGAAAATTACTTGAGGAAAAAAACATTCAGAAGATAGTAATAAAAGGCACGTGGCCTGCAAATCCCCTTGTCCATCTTGCTTTTCTTTTGCTCGGGAATGCGGATTTCCAGGTTAAAATTTCAATGCCTTTTGCAAAGACCTTTGCTTTTATTACATTCTTAATGTTTTGTAGGAGAATCAAGAGTGGTGACAGTTTTTGCATCTGATACCTGCATTCACATGCGTTACCGTGCATATGAAGTAGGATATGTGTGTGCTGGTCTGCTGTACCAAAGATTCTGGTGAACGTTATCGGGAGAGGAGTTTCTGAGTTGAAATGATCCTGGCATAAAGCTACACTGTGAGCACCTATTTAGAGCTATCTAAAGCAATAATAATAATAATAATAATAATAATAAAGCATATTATCATTTAGATTCTATGTGTAGCTGTTTCTATCATCCTCTCTTCTCACCCAAGAGCCAAATCATTTCTCTTGACAAATAACATAAGATCCGTAGCCAAACCAGCTTACAATTTTGACTTTTCAAAACCTTGCCAAAGATGTGCAGCCCTGAGGTCTGGCCGGCCCTTGTTCATCTGTGCTGGCCAAACTTTAGGGCAAGAAAATTCCGAAATAACAATTCAGGTGCCTTCACAAACCTGGCATTGCCATGCCTGGGCATCCCACAGACTCTCAGCAGGGTTTGCTCCGGTGACTTGCTAACCTCCCAGCATAAGGTGCGCAGCACGTGTTCCCTTTGCATGACGCTGCGTATTTATTCACGGCTCTGTGAGATCGGCTGCAGTGCATTTTCATTCTGTGTATTGTTCTCCGGGGCTGGTGATGCCATCGCATTGTGCTGAGTTTTTAAGAGTGTGAGCAGCACTGCTGATGTGACTCCCTGGGAGCCTACTTTCCACTGGCCTGGGATAAAATTCCGTGGTTCATTCTCTGCCGGAGGCAGGCGCGTGCAGGGAGGCAGGCACGCCGAGAGCAATGGGGTTAGTGTAGCTGGGACACTGAAAAACTATGCAGGATTCACCCAGCTCTCTGGTGATGGATGGATACTCCAGCAATGTGCCAGCCTTTCTAACCAAACTCTGGACGCTGGTAGAAGATCCTGAAACGAACCATCTCATCTGCTGGAGCACCGTAAGTACAGCGGCTACCGAGGGTCACTTGGTGCCGGCAACACCGGGAAAAACCCAGGTGCGAGGCCCGAGTACTGCGGTGCACAGCACCTTCACTTTGGAAGTGCTGGCCAGCTAACCGGGAGGGTGAAAGGACTCGGAGTTCATTGGGAGCCCTTTGGATATACTTCATATTATTTATCTGCAATATTGTGGCTTTTCTGTTTCAAAGGGATGACTGGTTTGGGAGTGCTTTAACAGCAATATTTACTCAATGCACTTGAAGCATCTTAAAGGGTGTCTAATATTGAATCTTCTAAAAATCCAGACTCTTGGAGAGAGAGGTTTTTCACCTTGCTTGAATCAGCGATTCCCTAAAGTTTCCTAGAAAAGGTGCAAAGCCCTTAAAAAATTCCACTGCTGTTTATATCATTTCACATGTGTTTCTTAGCAGCCTTTCACAAATGCCTTGGGAGAAGGCAGCTGATAAATAGCATTCAGACCTCAGGCTAAAAACCTATAGCTTAAAGAGATCTCGGGCTGGCACCTGGAATCACATTTTGGAAGAGCTTTACTTGATTTTTCAGAGAGTCTGTGTGATGATCATGGTGGTGTGTGTATCTGTTACCTGTGCAGCTCCATAGGGATAGATTGCTTTGCTTTGGCTTCTTATTTGTCACTGAGGCAATCAGAGAATTCAAATGATTTATTTGTCCCCCTCGTACATCATTTTGATACCACATTGTGCTTCTGACCCAAGGCTTGCTACAAATTATGTAATTTGTGTTTCGCAGGGAGTTATCAGATAAGTTGTATGCATGAACTTGTTCTCCAAAATCAAGAATCTATAGCAAAAGCAGATTTAAAGGGGAAAAAAAAATATGTTTAAAGCAGCCTTTCTGTCCTGTGTTTGTGCCCAGTGGAGTTTTCATTCAAAACTGGAGGCAGGATTTGAGCTGCATTGTTATTCAAGGTGATGGTCGCTTTCTGATGTTGGTATTACATGGCCATACCTCTGAGAACCACCAGGTTCTGGTGTTGTGTGTTTTAAATCTGGACTTTCAAACTAGGAAGGGTTTTATAACATGCATAAAGAGCCCCCTCTCTGTTACACTCACAGCATGGTTATTTTTGACTGCCTACCACCACCATGCTCTGCTTCCCTGCACCCTAACGTAGGCTACAGCTACGTTCTTGGGAGGTTTTGGTAAGGCTTTTGGATGTCTAAGTTTCTCATGTTGCATGTTCCCATGTTTCCCACGTTCATCCTCTTCTATCCATCAGGAGCTGAGAAATTGTGTGCATGCCTAAGATTTCTGGATGTAATCAGAACTCGTAGAAAATAGGACCTATAAGGGTCTATGAAACGTGGTAATGGTTTATAAATACACTAAAGGCTGTTGTAAGGTGGGAAGGAAAAGTCTGTCTGTGTCCACAGTAGATTGGACAAGAAGTAATTAAACAAACTTTTTAAATGGAAGATGCAGGTAGGAAGAACTAGCAAGTCCCTGGGGTAGCTTGCCTGAGCAGGGCACAGGGTCTGTCACCACGGAGTTTATCCAAAACAGTCAAGGCATCTGCCAAGGCTGACGCGCTGCAGAGTCGATTTTGCCGTGGGCAGGAAAGACTTCCAAAGCTTCTCCCAGCTTCTGATGTCAGACAGGCAAGTCACCAGCTGGCACACGCGCCGTTCAGCGGTGAACACGCAGCAGCTCCAAAGTCCCCTGGGTCTGTAGGAACCCTCTCGGGTGTGCCAGCATCGGGGAACATTGCAGCCCCGAATTCAAAGGAATGACCTCGCAAGAGAGGCCATAAGGAGTTGCTCAGGTACACAAACCCCTTGTGCTTCTCATTTCACACCCGCATGCCCAGGCTGGGACACGGAGCTGTGTGCCAGAGGGAGCCCCGGGGAAGCAGGGCAGCCTTTGCGGTGTTGGGAAGCCCCGGTCCCTACTGTCACCTCTGCAAGCACAGTCTGTGAGGATAATTCCAGGTTATTAGTGAATCTCTGAAGCGCTTGATCAGCCCGTTCCCCTGCTGCACGGCATAAGGAGCGATAGGAAAGGCCCCAGTGGCAGTCAAAGGGCACCGTCGGGGCAAACAGTCACGGCCAGTGTTCGCAGCAGGGAACGAGGAGCAAGAACGCTCCTTGTCCCCTCCAAAGCTCCAAAGTTGCGTGTTTGTGGGCATACAGGGTTAATTGTTAGAGCTGACAAACGAGGAGGGAATGGGCACTGGGGGAACTGGCACCATTTGGTGATGGAAATGTAGTGGGAAGGAGTAGGGCGCAGGGTTTGCCGGCTGGTGGCTTTCTGGCCATGGGCAGGCACACACCGGCCCCTCGTCAGTCACTGAGCTTTCTCGTGGTCCTCATTACACTCCCTGTTTTAGGAACTTGCAGGCAGCCCTGAGTGCACCCACGCAGCTACAGAGCCTGTGAGGGGTGCGTGATGGGACCCCCCACGGCTGGTACGCTCTCGCTGCACGCAGAGCCTGAGCGCTCACAAAACGCTGTCCTCCCCTGTCAAAGCCCAGTCCGCTGTGAAATACCCCCCAGGCTGACCCCCAACTTGACTGCGGTAATAACGCTGAACACAGCAGGAGGATGCCCGTAGCTGTGCTGGTCTCAAACCCTCCCTGCCAGCGTCGTGCAGACCGCGGTGTCTTTAGTTAGCTGTCCCTTGAAACTCAGCTGCAGCTGAGCTGGTAAATCCCTTATATCTGCTGACGTCTTCGTGCTGGCATAGGTCTCCACATCTTGCCTGTCCCTCCATAAAGCTGTGGGGAGCTGCGGCTGCGCAGCTGGGGGGGTCCCCAGGTAGCCCTTAGCTCTGTCTCCACAGGCAAAGCCAGTGCGAGCCCCTAGATGCCATTCGCTGCAGGTGTACAAAAATGCCACCTGTGCCTCAAACTCCGTGTCTGAAATCACGATCCTCCATCCTTCCAAATTCCCTGTGCTGCCCGCCCGTCCAGAGCAAAGAGAGGATTTCAGGTGGTTCCCGTGTGTCCCCATGTCCTGGAGACACCAAGGCTGTTGGGGCTGGGGATTTAGAAAACGCTGTTCCTAAGTGTGGGTTACAGATGAAAATTAATTGCCAATTCTTTTGTCCCTTAAAAAGGTTACACGGAGTGCTGTTTGCGAAATGTTTCAAGGCAGCTTCAGCGCTGCCCGGCACGCAGCAGGGAGAGCACATGGCCTGCGGTGGGTCTCTGCCAGCAATCCCGGGCACTTCGCGTTGCTCTGCAGTGGCGGATCCTGGCAATGCAACCCCAGAAATGGATGTGTTAGCTGGTTAGCGTGCGTGTTGCTAGCATGGACTGTGAAGCATGACACTAAACATTTTGCGGGTTGCCCTTGTGGCTGCGTACTTTCAAAAATAATCGAGAGAAGGCGTGTAGAGCTTCTGGGTCAGTGCGGTGTCTCCGGAGATGATTTGCTTTCTTGCCTTGCTGTGTTTCTTGTGCCACGGCTCCAGGCAGCGCTCCGTCCAGGACTGCTGTGCTCTGGAGCAGATGGGTTGGAGTTAGATCTATACGAGCAGATTGAGGGGTTATAATGGCAATTCCCACTTTCCAGGAACTGCTTCAGACACCAGTCTTTCTATGAGGTCCACGCAAGGGGAGATGATCCCAGGCTACCAGCTATTGGATGCAAAAGTCTGCAATTTCTTTCTCACACCCAAGGCTCTCAACTAAGCAGTGGCAAAGCTTAGTAGAAAGAGATCAGAACTGTAGTCATAGAGGAGTGACTATGCTGGAACTGAGTGGATTCATGACATCTGTCATTGAAGGCTGTTGTCACTCTTCTCAGCTTCAAGGTGGCAATTCAGGCAGCACGACTTCCCTCGCAGGAGGACTCAGGGAATCGCCTCCTCCTGGGCCCCTCTCATGGTCGGGGATGCTCCCCTGACTTTGCCGCTGTCCTTCTCTCCTTCACAGAATGGCACCAGCTTCCATGTGTTCGACCAAGGACGCTTTGCCAAAGAGGTGCTGCCCAAGTACTTCAAACACAACAACATGGCCAGTTTCGTGCGGCAGCTGAACATGTGTAAGTGCCGCCCGCGGAGCCTGGGCCGTGTGTCCGGCAGCCGGGGCAGCGGGGGCGAGCGGGGCAGGGACGGCAGGCGCGCAAGGGAACTGCGGGTAGAAGAGCTGAGATCTTGCACGTCTGCGCGGTGTTGTGGTGTTACTGATTTTGCCAAAGGGGACTTGCCTCTGAGATCCCAGGGGAGTGATTCGTGTTGTAGGTTCCAGCATGAAATTTCGGTTAGATCACATTGTAAGACGAGCTAAGAAATTTCAGCTAACAGGTTTTCCGCTTCTCCTGCATCGATTTGATGACCTATTATTATTTCTTTTCCATTTTATTCTACATGGGGCTTTTCCCAGCAGCCTGATACCATGACACCTCCCTCAGAAGCTGCTGCTTTTGCGGGCAGCATGCCCAGAGCTTACCGGTCTCACCGTATGGCCGGCCGGAGAATGGGCATCACTTCTCCCTGCAAGCCTTGCCTTGCTGACCAGACATTTTCACCCCTTAAAGGAGGTTTACGTGTAGTTTTCAGCCACGTCTAGACCACCACTGGATTAAATATGATTCTTCTCTTACAGTTTGTTCAAAGTTCCTCAGTTAAGTTTTAACTTTGCTATTTAACTCCACGGTAGCACTATTGTAAATTGTAGGCTGCTCTTTAGATTCAGTTTAGAAACCTTTCTAGGACTTCGGAGAAATACTCAAAGTAGATTCCCAAATGTGCATGCGACCCTTTTTTCCCCAAATTGGCGCCTGACACTGGTCTGTGCCTTGGAAAAGCCCTTCCCTGAATTCCTTCGGCTTGCAAGTCAAAGCGGAGGTTCAGTGGGAGTGAGCAGCTCCGCTCCTGGCAGAGCCGGGATCCTGGGAGCTGGCCTGCGAGGCTGTCAGGTGTGCACAGGGCTCTCCCTCACGCTGGATTTCTCCGGGATCTGTCCCAGAAGCGTGCCCAGCACGGGGAGGGGGCACAGCTCTGCCTTGAGCACCAGACCAGCTCAGAAAGTTGAGGCGGGGAGTGAACAGATATGTCTTCCAAAGTGTGGGAGGCGGCAGGAAGGCTTGGGTCTGGGGTCTTCACCTCCGCCCTCTCTGTGCAGACGGCTTCAGGAAGGTGGTGAACATTGAGCAGGGGGGTCTCGTCAAGCCCGAGCGGGATGACACCGAGTTCCAGCACCTCTGCTTCCTGCAGGGCCACGAGCACCTCCTGGAGCACATCAAGAGGAAGGTGAGCGGGTGCTGGACGGGGAGACATGCCAGCTGGGGAGGGTGGGGTGGGCAGCCCCCTGTTCCGGGAGGTTCCACACCACCGGTGCGGAGAGACTGCGTGGTGCTTTTTCAAAACATCCCTCCAAGAATATGTCCCTGTGACTTCCCTGATGGTCTGTGTGGAGATGTAGCTCCCGTGGTTTGCCTTAAGGCTGTTGTGTCTTTATTTAATTTATTTCCCTGGCCCTTCTGCTAGGTGAGAAGCAGCGAAGGCTTGCTGCCCATCCCTCGGGCACCTCGCGCGGGAGTCACCTCGTGTCCCCCCAGGCAGAGCCCGTCCCTGCCTGCCACCCGGGCTCTCTGCCCTGGGCCTTTCTAACCCTCCCACATCCCTTTTTTGGGGGCAGATTGACCAGGACAGCACTCCATCGGCATCATGAGGGTTTCTACCGCAGCTGCATTCCTCTCTTGGTGATCCCAAGCTGCTTCTTTGCTCGCAGACCCCTGTGCTACAGACCCTTCGGTGTAACCCCAAGATCTCCCTGTGGTCTGGTGTCTGTCCTCTCCATACACACGGACGCTTGGGGCTGGGGTCCTCGGTGTGCAGCGCTCGGCTTCCATCAAGAGTTTTGTCCGTGTTTTGTTGCTGTGTTGCTCAGCACCACATGGCCTTGGTGCAGCGCTGCGTGGCCAGGATTGCTTTGCACCCCTCTGCTTTTGAACCTGTACCTGCTTTTCCAGATGAGCACGGCATAACTCCCGCGGGGTCCCCAGCAGTCATCTCCTGCTCTTGCAGGAGACAGAACCCACTCCCGCCCTCTCTTTGCTGTCTTTTAGCCTGTTATTGATGCCCAAAAGGGCTGTTCTCTTACTGAGTTAGCGTAGCAACTTCAGAAAAGGGACTTCAGCAAAAGCCTTCTGGAAATCCACGTGTAATATGTCAGCTTGAAGCATTTCCTTGGGCTCATCCCTGTAAAACGCGAGGCTGGGATTGGGTGTCTCTGTAGTTAACGTAGAAAGATTTAATCAAACAACCTACTTCAATTCCTCCCTGGTCCTCAAAATACCTTTTTTTTTCCCTTCCTTTTTTCCCCTCCAAGCTGATTTGAAATAAGTCCCCACTCTGGTGGAGAACGTTCTGCTGCCAACAGACCCTCTGTATGAACCGATTTGTCCTGCTCTTTGCTCTGTTTTATCCTTTTGGCCTTTGCAATAATACCCTAAGGATAGCTCAGACTCTTGTGCACGTTGCCTGTCCTGGTATTTCAGGCCATCAGAGCCGGGCTGGTGGAAGTCCTGCACCAGCCACAGCAACAACTCCATCCGTCCGTAGCCCTTCTTGTGTTGGTGAAAATCCACTTTTGATTTTTTTTTCTTCCTCAGGTGTCAGTAGTGAAAAGTGAGGAGACCAAGATGCGCCAGGAGGACCTCAGCAGGTTGCTATACGAGGTACAGATACTGAGAAGTCAGCAGGAGAACATGGAGTGTCAAGTGCAGGACATGAAGCAGTGAGTTGAATCCTACTCAGGCTGCTTCTTGCGGGCATTTGCTTCTCTAGAGCGCTTGTTCGGGGGGAACGTTTGGAAGGAGAAGCCTTATACACCTCCCTCCCAGGGAGCATGTGGGAGCCAGGGAAAAGATCTGTTGAGACAATAATGTGTAGGATTTCTATGCAGACCCGATGATCTACAAAATATGAATTAATGCTCAGCCTCTCTGTCGTTGGTGAAAGGCAGACATACTCTCTTCATCCGTGTTTTCCCTTTACAGATGAGGAAAACGCAGAGGAGCCCATGTAGGAAATATGTGTATAACCTGGGGACTTTAATCAGAAATCTGTATTTCCTCCAGACAGAAATGGTGGTAAAGATCTAACTCTTACATGTAAAAGAGTCTTTGGTAGAAATATGGTGGTGTCCGCTCCAACTATTAAAAATATGAAAAAATACCTCTCTGTCAGCCTCCACCTCCAAAATATATGACTGGCCTGAAATATATAAGAACTCAGGAAGCGCTGTAGTGTTCAGTCCATGGACCCGTCTCTCTGAAGACTGTGTCTTCTGACGTGGCCAAAATCGTTGTGTAAGAGCAAAACAAGCCGATGAGATGCTGCTGGCATGTGGCTGCCTGACCTCCAGCTGTCTGAAGCTCTGGGATCTTCTGAGTCAGGCATGGGCACTAGGAATTTAGTGAAGGGATATGGTTTTATAAATCGTGTACTCAGAGAGGGTTTTATTTGCCTCCAGAATTTCAGTCTTTACAGAGAACTTTGTTTAAGAAGCACTTGAATAATCAAAAAGACCCCAAACCTTCTTTTATAATGAAAGCTGCTATTCATGCACCACCAGATGACACTGGCATCCTAGGCCTTGAGAGAACACTACATACTGTGGAACTTCATTCCAGCCCAGCACCTTACGTGCAACAGATACGTATTTTTATCTTACCTCAATTTTTAATGACTCCCACACTAAGCACATAGAATCATAGAATATCTCAGGTCTAAAGAGACCCATAAGGATCATCAAGTCCAATGCATGAAATCACACCATGAAATCCAGGTACAGTGGCAATGAAAGAGTTTCTAGGCTTGTATCTTATTTAATTTTTAAGGAATCCCAGCATCGCTGATTTGACCTTGGTTTTACTTTATTCTCCCTTTCGATTTGCTTGCTCCCTTCCTCCCTCTGGCAAAAGGCAAAATTGCATGCAACAGATGAAAATAATACAGTTTTTATAAAGTAAGACAGACCAGAAATCCCAGGCTGAAACGATGCTGAGAAATTTACACTGGGGAGGAACCATTAGGGCATAACTCCGGCGCAAGCTGTCAGACCAAGGTTGCTGCTTTGCTGGAAATCCTGTTGGTACCCGGACAGAACATTCACTGCAGAGATTCCTGCTGTACAAGCTGCTGTACTAGGGCAGCTACTCTGCTCTTTCGAGCCCTGGGCTCTATCTTTCCGGTTCTAGCATCAATCCACGCCAGAAAGATTAAAAAGCAACAGGATTTATAAATTTCACCTGCGTGGTAGGTTTTGCTGGCCTGTGGGTTTTGGTACATCTGTATCCTCTTGAGATAAACTGACTGGCAAAACGTTTTGCAGCATGGGCTTGGCTGGCATCCAGCCTTGGAAGCAGCACAGTAAATCTTCCCATCCCACTTTCTGGCGCTGACTGTTCAAGGAAGCCTGTAAAGCGCCCTGTGCGCTGCATTCGCAGACAGAAAATAAATATGTTCTGTGCCATTGCAAGCTGGCCCCAGGTCTGTGCTGGATGAAATCAGTGACTCCCACTAATAAAATCATAACAGTCCTCCTAGTTGAAGGCTCTTGGATGCAGAAACATCTCTTTAGCTGCTCCAGTCACTCCCAAAGGTGCCTTTGTACCACCATGTGTATGAGGCTCAGCAGGCAGGATACACAGGATCTCTGTCCATAGGATCTCTGGGTCTTTGGTGGCACTGGGGGCTGTTGTGGAGAGGTTGGGCTTTCTTGGCACCACCGGTCTTGTTGATCATTTGAGCAGGCCTTGCTGAAACTCTGAGTTTGGCCCCAATTTTCCAAGAAAACTAAACACACGTGTCCTGTTGTTACTCTCCTCTGTAAATCTTGGCTTCTCTTTTATTTGTTTTTCCTCCATGTATTGATCTGTAGCTCTGTTGAGGTCAAAGGAAAACCAAGGAAAGCAGTTGTATGATGCTGCTTGGGACACCCAAACAGAGCAAAGCAAGGCAGGGTTTGCATGGCCAGCTCTGCTGTGCATCACAGCAGCACCCCCGGCTGCTGGGGTGATTCTGTGCTCACGGAAGGTTTCTGTTTTGCTTTCAGGCAAAATGAAGTTCTTTGGCGGGAAGTTGTTTCTCTCCGGCAGAACCACTCCCAGCAACAGAAAGTGATCAACAAGGTAGTGGCTCACAGAAACTCCAAACTCACTTGTACTGCGTGGTGTATGCCCTCCTCTGTTTTGTTTGGTTTTTTTTTTCCTTGTCCCATAATCTTCCCCGCACTCTGATATCACAGTATATTTACTTTTCCTCTCTGTGAAATGGTGTGATGCTCTTATGTGTCCTATGGAAAGTGGTCGGTAACAAAGCACTGATTATGCCCTCGAGCAGAAGATTTTAATTACCCTGCCAGTCCTTGCTGTGATGTTAGAAACCACTGTTCTGCCAAAGTCCTGAGCAAGAGAGTACAACTCTCACTAGCTGCCCCGTATGAGCTGTGTTCTGGTTGTACCGGTGCCTTTGAGATTCCTGAATCTTTCCTCTTTCCTCCGTACAAGAGAGGAGCCTGCAGGCAGCAGAGCGAGCCAGCCTTTCCCCAGTGGGCACCTCCAGCTACCGTTACGTTTACTGGTGTTACTGGTGCGGCTGAGGAATTGCTGTACAGCCTTGTAGATTGAAGGAGCACTGCGGAGCCATCTGCCTTAAAATCTAGCATAACCAGTACTGGAAAAGGCCTCTCCAGTGATTCCCAGCTGGTGCTGACGTGACTGAGCCCGTCACATTTCCCAGTCCCCCAGAGCCACGTTCTGACCCTCACATGGCAGCACAGTCATAGGACTGGATAGAAACGCACGAGGCTACCCAGCCTTCCTCCAGCTCTGAGGCTGCACCAGCCCCACCACTCGTCGTAGAGGCATTTATGCAACTCTCTTTTGTTATATTGGTCAACGAGTATGCGACAGCTGTGATATATAAAAATAATAATGCTCTCTTTGGAGGTCAAAGCAGAGCGCTGGGCTCGAGCTGACCTGGGAATATGTTGCTAAGTGATTGCTTTCCAAAGCCATTCTGCATCCTTTTCAGTGCCCTGTTATATCAACACTGAATTTCACAGGGCTGACAAACTCAGCCGAAAGAGCTAAGCCCTCCAGCCAGGGTCTCCCCTGGGAGTTTGCCTCTTCCCCTTGCAAAATCTGTTTGTCAGTCTTTATAAAGCCTCTTATCAAGATCTCTAAAGCGTTCTGTAGAGGCCAAGTCTAACTCCAGGCCTAGGGATGCTTGCATGCGCGCTTCCCAGGCAGATCCCCGGGTTTCACGGGGCTAGCTGGAGTTCTGCAGGCAGAGAAGCGGGGAGAGCAAGCGCTGAGCACGTGCATCCCGTGGCCTTTGCACGAAGCAGGCACCTGGCTGTGTGTCCTGAAAGCCAGGCGGCTCCTCGGCGTCCTTGGGAAGCTTAGTCCTGTTTCAGGCTCCGATGTCTCAGGCAGTTTGGCTCCCTGGTGTCGTGGCTGCTCCCAGCTTTTCGGGGTGGTGTCGGGAGGGAGGAATGCGTGACAGAAAAATGGCTGTGAGCGCAGGGAGTGCTGAATCACTCTGCTGATTAACACCGGATTTTGATCTCTCCTGACAGCTGATTCAGTTTCTGTTCGGCCAGCTCCAATCAAGCCCTAGCAGCGCTGGGATAAAGAGGAAGCTGTAAGTGCCCTTGTGTGGTGCGCACACGCTCACGGGTGCATAATGCTGCCCCCTCACTAAAAGCACAAGCTCAGCTCGCCCGGGCGGGCGGTCACCGGACCAGGGCACCATGGTGATGGGAAATGAATGGGCTGAACTGCCGAGTCAGACCTGCTGACATGCCCCATTCAGTGGTCTTTAGAGAAGCACCGTGTCAGCTCGTGACCTTTATTTGGGGAACACGGAGCGTGCTGGGAGATGGGAATGCTAACGAGTGGGAGGGTAAAGGGCAGGACCCCACCGGTCCTATATGTTCCAGTCTTCCCACTTAGCATCAGCGGGAGGAGGGCTGGCCCCAGCCAGCCCACAGATGTCTTTAGTTGGACCCGCAGCCACTGCACGGGGTGTGTATCCAACACAGGTTTGGTGGCATGTAGCCTGCGGGACTTACCGAGAGGAAGATGGAGAAAGATTTTTAGCTAAGGGGTATCTTTAGAGTCATAAACAAGCCTTTCAGGGCAAGTGAGAGGAGCCTGAATTGGGAAGCTTAGTGCCTTCCAGGAGAGCAGCCGTGCATTTCTTGCCCTGTGGTGCTTGTGATCTAAAGAGGCAAGAGGGGCTACTAAAGAGAAGTTTGCCTCTGTGGCTCAGGATGAGGGCAGGGACCTGCCTCCAGTTCCCACCTGTGTTACCTTGTGACCTTTGGCAACTCAGAAACTTCTCCATGCCCTCAGAGCAAGGAGCCAGACTTCCCAAGAAGGGCTGCTCCAGAGAGTTGATTTTCTTTAAGTCAGTGTCCTTGTCCTTGGCTGACTCCTCCTGTGAGGCTTGTGAGGGAAACACAGGACTGAAGGACGGAGCCTGTAACCTGCACAAGCGAGGTTTACCTCTTGAGTAAGGCAGAACTTACCTCTGCCTGCCCCGCTGCTGAGCCTCTCAGAAGGGACAAACACTGCAAGGAGAACGGTAGCGAAGAAGAGGGCTCAAGGGCAGGATATCATTGCTCTGGGTCACTGAGGTTCATGAGTGGGGAAATTTTCCTCCGGCAGGGCGGGGAAGCAGAGAGATGAGGTGCCACATCTGATGTCTCATTTCCACAGTCAGGGCCGTGCCCTCCCTGTAAAAGCTTTGCAGCCCAAGAAATGTTGTCTTAGACTGCCACTTTTTGAAAAAAGCAAACAATTAGTGAGAAACTGTGCTGAAAGGGGCAGAAGACCACAGAACTGTCTGCACAGCAGCCGTATCGACCTCCTTATGAAGAGGGATCGTACAGCCTGGCTGCAATTTGCACAGTGCCGTGCATGTTAGTTTGAGTTTCTGCTTCCTTAGAAACACATGGGTCTGCCTTTGAGGAGCCTCAGCTCTCGTGTCTGTAGCTGCACCTCTAAGGTTTTACCTTCCACAGTTTTGTTTTCCTGCCTTGGTTTTAAACGCCTGCTGGGAAGCATAACATGCAGCCTGGGGCAGCCCCAGCGCGGCCCCCAGTGCTGGCGGGGGGCTCTGGGTGGGTTTGGACAGCATGGGCAGGTCTGTAGGTCCTACAGGCGCATCTGCCCCGGCAGGCTGTTAGGTGGGTTAGCTGCCAAAGCTACCTCGGTAAGAAACGTTGGATGGGATGTTCATTTGTGACTGCTGGAGCAGAGCTGGAGACGTATAAATTCGTAACTGTTGGAGGGCTGGCTGTGATATCTCAGTGTGTACTGAAGGGTGGATTATGCCGTAACAAGGTCCATGTCAGGGTGATTCCAATGTCCTTTTTTATTCTGTGTCTTTAGTTAATGTCACGGAACAGAAAAAGGCTGTTAACCAAACTGTTAGACAGCACTGCGATCTCAGGCGCCGTGGTCACTGTCTCCTGCTGTATCATGCCCTTCACTGTGGGATCTAATTGGAGTCCAAGAAAACCTATAATTTCTACCAACATATCCAGCCTCAGTGTCTGTAGGATGAAGGGAGCTAGGAATTGTCTTCTGTCGAGGCTGTTAGACATTACCGTGGAAAAAAAACTTGTTGGCTTTCCCTGGTGCCTGTCGCCAGGTGAACACTGAGGATGCTTTTCATGACTGTGGGGCAGTGGGAGGAGAAGAGGGACTTGCTGGGCAGTTTTATAGGATCATCACAGCAGTAACAATAGTAGGTGTGTGGCAAAATGTACCCATCCCCAGCTTCTCTGGGACTGTATCACAAAACCAAGGCCTGCCACCCAGGGAGATTCCTGATGGTAAGGCACTGCCGTTTTGAGGCTCCTTCTCCTTTTCCCTTGGTTTCCATCATTTACTAAGCATAAAGCACTCCTGCTACAGGACCCAGCACACAGACCTGCCTCTTGTCAGTGACCATCTGTACAAGCCTGTCAGTCCTTTTTCAAAAGCTTGTATGCAATGAGTTTAGGCTCTGCTCCTCTTTATGTCTCCCTCTGTTTTATTACTTAGGTGCTGGGTGGCACGGGTTCCCTTTGCGCAGTGCTATGGACAGAGGTAGTTGTGCCGGAGAGGCCCTGGGCGTGTGGGAGCTGGTGCCGAGGCCAGATTCCCAGCATTGCACTATATTCCAATACTGCACTAATAATTCCAGCGTAGCTACCTGCAGGTTAAACAAGCTGAGGATCCAGCCTAGAGCTTGAAAACACGAGCAGTTAGAAGAAAGTATGAATTGAATTTGTTAAATTCAAAATATGAATTGGTTATTTTACTTGCATCTTTCAAATAAGATCTGGAAAACCTAGATCATCCCTCTCTGTATGGCTAATGCCCTTTTTTTAACAGTGCCCTCCTCCGAAACTGTTGTTTTTCTTCCTTGTCCATAACACTGGACAAGGAAACACGTTACAGCTGAGGAAGGACAGAGTACCTGGGGGAAAACAGCCCTTGGCTGAGAGACGTTTCCTGTATGAACAACCAGGAACCGGTCAGTATGTGCTGGGAAAACAAACCTGTTTGTCTTCACAGACCTCTGATGCTTGACAACGGGATCTCAGCTCCACAAGTGTCCAAGTTCAGCCGACATTTGTCTACGGACCCCCTCCACGACCCCTATTTCATACAGTCGGTAGGTTTATGCCCGCCTCTGAGCTTTGTGGGATTTCTTTGGCCAGGGTGGAAAACCATTTGAAGCAATGATACGGATTACAGAGTAAGTAGTTTGGCAAGAGTTTGGCAGCGAAGAAGAGGTTTGCAAAGCTGAGTGACATTTATTATTTCTCCAGCTCCCCTGTCTCAGGGAGGGGTGTGTGCTGCCGAGCTCACGTGGGAGGCTGTGGGCTGGAGGGCAGACCCCGCACACCAAACCCTCCGTGCTGTTACCCCAGCCTGGCTCACCTCAAAGGCAGAGAGGAAGAAGTACGTTCTAGAAGGAGGTGCTACGATCTTTCTGCCCAGAGCCAGATCTGTGCAGTTGGTGAGGGATGCCCGTCACCCTAACCCACCAAAGCAGGCACCAGATGCATGATGCTTAGGTCATACAGTTAAAATACTTGAGCTGGCATGAGAGACCTATAGTCCTCTGCTGGGCTGTGTGGGATCCAGAGGAAGCTGAGCAGTCTAGGCAAAATGTCAGACATGATAAAACTTCTCAGTAGCTGACACTTCAGTCACAGTGCTTATTTTACACCTGCACCTCTGTGTGGTCGGTGGAAAGACCAGAGGAAATTATAATATTGCATAGTAGGTAAAAGCTTTCTTGGTTTCTGTACTAGGAAGACTCAAGAGCACAGTAAATAAACCAGAACTACCTCAGATAGGGCGTTGGACTTGTTCTGGGCCTCAGAAGGATAAATCCATATGATTTTTCCTTTTCTCTTAGCCATCGACAGAACCTGCTTCTTGCTTAAACAGCCCTGCAATTGCTGGAGGACCCATCATATCAGATGTTACTGAAGCATCGCCATCCAACATAATAAATATGCAGTCCCCTCCTGAAAATGACAGGTAAACGTGTTTGTGATTAAAACCAGGGAGTTGGGTATGGACACGCATAACTTCAAAATAGTTTTTCCTGGCTGTAATTCTACCAAAGCTTCTGTCTGATTAGCAAATCTCTGTAGAGATGGTGGGCTGGAATTTTCATATTTTTTTTTCCAGTTTGCAATGTGGGTCAGGTTTTTAGAATTAGAGAGGGATAACAACAGCATAACTGCTGAAACAAAGCCATGAGTTTCATGCTGAGAACTTCCACTCACCTCTTTGAGAAGTATTCCATGTTTCTTTATATTTTGTTCTCAAGACAGGGACTGTCTCAGACTTTTATCAAATAATGAGATACTAGCACTTGTTGCATTTGTTGAGAGAGGAAGAAAGTTTCCTTTTGGCTTTGACAAAGAAGAAACAGAATCAAAATGTACATCTTTCTGCTAATAAGGACAGAAAGGTTGCATCACAACAACTTCCGATGTTTGACAACTTTTCTGTGAAAAGGTCCCAGTAACTGAAGAACTGAATGCAGAGGTATTGCAATGCTTATCTCTTCCTGCCGCAGACATGCACTGTATTTAGAGCTAGTAGCAGAATAGCTACAACTATGTCAGTGGAAAGTAAGTAGACAGATGAATCATGGAAACAGTTTCTCAGGCACAGAGGCAAAGCAGTTTATACTCTAGAAATTGACTGTAAATCTGCCTCATAATTGAAACCATAGCCATAAAATTAGCTAGAAGCATGTAAAGAGCTCCATATTAAAAAACAGCCCTGGAAGCCCTTTCTAAAGCAGAAAAATTTGAATATAACCTTCAAGATAAGTTGCTTATTTCTACTAATTACTGAGTGCCATCTGGTGGCCTCTGATCTCTGCTGTGTCTGCATCATTCGAGACGCTGAGCCAGCCACGGCCCTAAGGAGCTCAGGGCTGTGGTACTTCCTAAATCAACAAGAGCTTCTGGTGGGAGTTTAGGATTCACGCAATGAGGAGATGATTTGAAAGGAATGCCATAGTGGCCCCTACCATCCCCTGTGTGTGATACGCTCATGTGTTGTCTTGCAGCAAAGCTACTCTGTAAGTGTTGTAAGATAATATTTTTCAGTATGGCTTTCCGTGCCCTGTGCCTACCTGCCTTTGTCACTTTGGCTCCAGTGTGCAGGAGCTATGAAATATCATTTAACTAGACTTTTACATACAAAATCCTACTATTCAAAATTTCGATGTCATATGTCTGTCTAGGAATAATGTGGAGTGCCTCTCCCGCTGGAAAAAGGCAAACCTCTCCTTCCAAATAAGTAAAACATCTAACTGGAACTGTCAGATCTTGGTAGCTTCTGTTCCAAATCCTGCAGGGCCACAGCACCCTGACCTGTGCCATTGGGATCTCTAGAGTGCTCGCTGGTCCAGTCCTAACTCCTGCATGGGAAGGTCTTATCCATCCCATCCCATCCCCATCCCTAGGGCAGAGACTTTCCTGTCACAGCCTGGTGACCCTTTAACCTGTCTCAAGCCTAACGCTCGTCTGAGGAATGATCGACACGTGGAAGTGTATTTTCTGTATTTGCAAAACAGTCGAATGGGGCAAATTCATTATAGCTATGACTGATGAAGTGCCTGAAGATACTCCAGCTGAGCATACTCTGGAGCTTTCTGAAAAGAAAAGAAGGTTGCTGGTTTCTTTTGCCCACGTAGGGGAATGGAAAGACCCTGCAGGGCAGTTTGATGGGAAGCAGAAGCAAGCCCTTGTGCTATTGCCCTTCCCAGTAGCGCGAGGCCTTTGTGGAGCAGATGCCTGTGTGGTGCTAAGTCTTGTCTCTGATACAGAGAGAAGTGCCTCATGCTGATCAAGGAAGAGCCGGTCAGCCCTGGAGTGAAAGCCACCGCTGAGCCAGACGTCCCCCTGCCAGGCTGCCGGGCTTGCTCCGAGCCCCCTGTGCTCCCCGTGGCCATGGTTCAGTCTGTTTTGGAAGGCAAAGGGAGCTGTGGTGCAGCCCCACCAGGGACCTCGCAACCCTCCGAGAGAAGAGGCAGAAGGGCATTGCTGGACAGGTGAGGGGGTGAGGGGGACCTGTGGCCCTCTCTTCCCATTAGCCAGGGGCAATGTCACCTAATGCAGCCTGGTGAGCTCCCTCCTGTACCTGTGGCATCTCCTTAGAGGACCCTTGAAGCCCAGGGGACAGTTCGCAGGGGTAGGGGCTCTGTGGATGCCCAGCACCAGGGAGCTGACCCTGCCAGAGATCTCGGCTTCCCCATCTCTGATTAAAAGTGAAAACCCACGCAACTTCGCTTCATTGCTGAGCTTGTCTCGAGCCAGAGGGGCTCAGTAAAATGCTAGTCAGTCCAAAGTAAGGCTTTATAAAAGGGTATCAAATCATGTTTTAAGGGCATGAAATAGCAAGCGAGGTCACTCACAGGGGTGATGGAGAGTTGGGAGTTTATGTTCACTGCAGTCTCATACAGAGGGATGGAGGTTTCATTATTTTGAAGCCGGGGCACGCAAGTATCCTGCCTGTGACAGTCACCCAGAGGATGACGTCCTCTCACAAGGGGGGTCAGCACAGTGTCACTGGGCTCAGCCACAGGGCTACCTGGGTGAGCCAATTTTGGAGCTGTGGTGTGAGACTGAGATCCCAACAAGCACCGATGTCATGGGCGAGTGTACGGCAGACTTCACCAGCAGGAGGAAAGCATGGCTGCGGCGTGCTTGCTGATGTGCAAGTTAAGTGCAGAATTTATTCTTGGTGGCAGCTGCATCAATGTAAGGAGGACTGGGGGTGGGGAACCCAAAACACATAATAGGGTTAGCAGAAAGGCTTTTATTTTCCTTTGGGTCCTTAAAGAGAATCAAATTCCTCCTTCTGAACCCACTGGCTACTTAAAAACTTTTTACTAGAAGAAAAATCATCCTTTTTTTAAGACTCTGGATTTTAAGAGAAATTTTGGTAGCTTTTGGGGGGATTAAACACATCAGGGACTCACAGTTGCTGCTTTAGCTGAATGCCTCTGGTAAATGCAGCCTGCGGGCAAAGTCACTCCTTTAAAAACCATTAGTTAATAGTAATCCAGACATCTTGGACTCCAGAGGGTGGGAGTGCAGCCTGTTCTGGGACCCCAATGCCTTTCTAGAAGGATTTCTTCTAAGGAAAGCTTTAATTTTCCCAGTCTTGAGGAGATATGCAGAGACTATCCATCCCCAAGCCACATGTCCCCCAGGAGAGGAGTAGTCTCACTTGTTTTGCCATCAGCTCCATCCCCTGTGTGCTCTGCTGGGTTGTACTTCTGGGATTAAACAAGCGCTATGGCATAAACCCAAGGCTGACAGCGGACTTTTGGTTTTCAAAACGAGATGTAAGCGTAAACCTCATGTTGGAAGGCTGCTCAGTCCTGCTTTCTGTATGTATCCATTCAAGTCTCATTCGTGGCCATATTTCCCCTTGTCTTTTCTCAGAACAGATATTTCAGACCCCTTGGAGGGCACCGACTGGAGCTTGGAAGGGCTGCAGCTGCTGCTGCGGAGCCAGCAGTACGGCCTGGAGCCCGCCAGCCTCTTGGATGTGAGTGGCGGCTCACGCCTGCTTGTTCTCGCGTGGTGCTTGATCTGTCCCGTGCTGCCGGTAGAGTCACGGCTCTGTTTTGACTTGTTCGTAAGAACTGGCAAGATTCCAGACTTTAAATGATGCTTTTTTTTACACTTCTTCTGAAAATACACACATTTGAACTTCTAGGAGCACAAAAAGTGCATTTGGTAAAGATATCAACATGAGACCTAACACATATACCTAAAATAGGTTTAGTATGACTCTCTAGCTAGTTTGGTAATTGCTTTGGCCGGGTTAGTTTATTTTCTGCATATTCTGCATCTTAGGTACTCCTGATTGTGTTTAGCTCTACTGCTTTCCCCTGTTCCTCACTTTCTGGGAAGCATAGCTGATGCCAAATTCTCTCTCTGCTGAGATATTTATCTGCCTGCAGTTCTCAGGTAGCTTTTCTTCAGAAATGGGTGGTGACTTTTTTCTTAGGTATATATGCAGAAATATGAAGGTTTGGTTATTTCTCTCTTTCGCACTCTCTCTCCTCGTACATATCCTTAGCGTATGAAAGGTTTTTGCCAATAATCAATTAACTCTGTACGTAAGAAAAGAATATGTCAAAGATATGCTCCCTTGAGGAGGTGCTTCAGGTGCAGACATGTGGTAAGATTGCATGGATAAACAGGAATGAAAAATCATTTTAAAAAATCGATCTTAAAGCCAGTTCCAGAGCGTCTGTGATTGATTTTGACTTTACAGAAAGCTTTTCTAATGGCCTGCTCTATTACTTACTTGGTTGGTTTCTGTTTCTTATTTCTCATTAGGAGGTGTTTTCCTGTTACTGACACACTTTTCTCTCTCTGTGCAACTGAACCTCACAATAGTGAGAATGAATCATAAAACTGTGCCCCAGATCAACAGCTCCTTTTCCCAGACTGCTCAGACTTCTCAAGAAATTGTCATCCAGGCCCTGATGCAGCAGTAATCTGCCTGCTGCTACTGTGTTCTGGAATACTTTTTAAAAAAACATATGAACCTGGAAGTGTCCTAGGACCCAAAAGCAGCAAAAAAGGGCTTTGACTTGCATGTGCAGTGACACAAACAGCTGCCATGGCTTATGACGTGACTGTGGCACCGGGCGACTGCACTGCCCCTCCACTGGCAGGCAGCAAGGCTTGTGGGTCAGCACAAGTGCCCACAGCTCAGCCCTTGCTGTTCTGGCTGCGCTGCAAATCGACACACACGAGCCTTTGCTGTAGCATCAGTTAATACATCAGAGCAGCGGAGGCATGGGCAGAAGTTGCTTTCTGGCATCTCTGCCAGCAGACAGCCAAGGCAAAGAGCTGAGGATATGAGTATCTCGAGCCATTGCGCCTTTCAAAGCCCTAATTGTATTCTTCTCCCAACAGGTCTTTAATCCCAATTTATCTTTGAGTGAGTGGAATTTGACTGAAATGGAAGCCAGTCTGTCCCCGGTAAGAGATGTGTATTTCTGAGATATGATGAAGATAATGATAATAATAATATTATAATTATGAAGCAGAGCTTGTGCATAACTGAAGAATGGTTAGTTATTTGATAGCCAGAGGGGAGAGTTCAGTAAAGCACAGCAAGTACATAACTGAGGGCAGGCCGAGTGTGTTATCTTCCAATCTTGACTGTCTTCCCCACTCAGCCAGAGCTTGTTTAGAGACGTATTGGTGTCCTGGAGTCTTTAATTGAAACCGGCCACTCTAAAATTTCTCTTAGCATGAATGTCATGTCATACTAATACCATAGATGCGTAAATATGTCTTTGTGCCAAAGCTCATATTTCATAAATACACCTTTATAAAGTGCAGCCATCCCTGTACATTTCAGGAGCATTAAACCACATGCAATGAGAATAAAGGTTCATGCATACCTGTGCAGAAGAAACAAGGAGAAATTGTTTGGCAGTATTTGTTTGGAATTGACATTGGCACAGACATTTCTGAAGCGCATATGGTGATTTAATGAACAGTGAAGGAAATGTGTGTTTCATGGCTGGGTTCTTCTTCCTGCTTGATGGTGAATTTTCAGAGCCTTGCTGCCAGCCGTGTCAGAAAAAGACTCTAGATGGTTCTGCCATCTCTGCAGATGTGCAAACAAAAGTGTAATCTATTCTAATGAAGTGTGGAAGGTCTCGAAGCCTTCTTCATGATATCCCTATCCTTTCTTAGATTTTGATTTAATAGTTTTGAATTTACTAGCTAATTCCACTTCCTGAGTGGTAGGAAGAAGAATGTCTGAAGGGACAGATATTATTAGCGAGTCTTGGAAGCAAGGGGCAGTCTCTTTTAAAAAGGATTGCACGAGAGAAAAGGCCAAGAGCGAGGCTGCGATGTTGATTAGTTCAGTCCTTGAGCCCACTGAATTTCCCTACCTTCATTCCGTACCCTTAGGCTTGCTCATCCTACAGAAAGTCACGAGCACAGGGAAGGCTACAAGTAATACCAGCAGCAACTCCGCACCTAGAAGCACTACGCAAGCAAAAGCTAGTTTTAATTTAAAGACAGTCATAGGCAAATGGAAAGAAAATTCCTTTCATATTTGCTGCTGACAGCAGAGGACTGTGGGTTTGCTTTGTGTGGCAGCCGGGCAGGGACAGCCACAGTGATGCTAGCCTGGCCTCCTCGTGTGAGGTGGGCTTCACACTGTATTAGCCAGTGCTAATAGGGGTTTACATCTGCCCCGGCTCGCTCCTTCAGGCATATCTGCCCTTAAGCACCTGCTTTTGGTTATTTAGCAAAGTGCAGGTGAGGCTGGGAGGAGAGGCAGGGCAGGGAGGATAGCTTGCATTACTGGTGGATGTTGTGCAGCATTGATGAAGCACTGATTTGCAGAAGTGGCCTAGTTCTAACAAGCTCCCCTGTCTTTGTATAATTGTACATTGTAGTTTATATTTTTGCATCAAGATGCAGCGACTCACAGTGGATCTGGAGAAGAATGCAACTGAGCTGTCCTCAAAAGTCTTCAACCCACCATTTAACAATGCCTGCCCAGGTAGGAGCTCTAGCAGCCCTTCCACACTGGGAAACGGGGATGTAATTAAGGTGTTAAACACATATGTCAGAAGCTAGATGCAACGTCCAGCACGGACCATTTGGCACTTTGAGGGAACAAAACACGTTTGTTATTTTATTTTCAGGATTGTCAGTCAGCAGTGTTTCCACAACAACTACTAGGCTAGTTCCTGAACAGTGGGAAAAATATGAGGCATAAACGGAGGTTTAAATGCCATCGAACTACCTCTGTTTCTGCTTGGGGCCACATCATATCTATCGGTGTCTCCACCGTCTTCTCTGTCTGTTCATCACCACCCAAAAGCAATGTGGTGATCTAGGTGGGTAGGGGTGGTAAGAGCTGTACAGGTCCTGTGTCTCCTCTGGCTCCTGCTGCAGAGGAGGTGACCCGGTGGCTGCTAGCAGCCAGAGGCAAACGTTATGTCTCAGTTTCTCCAGACCTTCTACCAGACCTCAAGGAAACTGTCCAGCTGATCTTCTCCCACTCACTGACTCTATGATAGTGTGTCATTGACCTTAGATATGAATCTGTTTTCCTGGTCTTGGAATAGTTATATATTATTATTTTTGTGTGTATTCAGCCAGGATAGACCTGAAAGAGAAGCTTTTGTGAGCCTTAGTTTGGTGCTGTAGCCACCTGAGCCCACCCGAGAGTTTTACTGTATTGTGTGTTGCTCAAGGACTCCCAGCCTCCACCTTAAGCTCAGCATCTTGTGTGAGCATCAAAGGCATTAAAAGCCCAGCTACGCTGGAGAATTCTTAAGCAGGCTGGAGCTGAATTGCACAAAAGGAGCATCCCCCATCTGCAAAGCCTTTCTGGTCCATGCAGTGGTGTGATGCTGGAATAATGGGGCAATTACAGATGTCTCCTGCAAAGATGAGCAAAAAAGACAGTTCTTGAGGGAAGGAGAGGAGAAGCTGCTCTTATCTACTTCTCAGTGTCTCCAACCATTTGGTCATGCCTCCTTCACTTCTTATGAGGCATCTCAGCGTTCAGGCAGAATCCAGCTTGGCAACCTGCAGAGATTCCCATCAATTTGAATGGGCTTTTAAGTGAGTCCACATTTGACTCAAGTGTTTCCAAGCATTTTTCACCTTTAGTGAGGCCCCTTACCTCCTGTTGCAGTGGGGATTTGCCACTTTTCAGGTCTACATACCTAAAGTCTAGTAACTTGCCTTCCAGACACCTGAGTTTTCTCTTGTCCGTTTGCATTCCTAGGGAAAGATGTCATTCTTGAAAGCACCCAGCAGTTCCTCATTGATCGCCAGTCAATCTTTGGAAATGACCTCATCAGCTTGCCTGAAAGTTCATCGCTTTACGTTCCATCTGAAAATCTGGCTTCCTACCTGTCCTCTGTGGGTGTCCAAGGGGATATCCCATTAAACCTGAGCTCTTCAACTGACAACAACCAGTGATTTAGCTTCCAAGAAACATCATCTCCCTCCCACCCACCCAAGCATCCACAGGTTTGAATGTAAAGAAACAAAAGTGACTCAGAAATCCACAAGAGAGTTTCTTTTTGTGCCCTTTGAGTAGATGGAAATGGTCGGTAGCTGTTGCATTTACCCTCCCTGCACCTGGATTTCAGTGTTTGCCCAGGATAATGATTGGAAAACAAAATACTACTTCTGGTGCTTGCTCCCATGGGGAGTGAGAACTTGGCAGGATTTTTTTTTCTTGAAAATGCTTTTAGCAATTTCAAATCTTCTAATAAAATTTAAGTGAAGAGTAGCTTGAAAGTACATCAGGGACTTCATAAAATAAAGTGATCCTGACTAGTGTCTGCAACAGCAAACTGCTGGATTTTATTGGGGCAGCACAGATTAGCTAAGATGCCTGACCCTTCTGGATGCTGTTTTCTAAATAGGAAAATAGTTCTATGTCAGTCCAATGTTCTAAAAATATTCTTTTATCCATTTTCTGGTTTTGATGGGATGTATTTGTGCCCCTCCCTTTTCCTCCTAGAGTGAGTAGGAAAATGAAGACCTCTCGGGGCATGCAGAAGGTCATTTTCTGAGTGACCACTGGCTCCTAGGGGAGCTACAGACCATCACAGACCCAAAACATCCCATGCTGAGTTGAGAGGGTTTGTTGTCTGGGATTCTTTTTTTCCCCCCAGATCTATTTTTTCTAACATAAAGGCAGGGCACCCCATACTTAAAAAAAAGAAAAAAAAAAAATGATAGACTCTTCTGCCCACATAATTTTCCATGTGCAAAGAGGACTAAGGGAGTGCGGTCTGGGTTGTGGTGCTGGCTAAGCATTTCATGTCCAGTCCAGTGATTTTGCTCCTTGGCCTTGACCTGTTCTATTTCCCCTGAAGATGTGCCTGTTGGTTTACTGATGTATACAATCTGATGAACTGGTTTAATTGATTGGATCCCCTTTTTAGAAGGACTCTCAGCTGCTCAGTGTAGGAGAGAGGCAGAAGGGTTAGTCCACCATGTCCCACTAATTTTTTCCTCTGTCCTTTGTGCATCTGAGACCAGCCTCCAAAGGTTGAATTAATCTTCCTCTTCCATGTGGTTTCTGACAACCGAGTTTCTCAACAAAGCAGAGCTTTGTTTTTTATGCTGTAGTTCTAATGAGTATGTATTATTTATCTCAGTATCCTCTAATTGAGTTGCTTTTCCTTAGGAAAGCTACCCAAATGCAGTAAGACAGACGCGGAAAATTCAACTAACTCAGGCCTCCCAAGGGCTTAGACAGGGCGGTATAAGCCGTGCCATTATCATTTGAAAAAATGCTCTGCCCACTTTCATTGCCATGACAATTCTTGGTTCTAAACCGTATTTCTGAGCATCTTGAATGGTCAAGCAGCATCCACCTCAAAATGTCGTCAATCAATCAGATGAACGCAGGCTCAAATTCTCCTTAATAAGATGAGCATGTTTTAAATGGACCTTCCTGTCACAGCCCTTTCCTCCATCCATTTATCAGTCTGTGAACAGATGTGTTAGTTCAGAAACATTCACTTTTGAGCGCATTTTTCCCCAGCTAATTACTGTGTGCTGGGAGTTCTGTCACCACCTTGGTGGTCTTTGCAGGAGCGAGGTTGTAAGTGCTTCTGAATTAATTCCAGCCACTGTTTTTGTGTTCAGGACTAAGGGAAAATTCTGGCAGTCCCCTGGTATTTAGACGATGTATTTAGAATTGGCCTGGTATTTAGATGATGTGCTTGAGTGTATCATGGACAAGGTTTTCCTTTTTGACAGATTTGTGCTTAGAAAGTTCGCCTAGATCAGCCCATTTGCCACTGTATGTTGTCATTTCCAGCGATGGAAAGTCATAGAGTTGCGCTCTGTTTACTTCTTTTCTCATAGGTAATTGAAAACTGTCTGGGGTCTCCTATCACCCGACAGCATATGTTATCCCCGTTCAACATTTCTCTGAACCTTCGCATGCTAGATTGCCTTAATGTTAACACTGAATGTATTGATCCAATAAGGTATTTAAAGCACGTGCTTAACTTCAAGCTCCTGAGTAGTTTTCCCATATTTTTGTGAAGCCTATCACATGCTTGAGGTTAGGGACACGCTTCGATGTCTTACTGGATTGTCTAGTTGAGGTTGAGAAACGAGCCATCTTAGGAGAAACTACTTGCAAGCTGACAAAGGTGCAGCTCAGCCAGCTGACACCATCTCAGGCTGCAGCTTTTTTACAGGGCCAAGCCGCAGACTGCACTCGCTGCGAGTAGCCACTCGGGATGGTTCTTGGGTTTTTCTTTAGGCTTTTTGCTCTACTATAAACATGAGATTGGAGCTTGATGGTGAGAGAGGAACAACAGTATTTGAGAGCCACTCCTGTGAAGAAGCAAGCTTGTGTTCCTTGGCTTTTTACATTGTTAATTTCACTTGAAGGTGATGTGCTGAGACTGCGTTTTTGCACTATGCTGTACATTTGTAAAGTTTTACAGAAAACACTAATTAAACATGTTTCCTTTTTCTCATTTAGTCCTGCTCTGGCATTTCTCTCACTACTTTCGCCTACCCCTTACTCCTTTCCTCCTTCCCAAGTCCTCGCCAATAAGTGAAAATAGCTTCCAGGAATTCAGGAGATTCACCTGTGAGACAACACAGGGCCACTGATGGGTTGTGATCATGTGTGAAAAAACAGGAGCTGGAGAGATCTAGCATGTAAAATGTGGCAAAGTAAACACAGCTCAGAAAGCAGCTGAACTCTTCAAACTAAAATGCTGGTCAGAGTGGGTATATCTGGTAAAATCGGGATCAGAGTAAAAGAATCTATAGTTCTTGAAACTACTTGCATTTTTTATCCTTTTTTTTTCTTGCTTTCAGTGATAGTAGAGCTCAAACCTCATTCTTGGAATTACTTTTAAAAATCTTTTGTTTATGAACATTTTTTTAAGTGTGATGTGGTAATAAGGTCCTTCCTTCTTATTTGTTCTTAGTGTACTAAGGGGGTGCCAGAACAGGCACTAAAAGACACCACGAAAAACGCACAACCCAAAGCCCTCAAAATAGTCTTTATCCAGCTTTCTGTCAGGAAACGGAAGCAAGTATTTTTTAGGACTGAGCTCACAAATGTTGTTGACAGCACTTGCTGCTTTCTAAAGAGAAGATTGAAGACAAGCCTGTTCCTCACAGACCCTTGTGCATCCTCCTGCCCTGTCCTGGAGGCCAAGGGTTTTACCAGCACGTTTTTACTCATGGAAGGTGAAAAATGGCTGGAGTTTAAAGTAGTTGTGCTGTCTTCCCCGAGGGCTTTTACAATTATTTTGTGTTACACTTAGGACCACTTCTCTTACCACCAGATGGCACCTAAGCCCAGCTAATTGGGAATACATCTTTGTGACAAGCCCATAGTGATATTTTTTTTTCTTTAATTGTGCACATCTACAAGACCTGTTCAATTCTATTTATTAAAAATTATTAGAGATTTATAAAAATATGAAAAAAGACATCCACCTAAACTTGGGTATGGCTTAATGAAGTGAGATCACTTAAAGCCTAGGTTACTCCTGATGTAGCTAGCGATTGTTCATTACATCATAAAAATGTCAGGCTTTGAAGATGAAGCCAACTCTTTTATGTCATGCTTAAAGCTTAAACGGTGTACAGTTATTTTTTTTAACTGATCAGCACAACCGCTTCTGTGAGGAAAATGAGAGCCGTTAATGCCTCAGCAGAAGAGTTGGCCAAGAGTTGTCCATTTCCCCAACTCTTTTTTTGTGGTGTCGCGGAGGAAGCACTGCTCTCAAGCAATCTTCGCTTCCTTGAATTTATTTTGTAGCTCAGAAGGGAGACAAGAAACAAAACCACAAAAGGGAAGGGAAGAAGAGAGAGCATGGCTGAGGCATCACTGCTGTTACCTTCCATTTCACTTTGGCAAAAGACTGCCACTATGATGTAAGAGAGAAGCTAATGAAAGAAGAATTCCTCTGATCAGCTTTTTACACCAAAGCTGTCTTTCTGCCACTACTGACTGGCTCGTTATTTTTCTGTTACGTTTGAAATCCAGATCCTGAGACTCATCTCACAATGAAAACTGATGAAAATGGCAGATAGAAGGATATGCTTCATCACAGATTGCCCTAAAAGGTAAAACCAGATTTTGCATGCACGGACACTATTTCTGCATCTGTTTTTGCATAAGCAATCATGATGTCTATGAATATTAGATCCATAAAATACTATGTTAAGAAACAATCTTCATTTGTCATTAAAGTCCATCTAGTATGACATATACTGGTAAGGAGATGATGGAAGTTAAAATATATATGGTTACAAGTAGAATCTTTATTTAGTTCAAATGACAGAAACGTTACATTATGCATTGAAACTACGTATGTAATGAAACCCTAAGATATAAACATTTAACTAAGTAATTTCTAGAAGGATGCAAGGGAAAAAATGGCATAAGAGAGTGGAATTTAACCTGAAAACAGTAGTGCCCTCACTTTCAACGTAATGAACACTGCCAGCTGCTCTGAAGAGCTTGGAGACAAGGGATCTCCAGCAGCTTTGGCAGTGGGAATGCAAGGCACCTGCTGCCTGTGAGTTACAGGGGATTATGGGCTTTCTTCACACTGATGTAACTAAAAGTTCTGCCCTGAAGGTCAGATGCTGGAGGCTGCAGCAGCTTCTGACTGACTGAAACACTAAGTCCTCATGTTGAAGACAGTGGGGTTTTTTTCATCACAGTTAAGTGTATGTCAGTTTTAACTAACGGTCCTGTTGCTGAGCTCTGCATTTTGAGCATAACCACACGTAGTCAGCCAGGCACCGGGCTCCAGATTTGGTGTGTTTTTTTTCAGAGTGATTCGTCTAATCCACTCCCACTGACCTTGTCATATTGTGCTTTGTGAGGATATCCTTCACCCTCAGCCAGGCACCGTACTTCGCCATCACTGCCATTCCCTGTTTAAAGCATGAAGGCAAAAGGCAAATGAAACTTACTGGTGGTCTTTAATACTGCAAAAAGAAATGTAGAGCCCAATTTTTTAAAACCATTTAAATAAAACTCAGCAAGATATCCTGTGCAGAAGAAGAAAAAATAACATTCTAATTCCTAATTTATTAGGATTCCCACATAAATAAAAGGAAGAGGTGATTGTTAACTAACAGTGGACTGAAAATCTTTTCAACAAGAGCTGAATAGAATCCTTACTTTTATTGTGTATGTGCCACCCACATTTTTCTCTGTGATTAATTATGTCACTGTAATCTTACCATCCTCTTCCCATGGGCTTGGGTCATCTGGTCGATTGCAGACTGGTGACAATAGTAGATTATCCTTGGGCTCAGCAACAACCTCTTGTATCAAGGGGTTTGATGGGGTTTCTTGTTTATCTTTGATGTCCAGGTACCTTTCTGAATTAGCAGGCTCTGTAAAGAAGCTTTCAACAAGGGATCTTAAGTGCTCCTTTTCATGCCTTTTATGTATCTTAGACACATTTGAAAAAATTGGTGTTGGAACTTCTTCTACTGAATTCTCAAACATGCTTTGATTGTTTTCCTCTAATGCAGAATTGCTGTCATCTTCCATTTCAGAAATTATTTCAATCTTTGGGTGATACTCCTGCTGTAAAGGTAGAAAATGTAATTGAAAATATATTATTCTAGATGTAAAATCTAACAGATGGGTAAATATCTCTTGGATCCACATAACAGCTGACAGTTTTGATGTGCTGTTCTCCCAAAATGTATGGAAGATATGCTTTACCCACAGCACTACTTCTTTGTGGATGAATTTTAGGTTAACTATTTCTTGGGCATTAGCGATGAACTGACCCTAAACTATTAACAGTCCATAAAAAAGATTATTTCTTTCAGCAATTCAGCAATGTGTGCACTGAGTTCTATATTACTTCACCTCCAAACAGAGGGACCTGACTAACATCTCTGTCTGAACTCACTTAAGAACTGACCACCCTTTGGAGCATGAGAGCTGCTAACACTCCCTCAATAATCCTCTCTGTTCCCTTCCCTTATCTTTTAATTGGAGGCTTTGTTGGCCAAGACATTTTGCAACACTGTTATAAGCCTGTGACCAAAAGAGTAAATAAATTCCTTGCCTTACACTGACTGTAGGAAAAGTTTGCATTATCTTGGAGGGACTTGTAAAAACATGTACTGTGCTGTATCAGCCTCTGTCTCCAACAAGGCAAGTATGAGTCACCATCAGCACGAGAATCAAAGCTGTGCTTTTAATCTTTGTTTTCTTTTTCTTTCTTCTCTTTCCTGTTCATAGCCTTTTGCCTATAAGGTTAGTTTGAGCACAGCACAATGCTAATGTGGGCATGAACTGCCTTGTATCTGAGTAGTCCACAGTGGAGCAGAGGAGTTTCAATCTCTCTGTGTTTTCAGTTGAAAAGCCTGATTTTATTCAGTAGCAGGCAATTTGTTCTCTCTATTCAGTCCTTCACAGCACATTAGTACTGGTAAAGTATCTTTTAAGAGTAGTCTTCATTAAAACACTACACACCACTAAAAAATTAATGTTATTTAACTGTTGCATTACTTGATCTTAGGTTTTCATTCTCCTATTTTTCAATGCAGTAATATTAAAAATCAAATTCAAAAAAGACTTATAAGTGGATAAAGAAGATCTGCTGAAACATCTGTTTTAGTTTATAAATGCATAACTGATTGCATCTCCGAAACCAGCATTTCACGACTTAGATTATCCTCATTTTGCAAAACACTTGTATATGTGTTTAGGGTAGCTTCATCACTGGAATTAATAAGAATCTTACCTTTTGAACAAAGATTTCCTCTTCTGGTGAAAATTCATTTACATCTATATCTTCTAAATCAGGCAGTTCCTGAAGACAATCACAAGATCATTAATCAGTGGGAAAAGCTACTGTAACCAATAACATACAACATCTCTATCTCATTGGGAATCTTCTTCAAAACAATGATTCTCAGGGTAAGAGGCCACAGCCAGCAGCAATACCACACTGTCATCCTCTCCGAGGTGACAGTTTTCTCTGTTAAGTGTATGTGGGAAAGGGAAAAGTCATCTGTCTCCAGGAATAGCAGATGGGAAGGCAATAACCTGAATGTCACACTGAATGCTATTTTCTACTATGCTGTGTGATTATGAAGGAAGAAAGGATAAACAGCCAAATCAAGATCTGCGGTCTACCTGAAACTGTGTATCTGTAAACTCTGTTAACCTAAATACATCTAATAAAACAACGTTTTACTGTGAATACCTCATAATTAAGAATACAGAACTGCAAACTTGCTGAGAACTGTTTTTCCTCAGACAGGTCCAATAATTTCAGCTTTCCATTAGAAAATTTTATCTAAGACAACCATTGCTTGCTGACATGAAAGCAAAGTGGGAATATAAAATCACAGGTAGAAAATAATACTTTTCTGCCAGGTTGTTTGTTTTTTTTTTAGTGTAGGCCAATACTGGTAAAAGCGTCTCCTTTTAATTTCAGATGGTTTTAGAGCTTAATGATTTTGTAGCAAGCTGCCTGGTGTAATAGCATCAAGTACATCTAATCTGTACTGTCTTGCATGGTGAAGATTATTACAGAATTCAAATCAACACAGGAAATTTCTGTTTCCTGATATGGTTGTAGCTAGTGCAGCACGTCCTGAAGTCACAGTTTTATAAGAATAGCATTAAAAATGTACAAATTAAGATCTGAGACTAACGTTAGTGGGTGGAATTTGATGTCAATAGGGAAGTGAAATAGCTGTCAATCCTGTTCCTATTAGCAGGGTGCATTTGCGAATCAAACCAAAACTGCTTACTAAGAGTTATCCAGGTTTAGCTACACAGAATGTAGCTCAAACACTGCCAAGGCATGTGCAGCAACATGAGCTTGTTTCTGCTTGACAGAGGGATGCCGTAACCACCGCATTACAAATCCTCCTCCACTCTTCTCCCTTATATTACTACTGAGACCACCTACTGACTCCAGGATATGAATGAAGATGATAGCGCTTCTCCAGAGCTTCTCACCATTGGCACCTTCACAGCCATTCCCTGCTATGTCAGCACTAAGTCTTTTCGGAAAATCTGCAATAGCGTAAGTATTGGAGGCTGTTGTGAGAAGCTCCTTCCATTACTAAATGTCAGTAGGAGAATGAAGTAGCATAGAACACTGAAATTTGTATTAGTGTGCAATTTGGGTTTGTTTTTTCTTCTGTAGAATTAGAATAGTCATACTTTTTATGTGTCAAAAGAAACCCCGTGCATGTATGCTGAAGAGTTCCTTTTATACTATCTTAAAGTTTCTGCAAAGGAGCTTGCTATGGTGCCATATAGCATCAAGAAAAAAAAGAACATTGAATGTATGAGATCTTCACATTGTGGGTACCTACATTATTGGTATTTATTTAAAGCTTTTATTTCAGACCCTGCAACATCTGCTTATAAAAATAGTACTGTATATACTTGGAATTGCTGCCAGTTCTCTCCACTATCCTTTTTAAACCTATTACTACAAACAGCTGAACAGGAGGATGCAGCAGTAAGCTCTATGAAGCAGTGGGTTAAGCCCTTTGCTAACAGGATGGAATTTTTTCCTGGGAAATTACGAGCATGGAAAAGATACAGACGACTTTTCTAAGGCATTCCAGTAAGAATTTAGTTAACAGTGGCAGTATAAGCGATCAGAGAGTGTATTAAGTGCTCTGGGAAATCATAACCTCATAAGTTTGTTATTGCTAGTTATGTCATAATCTGACACTGTCAGTTTAGCAGCAGTGTCATAATTAGGATATATTGAATAGCTCTCCTTTGAAGTGAGATTATATTTTTCAGTGGCATCCATATTCTCCTCATGACTAAATGTGGTTAAACATGTTAAAATGTTTGCATCATCAGACAGAAATTTTAGATAACAGAAGACCATATTATAAATGTCAATCGCTTATTATATACGTGAATAATGCACATTCTGCTTTTCTTGGAAATATACCTAAAACTTACAATTTGAGAATTAATTTATAACATCTAATACTGCTAGCTAACATTTACAATGAGTGGGTGGCTCTTTCTTCCTTATGCTTTTTCTGCATAGTTCACATTCTCAACTGCATATTTCATTCAAATTTTGCCTAAGAGGATGCATGTCATTTCTGTTTTTCAAATGAGCGCCTTCATTAATTTCTCCAAAGAAATCACGAAGATTGAAGGTCAACTTCAAGTGATTTATGGCCAAAGGACAAAATAAACTTTGGAAGCAGTAGTAAATTCTTTACACATGCTACTGGAAAGAATGAATACCCCTACAACTTCACCTTTTGGGTTTTTTTTCTTTCTTTCCTTTTACTTTTCCTAATAGTAGACCTTTCTTAGAAAATGGCCATGTAGTTTTATTAGCCAGAATCTTACAAGAATTAATTTGGGAGCAGACAATACCTAAATCTGAATTTCTCAAAATCTGAATCCAATACATACATCAAGATAAAGCTTCTTCGGAGTCTCTAATTTGATCTGTTCAATTTGAGCATATTCGTCCAGTTCAGTAAGCATGGCCTTTTCAGCAGCTGCCTTCTCTCTTGGTAGATCTAAAGAATAGACAATAGTTAGATGCAAAGAACTAACTTAATAAAAAGACTTCCTATATTGCAACAGCAAGCACTGCAAAACCAAGCTGCTGGGGACCTGACTACCATTACAGAATTCACAGCTGAATCCAGCACTTTGTCTTTCCATCACATTCTTGGGCTTCCTTACATTGTATAAATTAGGATTTGCATTTTGCCATAATGTATACCACAAATCCACAAAAGCATTCTTCCATTTTGAAGAATGGAATAGCCTTCCATTTGAAGGCACAAAACCACCTTGAGAGTGATGTCCAGCTTCTCTTAGCAGATAGACTGCACAGTTATGTGGGAGCAAGGGAAGCCCGTAAGCTCTCCTGTCCTGTTGCTAAATCTGGTACATTTGAGAAGTGGAATTCCACCTTTATGTAGCAGAATTTGCAGGTTTAGCCTCAATTTTTTTTGTTTGTTGTATTTAAAGAATATTTAAACGTGATTTTCACCTAGTCACTGTGGAAATCTAATGGGCTGTTCTTATCTGTGAATCAGTCGGTTTGAATCACAGCAGAGGCAGTGCTACACTAAGGTTGGCTTATTGTCTCTGCATCCTCAGTTTTGTTTCATTCTTCACTGTGCACATTACCGTCTGTCTTCTTGTTGAAGTTTGAGCATTTGTAACCGTTTGATTCTTGTGCATCCTCTTGATCTCTAGCAAGAATATTCCCAGATGTGAGATCCGTGTTCTCTCCCTTATTAGGCAGAAGTGTTATCACTTCATCACGAGCATCAAAATTTTCATTTCTAAATGTCTCGGTCTTCTCTTGAGTTTCTTCCTCTTCTGATATATTTGAAGTCTCTGATATATTAGAATTTCCACCACTGTCATCTGAATTTGCAGGCACTCCTAGAGAAGAAACAAGTTCATTAAAACTGCTGAGTTAATCTACCATTACTCCTTCTAAATATCCAAACTTTACTACATGGTCTTAATAGTTTGGCCTAAAACATGCATCAAAAGCTCCTAGTTTGGCCTAAAACTTGCGTCAAAAGCTCCTACTTTGTTTGAGCAGCTACTTGTAGATCAATAGTCCTCCCAAGATTACAGCAATGTTGTGGGTTTTCACATCTCAAATCCCCGGCAAATACAGTTCCTTAGCAAAAAACTCATCTAGAGAAAACACTATAGTAAATAATTGTCTGGTATCTGTAGTTAACTACAGATACGACTCACAATATTTAAATACATGCTTGAACATTTTGATGGATCAGTGACAAACGTTGAGGTTATCCTCTCCTTTATGCTTGCAGAAAAAGCTTTACTTGTTAGTCAACCATGTTTAATTTTAGAGCCTGTGAAACCCAAAAATGTATCAGGTAGATAAACACTCCTCTGCGCTGTAGCACTGCCTTCTTACTTGGCTTCAGTGCTCTTTAACCGGAGGTGTGCATACTTCACATAGGAAAGTTAGGTTGGGACCTATTACTGGTCATAAATGTATGCCTACTTGAATAATGTGACAGGAGAATTTGTGGCATAAAAAAGGGCAGTAAGTGAAGCAAATTATTAAAGACCTTCCTCTTAGTGCCTGTATTACCACTGCTGTAGGCTCTAGGCTGAAGCTCTTACTCTTAGCGAACGCAGCAGTGGAGAGGTGCCTTGGTGGGGACTGGTGAGGCGGTTATCATTGGGCCTTACTGGAGCCCAAGTGGCTACTGAGGCCAGCCCTGTTCTGCATCTTGGGGAAGAATCGCTCTTGGGGTATAGCTGCCTGCCTCCACCCATGAATGCCTGCTAGAGCCATCGCTGCCCTGACTAGCACCTGGTTGCTGTGGCGACAAGCACAACAGCTTGAAACGCTGGGACAGAAAGTTTGTTGGGTTTTTTTTGTTTCATCAGCAGTGAGAAAGGTGATGATTGCTTACAATCGTGGTTAATCTAAGATGCATCAAGATTAATAAAGAATTTAATATGGGAAAATAAGATCCATAAATATATTCCAAAAATTGCATCAGCCTGCTTCTGAACATTCAAGAACTATTCATTTATTTTAAACGTTCAAATTGAAGCAGACACAGACATCTTCAAAAATAGTAACGACAAACCTTCTAGGATGTCTGCTGCATCTTCATTTCCACATTTTGCACTTGCCTCTCTTTCTTCAATGTACTTTTGACTTTTCTTTTCCTCTGCTTTTTTCCGGATTGCTGCTAAAGCACTGATGCTATCTTCAATTTTTTTTCTCTCTCTAGTTTCCCATTTTTCCCTTTCTGCTCTCTCAGCTTCAAGCCCTCCAACAGCCCAGGCTTCTGCACAGGCTCTAACGAAAACACAAAAGCTCGCTGTAATATAGCTATAAAAGCCTATCTTTATAATGAGAGAGAAATTAAACTTTAAATGCTTGCAACAGCATAAAATAGCTGCAAGAGAAAAAAAAGCATATAGCAGCGACAATCCTGTATGCAACAGGGGTGCACATTTATCTTATCTTGTATGTGGAACTGCAAAAAAAGAAACAAAGATATTCAAATGCTGGTGATTACACCACCAGAGATCTGTCAGGAGTGTTGATCTTGGTCTCTGCTTTTCCAGACACCTGTTCAATTTCTGTTGAAATCAGGATTTGCTTCTGGTCTACAGACTTGGCATATAACAATTCTGTTCAAGAATTAATTCTCCTGTGAAAAAACACCTGTTTTTTTCTAGGCATCAGATATAGGACTCTGTAGTATAATACTCTTGTACTCAAACTCACCCACCCTCAATGAGTTATAGCGGTCAGTCTTCCTTTTCTTCCATGACAATATTGACAAAAAAATGGGTGAATGATCATCAGCATTTGAGCTTTACTTCTGTGTAAAGATGGCTCTGTTTCTTACCTATCCTTTGGGAACACTGGTCTGTCATCCAGATATGTTAGCTGTTTTAGTCGAACAATAAGTGTTTTTCTATAATTTGCAATTTTCTTTATCACTTGGTTACCCATCAAATTCAGCAAACGCTAGAGAAACAAGGGAAAACATTTTTAAAGTTGAGTAGCAAAACCCCCAATCTGGATATGCACTTTCCTAATTGTTTCAAAACCAAGAAGTGAATAAAACATCCTGGGTGCTACAGGTAATCTACAAAGAACCAAACAATGTTCAATAACATTCCTTTTAGACTGACACCTATCCTGCACTGGACTACCCAACAAAACCATTCAATGTGATTCATCCACATACATGATACAAACCCTCAGCTATATTCGGCTTACCAAATTAGGCATGGTCTCCAGAATAGTTATAATACTTGGATCACTTAGATTGTTGTGGGAAAGATCAAGAACAGAAATACTTGGGCATTCTTGCAAGTGCTGTATGTCTTCCACTGTTTGTAACTTATTGTGAGCAATCTGGAGAGTCTGCAGGACTTTCAGACAAGCTGTCAGACAAGAACATTACAAGGAAAGGAAAGGTAAGAGTTATTGCTTCACAGAGGGCTTTCTGAAGCAAGTAGAAAACTGCATTCTCAAAATAATTGTTTATATTGAATTGGGAGCTTTTTTCCTAAATTTGATATTCTGCTATATGCGCTTTTTGGCTAGGTCTCAAAAGCTGCTTTCTTCACTGTGGGAAAAATAGTTGTTTGGTTTTGGGATGCTGGCTGCTTTTAATTCATGTTTCAAACTAGTCAGTTACACAACAGCAAGAGCTTGTGTTTCATATTACTCCCAATATACACAAATAATAACGTAGAGGAATTCTTTTTTTTATTTTGTGCTGAAAATGGAGTAAGTCCTGTAACAGACATAAAAGATTTGGTAATCACATCTGCAACTGCCAAAGCACATCTTAACTGTAAAGCTAATGGTGAAAACCAGATTGTCAGCCTGTCTGCCACACAGATAGGTACTGAGATGTTATTAAGAAGTGAAGAAAAGCTACTTAAATGTCCTAGGTATCCATGTGAATGTAATTACTATGTCTTTTTTGTTTTCCCATCTATTAAATTACAAAATACATACGTGTGACGCTTCAATAGAAGCCTTGAGGACGTTGGTATGGGATATTGCGCAAAAATTTTAACATGAATTAAAAAAACCCTTGAAACTAGTGCCACTAATAATAGCATAGATTCGTCACAGCTTAGGAATATGGGCTTGTTATCAGTTAAAACATGTTGCACCAACAGCTCTTACAGAGATTCTCAATGGTCTCAATGTAGTTGTTACTGATATTGAGGGAATCCAGCTTTTGTAAGGGTTCCAGGTTTTCAATTTTCTTAATTAAATTGAGTTGCAAGTAGAGGCAACGCAACTCTGTCAGAGCCTCCAAATTCTCAATTTTCGTTAAGCCATTGCATTCCAGCCATAAACACTTCAATCCAGTATACTCTTCAAGATTTTCCAGGCGGTCAAATCCTGCAGAAAAAGATGTTTTAAAATTAAATGGCATTGGCTAAAATCAAGTCTTTGATAGAGTAAATTTCATTAAACCAGTGCTGCTGAAACTGCCTGTGAGAGCACGTGTACTCAAGTTGCTGCCAATATTTCCACTGAATTAATGGTACAGCACCTGGCCCATAAAGGCCAAAAACATACAGGCACCTATTCTGGTCTGTATCTCGTGCAGTCCTTTAGACGCTCAAATAATACATATTGAGAAAATAGCAAAAACAAGACCAAATGCAGAAGGTAGATTCAGCATGTCCTATTTATTTAAAACAATTCTTACACTAGCCTGAACAAGCTAACTATCATGCAAAAACCTGCTCAAAGATCACAAGAGGATGATCCATGTTCATTCTAGCAATTTCTTTTTGTTTCAGTAGTATTTGATAACGTACAGCAAGTCTTTACTGTTTTTTTTCTTCCTGACCATTTTTATTTGGCAGTAAAAAAGTTGCCAAAGCTGGAAAACAGCTTCTTTATACAATCACACTTAAAAAATACATATATTTACCTCTGAAAGACATTTATCAGAGGCTATGGCTGTGGGGGGGGGAGGGGGGGCGGCAGGGAGTGTCACTTGATTCCTGCTGATCCTTTGAATGACTCCACAAAGTGAACTCTATAATCAGTTCATTTTTCTACTTTCATATTGACTTATTTTGTTTCACAATTTCATTATTATATAAAATTATGTTTCTAATTTAAAAGAATAATCAGATGCCTTACTTCAGTGAGCCATAAAATAGATTCTCTACTAAAATGCTACTTAGAGTGATAAATCTAAACAGTCATGTCCACATCTTACCTTTATAATGCAAGTAAAGCGTATCATTTAAGTATGGGGTCAAGTATAATTTCTGCTGTTTACAGATGTCTTTCAGAATGTTTTTTGTCATTCTAGAATAATAATGGGAAGCAGAAGCAAAACAAAAAATGTATTTCAGTGCACATTCTGAAATGTTCTTTTATGCAAGAGAAATAGCTACAGCTTTCAAGACTATACTCCAAATAAAAAAACAGTTGGTTTTTTTAGAGTAGCTTTCCATTTCTACTTGTTTGAACTGAGTTACCAGGCTCTTCTGATAAAAAACAAACTACATAGGAAAGTGGGTCAGGAATTAAGAGTCCGCCTCCTTGGAAAAGAGCAGCATGATTCTGTGTTAGACTCTGGTTCCTCCCTCTCCAATTCTTTCCTCCATTCCTTGCTGCTTTGGTGCAGGATCTTTGGTGGCATAGCCAATATACAACATTTTTCTCAGACTACAAAAATCAATAGTTACCAACCTAACATTTTAATGAAATGCCGATTCTGAAATAGCACTCAAGACAGTTTTAATACACAACTGTGATTGGTTAGGAATGCCACAGAAAGAAAATGAGTAATACCTGTTCAGTTGTAATTGCTTAATGTTCAGCTCCACTCCTTTTGGGATTCATGCAAGTGAGAAGCAAGAAAAGGTTACTCAGGAAAGCTGTGGCCTAGAGCTGAACAGTGCAGGGGCAGAGGACTTGGCAAAAGGAATTGGGCAGAAAACTACAGTGTGAAACAGCAGGGGCTGCAGCGGCAAAGCACTTGGGCTGCAGCCAACAGCAGCCAAACAAGGCCACAGCTGCACACAGCAGTCAGCAGGACAGAAAAACCCCAAAGTGTTGAGTACGTACACAGGTGTCCTGAAAATTGTTAAAACCAGAAATGGATCACAGTAAAGAGCAGCTGATGGGATGTATTATGCTGTTATTTGGGGACACTGTGCTAGACAGCACTGGATCAACAGGTTTATAGTTGATAGTGTCCTGTTATTCTTTGCAAAGTCTCTTCTAGGGAACTGTTTTTGGAGGCAAGGTGTCCAGGGCTACATAAAATTTAGTAACATTACAGACAAGTAACTTGAGAACCCATCAGGAAAACACCTAGCAAAAACATTCCAAAGCAGAAAATATCTGTATCTTTTTGCTTAGGAAGATTAGATTCTGTAAAACAGAATTCCAGAATAAAACTTCTAGTAGATACCCCTCACTTAAAGAAATATTGTGGAAGTACAGTGTTAAATGATCCAAAATTATTTTCTACTCAATTCCGTATTAGCAAATCGAACTTTGCATTTGTGGTCATAAGTATTTGCAGGCCTAAGGTCTGTAACAGTAAGATTTTCTTGGCATAGAGGTATTTTCAAAATAACAAAAAGACTTGAGTAAATGCAGTGAAATTAAACCTTTCATAATGAATGTGCTTTTAGATATATTTACTTACTACACTAGAAATCTCAGTATTGTTGAAGAGCAAAACTGTAATACAGTCAACTAGTCAATTGAGTTCCTGGGACAATACAAAATATGATTGTCAGCTTGTAACTGCCCAGTAAACCAAATGTGCCTGATATAAACCTCTGAAGGAACAAGAGATTTTTAAACTTTAAGCAAAATCTTTAAATATATGCTGTTTTCTTGTATTGTCAACCCAGGTACACCACTGTATGCTAGCTACCTGCAGTATATCCCACTGTTTTTCACTGTGCTATTTGTAGTAGCATTTAATCAAATTATTAGCATCCTCAGGCAAGTTATAGAATCATAAAATGTGTTCCTTCAAAACACTAATTCTTATGTGCAGTTATTGCTGTCTGCCATCACTCTTCACAAGAACTTAATTCTGAAGTGTGCCAGGCTGATTAGCCCAGGATAATAAAGTTTTCTATGTAAGTACAGTCCAATCCACCTCCTGGTAACTCAGTGAGAGTCTTTCCCTTGACTTTAAGGGACTGTAACTGTTCCTAACAAAACAGCTATGCTAAAGTTAGCAGCAAGATAAATTCTGGGAAGTTTCACCAACATGTAAGCAGGTACAGAAATGGAGGGTAAATGTTCATTGTTCCTTATATATCACTCCATAACTAACCCACGTGACCAGACTTTCAACAGTGTTATTAAATAGTACCAAATATGGGTTTTAATTTTCTTAGTTCCTTGCAACATGCTTAATTGGAGATAACACAAGAATAATCCCATTTCACAACTATTAATGAACCTCCATTGCAGCATATGCTGTTTTAGGCTGGAAGAAAATTAGAGCCAAACTTACAAAGGAGGTGTGTCTTATTGTCAACTACCTGAGGTACCTCTGGATTTCCTCTGCTAAAAATTATCCTGACAACTGTAATATTTACGTAGTGATGAATTAATACAATGCATTGTCTGAACTGATGCAGAGAAATGGTCAACTCTACTGAAAAATGACTCCCAAAAGAGTTTGCACAATTTTCTACATATCCATTAAATAGACTACATCATGAAGTCAGAATGTAGTTTGCTACAGTGGCCATTAAAAAAAACCTTTACAGATGCTGGAAATATCACTAATTCCTGATATATTGATCAGTCTTAAGTTCATCTTCCAAATTGTTCTCTTGAATTAAGATTAACAGGTTGCATAACAAAGCTCCCATTGACTTCAGTGATGCCAAGATTTAAATACAAAACATCCACAAATAATGTATTACCTTACACAGCCCCTGTTTTCTTCTGTCCTTTCACTGAATGAGCTGGTTGCAGATTTGTGATCACCATCTGACTTTTGTCCATTCTGTTGATCTGCTCTGGACATACGGTTGATAGCTTTCTCTTGACTTTTAACATCTCATAAGTAAGAAAACAAGTTGCAGTTTAACAGCATCGGTGAGGAAAAAGTGTCATGTTGCCAATTACTTTAGAGAAATATTGAAGTGCAGCTGAATATGAATTTCAGGAAAAGAAGTGCTCTAACCAAGATTTTGGCCAACATTTTAAATGAAAGGAAGCTTAACTTTTTTAGAAGGCAAAGTAGTAAAATAAGTAGTAGCAAAATAAACTGTTAAAATCCACTTTTTTTTTTTTACATCTGGAAGTCAGGTAGTACCCACTAGTCTTAAGATTATTATAATGTACAGTGAACAATAAAGTACTGGCATCAATGTTCTTATGATCTTAGACATCCACTATATATTACATTTAATTAACGATAATTTGAGTTTAACAAGGCTGCTAACTTTGCATGTAAAGAGACTACAGGAGCGGCATATCTGAGTCATCTCAAGCACTGTTTGTTAGCCTAGCTCTTTTACAAATTTACCCTTTTGTATACTTCGGAAAGTGTCCCCCGTGCTGTACTCATTCAAGCTGTCTGTTGACTGCCTTTGATTAATTCCATTTTCAATACTTTTCTCTTCAGATTCTTGCTCTGCACCTTCTAGTTGCGCTTGTAGTGTGTACACTTAAAAAGAGACAAGCAAGATGATTGTACCAGCTTGTTTAAATATGATTGTCACTAAAACATTCAGAGGTCAGGCTAGCTGTACGATTGCAACACACAAAAAGGTATCCCCCCAGCAAGAGAAAAGTAAAGAAACAGAAGGAGGGAGGAAACACAAGCAGATAGCAATTCAGTAAGCCTCAGTTATGGCAAGATTTTCAGTGACTTTGCTGGGAGAAAGAATAAATTCATAATGCATCCAGGTGAATTTATGTCTAGGCTTTATGCAAACTAAAGTTCCGTACATCAGTCCTAGTGAGCCAGCTGTATGGCCTCACCTGCGTTGAGAAAATTGCCTTCTTTTTCTGTGTGGGTAGCTTCATTTCTGGTGGTGTTCAGAGATTCCCCCTGTGCCTCTTGTGTAGTATCCTCCCCTCCAAGGCCTTTGTCCAAGTCACCAGTTTGTGATAGCATTTTAAGATATGTGATTTAGACAAATGTATCTGATGTACAATCCAACTTTTCCAGATAAAACACCTAAAGGTTTTAGTAGAAGAACCTGTCACAGATAAAAGATTAGTATGAGCAAATTACGAAGCCTGCATGGAGCTGGCAGCCTGGGTCTACTCACTGTGGAGATACTAAAGGGCAGGGAGAGTTTACCTTAAACCTTGCCCACCGTGGACCCCACTCAGGACACAGAGGACCACCACCAAGAAGCCTCCCCAAGCTGAGAGAGTCACTTTTTTCCTTTGGAAGCTGCGGAGCTGAGGACGCAGCGATGGTGGCCCTTCGAGGCACGGCCCGCTCTCGTGTAACGCCTGCCCCACTGCAAGCCGGGCAGGCTCCTGAGGCGAGCTTCAGTCTCCTCACAAGGACTGCAGGCGCTGTCACGTCCCCTACACACACACTTTTCGCCGCTGCAGCCCGGTAGGTCTCTAGACAGGCCTCGGGTCCTCGGGCGCACCGCCGTACCTCCCGTTAAACCCCCCGCTGCCGTTACCTGACCCGGGCCCCGGCGCAGGGGGTGGGCGGCCGCTCCCGGCCTCGCCGCGGTATCCCCCGGGTAGATACAAACG
>JAVJGI010000036.1:2690361-2711323 GCA_035590275.1 Ibycter americanus
GCCCCCTGCGCCGCCCCGGCCGCTGCGGGACAGCCGGGGGGGGGGCAGGGGCCGGGCAGGCTGGCAAGTGCCAGCCCCCGTCCCGCTCCACACCGTGAAGGGACTAGACAGAATAAAGCTGTGAGCGTGGTGTTCCTTTGCTCTTAGTGTCTGTTACGTCTCAGCATCGTGCTTACGTACAGTCAGTTATCAGCCGTAAGGATGCTTATTTTGCTCACATGTCTAGTTGCGCTTTTCTTAATTTTTATTTATTGCTGTAGGGGTTATAAGCCAGCGAAGTGTTAAGGCAGGCAGAGCTCAGCCAAGGTGAGGAGTCAGTGTGTTGTAACTGGGTCTGGTTTAGAGGAAACTTTGTAATCACAAGCAGTCCAGTCTGTCATGGTATCGTCAGTCGGATAGAAATGGAGGGGAATTCTATCCCGGTTACAACGAAATAGTTGAGAATTCTAAATAAAGTTAAATAAAAATAGACAGCTGTCACATGCAGACGGGATTCGTTCTGTTATTGTGCTATGAGGTCAGCCCATCGTCCTCCTAAATAGCGGGAATCCCTGAATACGGCTCCTGCTTTTCAGTCCTGGGCACTGCAGCAACGTACGGTTCTGTTCTGCTTCTCCAGGTGGTGTGACAGACTAGACATAATGTTTCTCTTCGCTTTTGATGGCCTTTTATCTATCAGTTGCTGGTTAAATGTTGTGAATTTAAAAAACGACTAACATTGTAATTTTTCTCAAATGCTTCCAGCACCTTGGAACGTAAAGGGAAGAGGCTTCTCCTCCATGTGAAAAACACTTTCAGTGCTTCACTTTAACTTCACGTTATTACATCTGTAAGCCCAGCCCTTATTTTCTCAGGTGCCCATGTTGCAGTAACACGCATTCCACCGCAAGAAAATTAGACTTCCCCCCACCCCCCGCTGATTTTTCTATTTCAAGCGCAGGGGCTGCAAGTTTGCTTCCTGTAGTACCTTTTGTCCTTACCAAGCCTTGGTATAGAGTTTGAATCAAATTTTCTTTGTGTAAAATGGTGTACTTTGGCAGAATTTCTGTTTGCCACGTTTCTCATTGGAAAAGAACACCATGCTTTTTTAAGTGTCCACAGCCACTTAAAAAATCATGTTAATACTTAATTTGTGCTTTTTCCTTGCCACGCAGACGGCATGTTGTTTTGTTTTCTTTGCTCCTGTTACACAAAGGGTGGTCAAATTTGGTTGTCATCATTGTGTGTTCTATTGTCAGGTTAATACCCAAGTGTTCCACACATGCTGTGGTGCGAGCAGGGAAGAGACTTGAACGTTGGTGGAAAATTACTAAATGAAACATATGAACAACTTACTCTATATTATTTCTAACACTAACTGCCGAAGTTGTGTATCCTTCGTGATTTTCAAGCTATACAGTTGCACAAACATGAATCTAATTATTTTCTGTATTACTCTGCCTTACAGATTGGCTTGCAATCAGCTTTGCTAATTCTTCTAGGGAGTTAACTTTGCCATCAGAAATGGAGTACAGGACTCAACTACCACATTCTGAGTGACCGAATCCTTTAATACAAAATGGAGAAAAAGCGTAGAAAGAAATGAGCCTGTTTACTAGGCTTTACCTCAAAAGACCATGAAATCTCTACTTATTTTGGACACAGCTTTAAGAATATCCAGTTGATCAGCACAGTGAAAACAACATTTACCGAAACAAAAATGAACTAGTTTGTAAAGAAGAAAATTGTGATTTGAATATATGGAATTTTTGGAATGAAACCATTTTCTTCTTTGACCATGAAGTTTGCAAACATCTGGTTTGTTCTGGTTGTTATTTTACTCTGTGGCAAAAAACACTTCGGTACCAGACTAGGGAATTCCTCTCATGAGGCTCATATATGTCCTGGATGTTCTCGCCTTACTTTGAAAGTGGAATTCACTTCGACAGTCGTGGAGCACGGTAATAAAGAGTTCAGCAGTAAAAAAAAATAATCCCTGTGAAGTTCAAGTGTATCTTACTGATTTTGTGCAATCATAACATTTAGAGTTTCTGTAGAAGCATATCACCTACTGAATTCTCTATGTGCAAAAAGAGAAACAGATTTTTTTCAAAGGTTCTTTGTTTAACTGGAGATAAGAGTCAAAAAACTAGAGAAGGAAGAGAGGGGGAAATAAAGAGGATGTTAAAAGTGAAAATGAAGTGTGAAGGCTTGGGTGGGCAAGTCTGGTTGCTTTGGCAAGTTTATTCAACCCAGCCAGTGGTGTGGTTGAGTCTCTTGTTATGAAATATAACCGCAGGTGGGCCTTGAAGGGGTGAGAAAGGCAAGAAGTCTCTTGAGAGTTTGTTCAAGAAAAAGTTTGGAAGTGATAATACGCGCATGGAAAAATTGCAAAGATAATTGTGAAGGGAGCATATGAAAGACAAAGTGAGGCAGATATCACTGCTGGCATGGCAAAGGATAGCAGTAGGATGCCTTGACCCTGCATCCATTCGTTGCTTCAGGTACCCATAATATTGCCACAGTGAAGCTGTGCATGTGCCTGGGTGCTTACAGGCAGGATGACAGTAGTGGCATTTCTGTGCACAGTTAGCCAAAGGCTTACTATGGTGAATGTGGCATTGTGTGCTGTGGTCCACTCAGAATCACTGCTGCAGATCAAGGACTGGACTGTTGGGACCAGCTTCGTTCTCTGTGTGTGTTGTAGTTGGTGTCAGTAATTTGCACTAAAACTCAATACCACGTAGAAGCTAGATTCTTTAAATCATACACGTCAAGAAGCATATTGAACTGGTATATCAAGCAGTTTGTACTGCTGGATGTGACATAACAGTAAGTCCATTACCTCTTTCCTGCTCCCCCTAGATCGTTTCACCTTTCCATGACACTTAAAATTCTACCTTCCTTTCAGAGGTTTTTATCGTATTTTTCAGGATTGTTGATGGGGAAAAAATAAAATAAAAGCATTATGTAGTGCAGAAATAAACTGCGGATTTCTAAAAGCAACAAAAAAGTGCCTCAAATTGTGATTAAATTTTCTGGATGAAGAAAGAAAGAAATATTCGGACCTTTGCAATGTGAATGCATGAGTATGCTGCTTAAAGATTGGTTCTGATAAATTGTGCTCTTGTTCCAGAGTATATTGTGGCTTTTAATGGATACTTCACAGCTAAAGCTAGAAGTAAATTTATTTCAAGTGCACTAAAGAGTAGTGATATTGAGAACTGGAGGATTGTACCTCGCAATAACCCAGCCAGTGACTATCCTAGCGATTTTGAAGTTATTCAGATCAATGAGAAACAGAAAGATGGAGTACTGACGCTGGAAGATCATCCCAACATCAAGCGTGTAACACCTCAGCGTAAGGTCTTCCGATCGCTCAAATATTCGGAGTGTAAGTAATTTCCTGCATGAGACGTGCTTTAGAAAAGTATTCTTAGCCTTGTTTTAGACCATCAGCTTAGCATTACACGAATTAGAAGTGCCCTACAGTTTTTATTTAATTTACAGAAATCTGTTCCTTGGCCTATAAAATTATCAGGGTCTTGTCATACCTTTGCTAAGCATTTCCATCTACAATGTAGAAACATTTCCTTTGCAGCGGTCAGTCACCTGAGACTATGGACCACTATATCTGTAGTAGATAAAACAAGCTTTTACTGATTTTGATTAGAGAAAATGGATACACTTGTTTAAAACTTTTGATATAACAATATGATGTGCATATATGCATAAAAATCTTTTCTTCATCCTGATTCTACATAGCTGATCCAACGTTGCACTGCAATGAAACCAGATGGACTCAAAAGTGGCAGTCATCTCGTCCCTTGAGAAGAGCAAGTCTTTCTTTAGGTTCTGGCTTCTGGCATGCAACAGGTCGACACTCAAGCAGGCGTTTGCTGAGAGCTATCCCTCGCCAAGTTGCTCAGACCTTGCAGGCAGATGTCCTCTGGCAGATGGGTTACACAGGTGTGCTTTTGTCTGTTGGCTTAGAACAATTATCTTCTTTGAAAAACAAGTGAAGTGTAAGGAGAGGCGAAGTTAATCTCTCATGGGGTGCCAGTTCTGGAAAGATTGAGAAATGATTTGTTTGGAGATATGTTGTATACTCAGAGTGCTCTTCTGTGTGTGTATACTGTACTTAAGAGAAGTTAGGCATATTTATGATCTATGGCTGAATTTCTGAATTGAAGTATGAGTTTTGGTTTAAGTTCTAGAACTTACTGAGCTTGCAAATTGCATGCTATGTTAAACAAAAGTTCTCTTTGACTTGATAGATTTGCTAAGAAGCTGAATTAGAAAAAGCAATGCTTTTCTCTTATAGGTGCTGGTGTAAGAGTAGCGGTGTTTGACACTGGTCTGAGTGAGAAACATCCACATTTCAAAAATGTAAAGGAGAGAACAAACTGGACGAACGAGAGAACCTTGGATGACGGTGAGTTACTGTACACAGTGGTCCAACCATTACTGACACTGGTGTGTTCTGTTTTCCATTGTAAAACTGCTGTTGCTGCTATTGTGCTAACATCTGTTGAAACGGTATATCTTGAGATTTTTAAGCTTAAATTTTGCAGTGTTCTGAGCACTTGGTACTCATACCAAATTCAACAAAGAGTATTAAGGTTCTGGGAGGGTGTTGTGTAAGACTCCTTTTAATCATTTGTAGCGTTTCATCGTAACATTTGAAAAATGTCAGAGCATGAAGACATTATGCAGGCATAAATACATTGTCAAAGTAGGTGGAGGTCAGAGCAAACCCCACAAAGCTGTTTGTTTCCTATTCTCTTTTCTGTATTCTGCTGTTTCACAGTGCATACATATTTCCATACTTATGAGGGAGAGGATTTTCCTTCTGTACTCTGCATTCCTAAACTAATCAGAGTTTTGGCACCTTCCTGTAAAGTTTTTCTAAGCTATATCGTTTTCATCAACAAATGCTGTGCTGGCTCATGCCCATCAACATTCCAAAGAACTTTTTATTTTCTGCAGTATGTTTGTGTTCCTTTTTCTTATGTTGACCTTAACTTGCCCTGACTGTATGCTTTTATTAACTTCATACAGTCTGAGTCAGTGAGTCAGTTGGCAATTTAGTCCCCTTAGAGTTCGAGGTATATGCATATCTTGCTCAGTCCTGTGTGCGCCTCCGTAGTTTTATCACGTATAGTATTTCTTTGTGTGCAGCACCTGCTTTTGTTAGCACTTTCTGTTACTTCTGTGCCCAGATGATTGCTGGACAGGCAGATTTGGAATACAGAAATACAATGCAGACAGTCCAATAAAGCAAAAGCTAAAATTATTGTTTGAGAAGAGGAGAAAATGTGTTTCCATGTTTAATTGTTCATCTGTAACAAAGTATGGTTCTTGCAGAGTCAGGATAAAAATCTTTAAAAAAATTTACATAAAAATACGTTGGCCTTGTGACTTGCATTTCCCAAAGTAATGTTTTTCTCTCATGATTTCTTTGTGGGGCTCATGATTTCACTGGTAGCAATCAGGAGTGGATAGACTGGGGAGCGTGTCATTGAGTTTCATCAGCTGGTTGTCTGGCTACACAGTGCTGGAAATTCTAGCCCCACTGAACCCAGTAGCAAAATACGATTCACAAAGACTAGGACTGAACCTGGTGTTTGTCGTTTGTTGTAAAGTCTGTTAGATTGATGTGATTTTTGGTATAGGTGATGTTTAACAGTACAATTCCTTGACAATTAAATGATTTGTCTTCCAACATCTTTATTTTGTTTCCTTCTCCCTGTGATAGGTTTAGGCCATGGGACTTTTGTAGCGGGTGTGATAGCCAGCATGAGAGAATGCCAGGGATTTGCTCCAAATGCAGAACTGCACATTTTTAGAGTGTTCACCAATAACCAGGTAGCTATTTCACATGTGTTTCGATTTCTGCTTTCTAGATTAATTCTTTCCTTTGGGAATATTGCAAGTACTTGTAAATGTTGATGTATTTTCTTTGATCAGTGAGAAGGATACATCTTTCTGCTTGTAAGTTACTACAAGATGTCTTACAGTTTCCAAATCTGGTGTATTTTTCAGAAATAGTATGTGGAAGTCTGATCTGCATAGTGCTGGAGCAATCACTCAAATGTACTGAGCACTAGAAATACCAGGAAGCCGTTATCACTTTTGCGCTTTATTTTGGTGTTTCTCCTCTCTATCTGAAGTCTGTATTGTCATGGAATCACTGGATGTTCCAATGATAGCTTTCTTTCCCCTCTTTCTTACGTAGGTCTCATATACATCTTGGTTTCTGGATGCCTTTAATTATGCAATTTTAAAGAAGATAGATGTATTGAATCTAAGTATTGGTGGGCCAGACTTCATGGATCATCCGTTTGTTGACAAAGTTAGTATGAGGAAATAAAGTGGTCATGGTGTTTATATCCATCACACAAATGCTGGACTTGCAGAGCTGCTTGTTTGCCACAGCTGCTGATAGGTTCTGCTGCTGCTGACAGTTTTTGTGGAATTTCATTTACATGAGAGAAATTTTGTACAGTGTGCAGGCTTTTAGGAATATATTTAAGAAATGGATTAAAAAACTCCAAACACAACCCAAATATTCACAGAGCTATGGAAGCATGCCCTTTTACAAAATACTGTATGTACTGCTAGGAAGTGTGATTCCCAAGCTAAGTGGATCCGTGATAGAAGAAGCTTAACTGAACCCCCCCCTTTTTGTTTTTTAAATCTCTGCATGGCTAATTTATTTCATGGTAAGAATATGTACGGCATGTATTCAGCAGCAACTTGTTTAAGAACAAATAGGTAAAAAGTACAGGTAGTTGATTTAACTATGTGATTTCTTTCAGGATAAGATGGAATTGAGTTTTTGTCTTTGTAAATGCATGGTTCCCTGAATTGTTGATCTGTCCTTCAAAAGCACTAAGCAAATTAATTTAGTTGCATTTTAGAAAATCTTTCTTTGTAAGGAGTAGTTAAGGGATTTGACGCATAGAAATTACACTACTTTTTTTTTTTTTTTTTTTTTTTATGATGATCTGTATTGAAATACAGTTTGACAGTGACTTCACTACTCTCCCCAGACTGTTACTGGAGAGGATTCAGAATAACTTGACTTTGGCATCTGGAGTGCTTTGTTATGGATAGGAGTTTTTCCTTTGGTGTAACCTAAATACATACGATCAGCAGTGTTCCTGTCAAGGCTGGGTTATTGGTCACATAATCTTAAGAAAGTTTGGAGCTTAATTCAGTGAGATGTATTTTATAAGTCTCAGTAAGAAAGAAGGGTTGGACTAATTGTTTGCCTATGTCAGATCTCATGGAGTGTACATTTGTTGGAAAAGTCTTTTTTTGGTGGCAGAGCCTTATTGTGAACTTTTTTTTTTGTAGGTATGGGAATTGACGGCCAACAATGTTATCATGGTCTCTGCTATTGGCAATGATGGCCCTTTGTATGGGTAAGTTTCAGTGACCACATCAAAGAAAAGCAAACATATTATTATATGTTTCTGGAAGTAGTTGTGCTTGGTCGGGAAGTTTTCCCTCCTCCTTTTTCTCTGTAATCTGTTTATAGAAAGTGACTCCAGTTAAACACTTCCCATGTCTTTATCACTTGCTGCTGTAGTACAGCAATTTGTGAAGTACTTAGCTAAATATTTTTCACTGAGAACAGTGGAAAGTCAGTAAAAGAATGGCAGGACTTCCAGCTGACATTTCCCTGTTAGTGTGAGCAGACAGCTTTGGGTACTTGGGCTTAGGGCTTAAGCAATATAAAGGAATCAGGCCAGAACAATGTTGATATATTTCTAAAACAAATGCCTAAAAATACATTTTGTTTTGTCTTCAAGATACATGGTTTGGTAGTTACTGAGTTAGTTACTGCATTACTAACTGCCTTAAAAAGTTGCTCTCACTTGTAAAGAATAACTGTGTCAGGTAGGACCAAAATTTGTTTCTGTGGAGGTTATAAAGAGCATCTGACAAAAATCCGATGGCAGTGTGTCTGTTATCAGGATAAACTTATGACTGTGTCTTGGTTTTTGGTTTGGTTTTGGGGTTTTTTGGTCTTTCTATCTCCCAACTTGTTCTAGGACTCTCAATAACCCTGCTGACCAGATGGATGTGATTGGAGTAGGTGGCATTGACTTTGAAGATAATATAGCTCGCTTTTCATCTAGGGGAATGACCACTTGGGTAAGATATTTTGACTGTGGCCAGCCACATTTGCAGCCAAAATAAGGGCCTTGGAAAGGGAGCCTTTTTTTAAGGGATAATCCTGTGCAGATGGTACGTGTTGGAGTAACCAGTGATAAAAGATTTCATCAAAGATCAGAACAGTTAGAGAGTTTAAGTCTTTAAGCAAGAATCTTAATGTTTGTTGCAGGGTTTCTCATTATTGATCTTGACCACTATTGACATTGTTGATGTATCTGTAAAACATCCAGTATCTTTTGATTTACGGTGAGGATTTGCCTTTCTGGTTAAATCTGGAAAAATAAAGGCCTGCTCTTGTGCTTCCTTTAGTTTAAAAATCCTAGGATTTCCAGATACTACATATAACATTGCACTTATTTGCCTGTTGAACTGAGGTGATGGGTACTGTGCACATGATTTCAGATGAAATTGCACTGTGATCTTGATTAAGGGGACTGTTACGTGCTGCATGTCATTCATTAGCGAGGTAGGAACGTGGTTATCATTTTGTGAGTGGTTTTATGCTTAGCATAGATAGTAGCGTAGTTGGCAGTAACGTTAATGTTGAAACATTGAGAGCTTGAGTCCTCCTTTAGGTGTTAGTTGCTGTTCTGTGGTGCTGAGCTTTGGCTAATTTAGTTGATAATTTTACTTCTAAATGACCTGCAGTTGGTTTAGATGCCCAAACGAAGCAACCAGTGTTCATTATGTATCAGGGCAATAATGCATCTGTTTCCTTTCACAGGAGCTGCCTGGAGGTTATGGTAGAGTGAAGCCTGATATTGTTACTTACGGCTCTGGAGTGAGAGGTTCCGGTATGAAAGGTGGATGCCGCTCGCTCTCTGGGACAAGCGTAGCATCTCCTGTGGTGGCAGGTGCTGTTACTTTATTAGTGAGGTAAGTCTTACATGAGAATCTCTAAAAGGATACTGATGCAGGAGGGTCATTATAAAGGAGCCCACCAAATAAAAGTAAATTGTGTTTACATGTAGGAAAACGAACTTGAAGGTTAAAATCGCAGTTCTTCTGCCTGAGACATTACCTTGTCTGACTAGCCGTAGGTTTTCTGGGAAGAACTTGAGAATGGTTCTGAATAATAGTTACGTCTTTGAAAATTTAACTAGGGAGAACAGTACTGTAATTTTGTGACATTGTTTTAATCATTTTGAGTGGCTGAGCTTCTGTCAGTTTTGTTGTAGAAAAGCAGCTGCTCAAAGTAGGCACGTGTAGCAGATAATTATCTAAATCCTGGTAAATTTTATAGGATTCAGGGTTTTATGGCCATTACCCAGTTGCATAAGTCATCTGTTGCACGCTGAAGAACTTGAAAGAAAGGTGGGAGTTGCAAGTCTGTACTTTGTGTTTGTCATTGCTACTATATAAGGATGAGATTAACTTTTATTTGAGAAACACGCCAAAAATTCAAAGTCATCATCATAATTCCTCCATAAAATGGTGCATTTTTCTCTGAACAACAAAGCTATTTTTGTCCCTCAGAAGAGCCACATTGCAAAAGATAGCAGTAAGTTTATGATTACAGAGGCTTTGATTTTTCAAAGTATTTTATTTAGCATATAAAGATACTGCCCTGATTGTAAAAACTGCTAGGCATGGAGCACATTCTAAGGAGAAAAATGCATGTAATACTAGTTTTTAAGAGAAATGTGTCAGACACTCTTCTTCAGCTGTTCCAGTGAGAAGTCGAGTAATAATAGACAAATATAAACAGAAGACAATACTCACAGCAAACTGATTATTACTTTCCTTAAATCAAATGACTGTTAAGGCAGAATGGTGAACAAGGCTGGCTAGAAAGTAGGATAAAGGCTGCCTAATGTGATCTATTGTTTCCTATTTCAGCACAGTTCAGAAGCGTGAAATGGTGAATCCAGCTAGTATGAAGCAGGCACTTATTGCATCAGCACGTAGACTTCCTGGAGTCAACATGTTTGAACAAGGACATGGCAAGCTGGATCTTCTGAGAGCTTATCAGATCCTCAACAGCTATAAACCACAGGCCAGGTTAATTTTAATCCTTAATTAATCAATGATATGCTGTAATCTGCTGTATGTCTTTTAAGAGAGCAGGTGATGCATGTGTAACTCAGTTGAGCAATCTGTGCTTATGCAACAAAGAGAACTTGCACAGATCTTACGTAATCCTGAAGCATGAATTTTGGCAAGAGAATGGATGAAAAGTTGAAGTATTTTTTGCCTAAGTTATAGCAGTGTAGGAATTGAAGTGTCTATGAGAGCTAAATTGACTTTCTCTTCCAGCCTCAGATGTTACAAATAACATAATCTAGAACACAATGGAAAAACACTTAAATTTTAACTTCTGAGAATAAGAGCATTCACACTGTACTGATAAGGTTTTTTTGTGTGTGTAAAAATCTGTTCACAGAACCTAAAATAAAAAAAGTTAAAGGGGGAGGGAAGAAGATTTTGAGGCAGATTTGGGAAGCTAGTGAGACCTTGATAGAGTAACTATGACTGGCCTGTCTTATCTGTAATTTTTTCATAGTTATGCATAGTGGCATGTTCTCATGCTCCTCTGCTTACTGATTTTCTTTTTATTTTCTTTTTTTTTTTCAATTTTACCTCCTGCATCCTGCTGTAGTTTGAGTCCAAGCTATATTGACTTGACGGAATGTCCCTACATGTGGCCATATTGTTCTCAGCCTATATATTATGGAGGCATGCCAACCATTGTTAATGTTACTATCCTTAATGGTATGGGAGTCACTGGGAGAATTGTAGACAAGGTAAGATTTAACATTGTGCCAAGTCCTGACTATTAACGTTGCTGAAAGCTTCCCAGAAAAGACTATTTTAGCTCTGAATTTCATAGAACAAATCTGATTTCTTACCACTGAGAGCAAGACATGCAAAATGTTTGATTTTTAAAGGATACTCCCAGATTAGTAAGATTTGTCAGCATGAACTGTCTACAAGTGTTCAAGCAATGCATTTGTTTCCGGGACATGTAGTGTTTTGTCTTTATAAAACCAGTTTGGATTGACAGGTACTTAGGAGATTTCTTTATATTCTCTGATAGCATTTAAAATTTTCTGGATAGGGTTTCATCATCCTTTTTTTGTTTGTTTGTTTGGGTTTTTTTTGGTTTTTTGGTTGGTCTGTTGGTTTTGGTCTGGAGCATCAGCAATCTCAGTAAAGAATCCTGACATCATAAATCATGCCTCTTCCATGGGTCTAAACAACCTGAACTTACTGATTTATCAAGGTCTGCTGCAAAACACCAGGGATGTTGAGCATGTTGGTTGACTAGAGAGGTTTTTATTTTTGAATTTATTTTTTTGCTTTGAGTAAGTTTAAATGTAGAACAGATTTGGGAATTGATACAAGTTAAATAAAGCACCCATCCCAAAACTCTAGCCAATGTAAATGAGATTAATTTCAACATTTTAGTGTGAATCCTTAGGTCTGTTTTAGATTTAAGCTTACATTAAAGGGCATTGAAACTCTTATCCAACATCATTAGCTTATGATAATACTCAGACACAGCTGATGTAATTTGCCTGTGTCTGTCATAGCATTAGTTCTCTGTTACCAAAAGGAAATTCTGCGTTCGTACCAATAAATTTTTCACAGGACCCCAAAACATTAAAATATATGCACTTAAGCAGCATGCTATTCAGGTAGCTTCTTAGAGAGTCCTGCCTCTGAAAAGCCTATACTTCATCTGGATCATTAAGGCTGTCATGATTAGGTGGATTCACGGACACAGCACCAACCTCTTGGGCTTTGTGGACGTTTTAAAATTTGACATAATATTCAGAAAAGCTAAGGTTTATTATTTCTTTGTGCAGAGGAAGAGGGCTATGTATGCAAAAATTAGTGACTGCAAATACTGTTTTACCGATGTTCTGTGTTCTTCATTTCACAGCCAGACTGGCAACCTTATCTCCCCCAAAATGGGGATAATATCGAAGTGGCTTTCTCATATTCCCCTGTGTTGTGGCCTTGGTCCGGATACTTAGCAATTTCCATCTCTGTAGCAAAGAAAGCAGCATCTTGGGAAGGCATTGCTCAAGGTCATGTTATGATCACAGTATCATCCCCTGCAGAAAATGAAGTAAGTTCTGGGCATTTTTGGTTTTCTGTGTTAATAATTATTAAAACTGCTGCCTAATACACAAATACCTTCTTCTTAAGGGGTTGCTCTGGTCCTGTTTGAAGCATAAGTTAGATTGGGATCAGGAAATTGAAGAGTACAAATAGTGATCTTTATAGCTGAGAGCAGGATTAACCTGTGAATTGGATATGCTTTAGAATCAGAAAACCTCTCTTTGAGACTGATTTTGTAATTTCATTTGTTTATTTTGAATTTTAAGTAATGTGTTTTGAAAAAGAGATTACTTAAATACATTTCTTCTAGAACCTGCTTAATTGTTGCTGAGAAGTTTTTTAAGGTTTTGAACAATTGAACTGTATCACAGTTGTAACGTATTTGAAGTATTTTACATTCTGAGCATAAATATAAACTGTTGAGTGCAGAAAGAATACTACAGTGATTTACGGCAAAAGTCATCTCTTTGTCTCCAGAGCTGGTACTGGTGACTAAAAGTAGATTGGATACCTCCATGTTTTTTGATGTTTTACAATCCACAGTTAACTGGTGAATGTTCCTGTGTGGGGAAAAGGATTTCACTGTAGTTTGTTCTGTCCTTCAGTCTAAGAATGGTGCAGAGCAGACTTCAACGGTGAAGCTTCCAATAAAAGTGAAGATTATTCCTACTCCACCTCGTAGTAAGCGAGTCCTTTGGGATCAATATCATAATCTCCGTTATCCACCAGGATACTTCCCCAGGGATAATTTGAGGATGAAGAATGATCCATTAGATTGGTATTTATCTCAGGTTCTATTAAATCAGTATTTCTTGATTGTGCATTAATGATATGGGGTAACTTTAATGAAAGCCAGAGAGCTCTGGCCTTTTCCAGTGTGGCATGGGATTATCTTTTCTAACAAATCCATGCATAGCACTTGGACTCTGCATGCTTTTGGTGCGGGATTTTTTTTTTTTGTGTGCTGTATGGTTTTATTCACATGAAGTGAAAAGCTTTTAAAATGCACATTTAAGACACTGAGATTTTTTTGTTTGACTTCCAAAGCGTAGCATTTTTCTTTTCTGCCCTAATTTCTCCCATGAAGTTAAGGGGAGTGTTTTCTTAGCTGCTCCAGCATTCACTTATCAAAAAAACCATGAGAAATTTTGAAAGACTGAGTGCTAAAGAAGAGACCCCTTGTCTGTTGAGGGAGGCTGTCTTCGAAGCAGGGAGAGGCTTGGCTGTCCTATTGTCTTTCATAGGTGGAGAGGGAAAGCATCCATAGGAAGAATCACACAGCAATGTATAAGTGAGGATTAAGCGGGTCAGTGACCAAGACAGGCTTTTGGAAAGCTGCTTGGGGCATGCAGATATGGCAAATGGACAAGAACTCTCCGCTGAGTTTCAGCAATTATTTACAGGTGGTCCTGTGTGGTGCTTCTAGTTAGTAGTTAAAACTGCTCTTATTGGCTCTTTTGCGAGGAGGAGGTCCTGTGAAGAGCATCTGTTCTTAATGCAGCAGTGTTTCTCTGTGATGTGATGCAAACATGCAGAAATTGTGCTTTGTAAGGAACGTGCTCAATCTCTAGCTTTGACTGTGTAACTAACTCTTCTCTGTAGCACTTGGAACCAGTGTCATTTGTGAAGAGTTTCGCAAAGAAGTGGTGGTGGTGGTTGGAAAACTACAAATTTGAAAAAAATCGACCTTCTAGAAAGGAAACTAGGAAGTAATCTATAATTAGAGAATCTAAATCAGATTTCTGCGTGCCAGATTTAAATGTCTTCAACACTTTTCTCTTTTCCTAAGGAACGGTGATCATATCCACACAAACTTCAGAGACATGTACCAGCACCTAAGGAGCATGGGGTACTTTGTTGAGGTTCTTGGTTCCCCGTTTACATGTTTTGATGCAAGTCAGTATGGTAAGCATGAGTTAATTGTCTTGTTCTCCATACTGTTAACTTTTTTCTAAAACATCCTGGTTTTTGGAAGACCAGAAATGTGAGGACGCAAAGAAAAAAATCTCATGATAGTAGAACAATATTATAACAGTGGGTGTATTTATATGCTGATACTTAGTTGTGTGAAGTGTTGCTGCAGAAGCTTGCTTGGGGGTCTAGTAGAATTAGTGCAGTTTTCTATCCTTGTCATGAAAAAGTGAGAGGGAAAGCCCACCTCTGAGTGGGTTAAAAGCTCCTCTGTATTCAGTCCCACAAAGGCAGAACTGTATTTGCCAAAAGATTTTGGCACAGTCAAAATGCAAAATGAAGCATGATGTGAATAGCAGACTAAAATCAAAAGTGTCCATTCTGGTTGGTTTTTTCCTCAGCAATGGCATTTTAAAACATTCATATCTGTAGACAGATAAAAGTGGGGAAAGTATTCCATTCAGCCTTATGTGATAGCAAAGCAGTGTGTGGCTGGTTTCTTCTGTGTTCATCAGGAAGGAGATTTAATAGATCTGCCAAGCAGTCCATGTTCTTTTCTGCTCCAGCATGCCCCTCTATTTAGCCATGATGTGCTCCAACAAGACCCTTTTTTCTTTTGGGCTGCGATGTTCTTCAGTGGACTGTAAAGTGAAGGTGCATTCTTCTGACAGTTTTCTAGTTCTGGAAATGTTGTCAGTAGTAATCTTTTGTTTATCTTGATTCTTCAATAAATATCTCACTGTTGTGTTTTGAGTTCAGTGGGTGAGCAACTGGATACAGAAATGGTAGTGCTTAAAAAAGTAGCAAAATAGTTTCTTTTCTGAGACCACTAGTTTTGTAGTTGATAGAGTGCAGCATTAGGGAACTTCTCTGTCCTCTGATTCACCGTTATATTGCATCTCATTTGCTTAGTAGTTTGTGGGGCTTTCAGAATGTCTTCAATGGGAAGAAGTGAGGGGTGAAAAATGCAGTGAGCTGTAGTCCCTCTGCCACTTCTCCATATCTTGTATTGTCAGCAAACTTGATGAGGGTGCACTCTGTCCTGTTGTCCATGTCATTAACATGCTTTCTACAGGATCTTTATCAGAAGGCTTTCCAGACACAGGCTGCCTGGACTTGTGGAATTGGCCTGGTTGCAAGGGACTGGGAGACACAGGGCCAGCGTCAGTGGTTTATTGGATTGCTCAGGATATCAGCCTGTCAAGATTTGCGTTGTCTCTGAGGATGAAAATTCTACCACCTCTCTGGGCAATCAGAAAGTGAAGAAGTGAAATGGCTTGATATTTAGAAGCCATCTGAAAGCATAAAAGTGTTTTTGGGGAACAGAAGTATATTTTTCTGGTTGTGCTTCTCAGTGATGCAGAGAAAGTTGTGCTTGTTCACAGGAGTGGGTGAGGGTTATATGAAAGTGGCAATGGCACTTCAGTCAGGTCTGCTAAAATGTGGCTGTAGTTTTCAAGTCTGAATCAAACAAAGTTTCAGAATGATTGTTGTCTACCGGGCTGTAAATCTGCAGTAGTGAGCAGAGTAGCCTTTAGAATTGGAATAGTGAAAAACACCTTCTGAGTAGGGTGCATCTACATTAGCACTTTAATTTGGATCAGCAGTGAATCTCCCGGTTGTCCTCTTCTGCCACAGTGTGGCTCAGTTTATAGAGTATTGGGTGAGACCAAACTGCAAAATACACACCTGATGTATGCTGGCATTCAGTTCATGAGACCACACAAGCACGAGTCAGAAGTAACACCCTTAAAAAGCATACTGTGCTGCCAAACTCATTTTTGGATACATTTGTAAACTGAATTGTCTTATATTTCCCACCTTTAAATGTGACTTCTGTAATGAGCAAAACGTGTGCTTGTGTTGACTTTTGCATAGGTTGTGTGAATAGTGATAACATTACAGTGAACAGCGTGTTGAACTCTCGTTTTTGCTTTTACACACAGGGACTTTACTGATGGTGGACAGTGAGGAAGAATATTTTCCTGAAGAGATCACCAAGCTGAGGAGGGATGTTGATAACGGACTTTCACTTATTGTGTTCAGTGACTGGTACAACACATCCGTGATGAGAAAAGTCAAGTTTTATGATGAAAACACAAGGTACTGATTTGTGTCAGTTCTTTGGGGGAAAAAATGCCATAGAATTGCCATTTTATGCACATATTACCCTAAAAATCCCAAATGTAATACACTGTACTTTGGCACTTGCATGCTACTTGTAAGAAGGGAATACCTGAAGAGCAATATTTATGTTAAGCTGCAGCTTAAGGAGAATAGCTACCTATTTTATCATGATTGCGAAGGCTCATTTGGTAAAGTAATCGTCTTTTAAAGCTGAGAAAAGCATTTACAGTGAAAAGTAGTAACAAATTGGAGACTGACAAGCAAAGGGAAATGCATGCCTTTTCACATTTAGGGAGCAGAATAGAAAGAAAATGTGCATTAGAAACAGTATTACCAGGTTGTGCACCAATTATTGAAATTATTCCAGTGTATTGTATAAAAAGAAGATACACCAATATCATGAGTGGTGATAGAGACCCTCATAATTACTGTAGTTGTCAGCCTGTTTTGTATTATTGATAAGCCAGAAAGATCTGTTCTGCTGTTTGTGAGCAAGTAACATTTTGCTTCATTAGAAAAATGAGAAGCAGATTACATGACTGTCGGTTTTGCCTCATCTTAGCCAAACAAAGAGGATAAGACTGAATTTCTTTCTAGCAAACTGAAGTTTTCCATGGAACTGAAATGCACTGAGAACTTCACATTAGTATTACTTAACCTTTGTTCAAAAGCATTGGTGTCAAAGAGAGACGGCTGCTCATGTGCCCCAGAGTTAAATAGGTGTTTGAGATGTAGTTCTTTATTTAAGTGACCTTTAAAAAGTCTGCGTGTGGGAAGACACCTGACTTTTCATTATGCAAACTCTAGTAGTATATTCTGTGTACTAATAAACTGTGTTGTGCTGTAACTTTCACAGACAGTGGTGGATGCCTGATACTGGAGGTGCTAATATACCAGCTCTCAATGATCTGCTTTCTGTCTGGAATATGGCCTTTAGTGATGGGCTGTATGAAGGCGATTTTACCATGGCAAATCATGAAAGTGAGTACTGGAATCATTGCCTATGCAGGCTACAGCGTGTTGTTTGGAAAAGCAGTTTTCTGTGAGAATGAGATTGAGTGAGAGTCAAGGGAACTACTCACATTCAGGGAAAAGAGTCTCACAAGCATGTGATTACTTCCTTCATAGGCTGTATTAAAGCCTTTGGTTTTAATTTTGCAATTACTTGGAAATTTGAAATTTTGCAGGAAGAAAATGGATAGGGACATTTTCCTTGGAATACCGGTTCAGACATGCATCACAACATCCTGAGATGTTTTGTAAATCCCTGTTCTTTTAATTGTTCCCCCTGAAATGAAGATGTTTGATAGGTTTCAAGTTCAGACTTCGTGGTTAGGCCACAGGTCTGTGACCTTACTGTTTTCTGACTTTCTAGGCCTAGCCATTCTTTCTTTTTATCTGTCCAAGTCATTTGATGTTTTCGTGCTTTGCTTCCAAATCTGTTTCCTGACCAGTTCATTCAGAAAGTGTATGTAAGAAGAGAAGGCAACAGCACCAAGGGCTGTGTATGCTCACCAGCGTTGATTGAAGGATACAGGTTCTCTGTAGTATAAATAATGGCTGTTAGTGTGAAATACTACATTTCTCATAGCATTTAGTTAAGCTTTTCAGTTTAAAGAAGATAAGGTCAGTCTCCTAAGTGGAAAGGTTTGAAAACAGTATGTAAAGGTGAACATGCAAAAGCTGTGCTTAGGAATGTCTTCTCTGTGAATACATACATTGGTCAAAATATGCAAGTTCAGAGTGATGTTCCTGGGAATGTTTTCTTGTATGCTTGTTTTAACAGCTCACTGAAATATGGTGGGAAGGGAGGGAATGTAATTTTCAGTCTAAACTGCACTTTTGTGATGTCTTTCAGTGAATTATGCATCAGGATGCAGTATTGCAAAGTTTCCGGAAGATGGCATTGTCATTGCACAAACTTTCAAGGATCAAGGTATGCACTTCCTTGTCTTTTTTCTGTGTTGTAAGCAGAACTGTGGAGTCAGTGCACAAGCAAAGTTCTAAAGTCTAAAGGTGTAAAACCAATGAATTTAAAAACACATTGACAGGGTAGGTATTTTTTCATTTTGCCTAGAACATGTAGTTGATGCCTAACAGGCAGCTGCCGTGTGACTCTGTATACAATTTTTACACAGTACAGCAATATCCAAGTGTATATACGCAGTCTTCTATTGTTTGCTCTACGTAAACACATTCGCATGTATGTGTGTCATGCATCTTTAGAGGAGAGGGGAGTGTGTCATAATGGTGTTACTTGTCCATGTTTTTCACAAATTTCAAGTGCTACTGAAATACGTCCCCTAATCATTGCCACATTTGGTGTGAGTGTTGTGGTAGCTGTGGCGATCTAAGGATATAGGTAAGGAAAATTTTGGTGGACAAAATGTCACCTGCTAGATTCTCATAGGGAAAAATTCTAGGCACACAGGAAGCCAATGCTGTCAGACTTGAGCCATCTATTCTCTGTGCATAGCCATTCTCTTCAGTTTTGTCCTAATATCTTTTCATTTGACAGGTGGTAATTCAGATTTGTAATGACAGCAGGTCATTTAAAAAAAAATACTGTTTTTTATGAGCCTTTAGGAAGTGCTATGTAGGACTAAATGACCAGAACTGTTAGCATGTTGTAGGTCAGGCTTGTGTATATGAGTGAGGAGGGTTTGACTGTGTGGGCAAAATCACATGTATAGCTTCTGATATAACTCAGCAGCTGCCGGAGAAGATCAGCAAGTTCATTGTAGTTTTGACTTATGACGTGCAGTAGATTTGATTACCTAGTGGAGAAATTTTCTGGAACGGTAAGGAGCTCATCCATGTGAACCTTTTGGAGGAAAGACAGTATCTCTGAAACGCTATATGCTGGTGACTTAGGTATTTCCTTATGCGAGAGAGAGAGAGAAAGAAGTGTCAATTTGACAAGTAGCCTGCTAGACCTGCTTTTTCTGTTGAATTCTTTTCATTGCAATTCATGAAGCAAAACAGCTCTGTGTTTTGCTTCTGCTATGTAAAGGCAGTGTCTCAAGTAAAAGAGACTAAATATTTAGCATTTGTCTTGTTTTGTTCTTTTAAATGGGTGTTAGAGGTGGGAAACCTTTAGCCTAAAAACAGCTCTCATTTTAGTTCCTTCATGAATTGGGGTGTTTTCCCTCCTGCTATTTGTTAGAGCTTTCAGTCCACAGGAGATGAAATGATTGGATGGATTTGTAAGATACAAATGGCAGGTTTCTAGCCAGGTCTGCTCTGGGTTTTGCTGCACATACACGTTCATAGTGGGAAGATTCCTATGCTTTTTTCATCTTTTCTGTCCATCAGTTATCTCAGTTATAATTGTAATATCTCGCAAACATGTATTTTAGGTTGCCAGTTTATTATTTGGTACTTGCAGGGCTTTTGAAGACAGGCCTTTAAATGACACTCCTTCAAAAATTACTCTGCAGTAGGATGAGAAGCAGATCTCTGAACCAGGGCAGGGCCGGATGTACTGAAAACTGGCTCTGCCCACTGGTTCAAAGAGTAGCTGGGGTGAGGAGGGAGTAAAATTTGCCAAAGGTTAAAAGGCGGCAGGGGGATAGGGGGAGGTGGGAAAAAATCATGTGAGTTTCTTTTTTTCTTTGCCTTTTTTTTTTTTTTTTTCTTTTTCCTTTTTGGCATAGCTATCCTTACTAAACAATACTTTTCTTTGTTCCTGAATTGAAAGCTGAACAGACAAAGGGCAAGGGTAACTACTAACTGCTAGTAACTGCAGAGTTCCAGAGAGATGTAAGCCCCAGCAGTCTTTAAAATGGGCTTCCCCTGAACCACTGAACCACAAGTTCAAAGTCTTGCAGCTGCTGCTTACAAAGAGACAGATGTTATGTTTCACATAATGTCTCTATTCTCTTTTGTTAGTTCCATAGTAGATTTTCTTGTAGGAATAGGTAGACACGGCAGCAAAGTTGAGGAAAAACAGTGTTCGCTGTGATGGCTGATCCTTAAGTTACTGTGTTCTGTAGCATTCTGCAGGACTAAACCAACATAAAGTGACTTGTAAAGCAGAACGTTTTGATTTTAAATCTGTTGCTGAAAATATTAGGATTTTTCATTCGAGCATGTTGAAGATGATCCAGGTTGTGAGGTCTTTTTCTGCTTCTCCACCAAAGAAAGAAAAACATTAATATCAGTAGGAAACTTCACAATCAGGGTCTTGGAAAAGTTTCATTATTGTAACATCATGGGGTTTTTGAAAACATTTTTCATGAATGTGTGACATGAAGAGTGGCATAGCTGCATTTGTAAGTTTGCAGTGTAGGCTGTGTTGACTTACAGGTAAATTGATGTTGACGCTTTGCAGGCTATTAAATTTGTTTGTGCTTTGCTTTAGGTCTTGAAGTTTTAAAACAAGAGACTGCTGTAATTGAAAACGTCCCTATTTTGGGACTTTACCAAGTTCCTTCTGAAGGTGGTGGCAGAATTGTTTTGTATGGTGATTCTAATTGCTTGGATGACAGCCATCGACAGAAAGGTGTGTAAACTTTGACACGCAGGAAAAGCTACTGTCTTAAGCTAACAACTGAACTATGGGGTTTTTACAGTTCCCACCAGAAGTAGCTGTTTTCTAGGGACTCTCTAAATATTCCTAACAATTAATCACAGTTACAGCACAAGACTGCCCCACAAGATAGCCCCCTCGGCTAGCTGTGACCCTTGC
>JAVJGI010000036.1:2719540-2800424 GCA_035590275.1 Ibycter americanus
TGCTGAGCTTCCCCTGGGCCTTCAGCAGGGCCGGCGGGGCCGCCCCCGCCCTCCTGGTGGAGCGGGTCAGGGCTGGGGGCGGGGGGGCCCGATCCGGCGGGGGCTGCGGGCAGCTGCATCCCCGGAGGGAGCTGAGGCCCCTGCCGGGCTGGGGAGGGGGCCGAGGGGAGGGCAGGGCTCACCTGCCCCGGTGTTTTGGGGGGGCGGGGGCTGGCAGGGACCCCCTGCTTCGCAGCACCCACATCCCAGCCCAGGCTGAAAGGGGGAACAGCCCCGGGGCAGGGGTGCAAAAGCCGAAGCTGCCCTGGAGATGCTCTTTGCGTCTGAAGCTGCACTCTTAGCTGGCTTGTAGCTCAACCTAAAATAAAATTAGTGGCTGGGCCCCTATGTGCCCTAAACCCCCAAATCTAAACCCAAAGTATCGTGCAGGGCTGCTTTGCCACCCTTTTGCTGACCTGTCTTATCGCAGCTACAAGGCAACCTGGTCCCCGGCCATGGCGCTGCTGGGTGCCCCTGGGTCAGGGTGGGGGGTGCCGGGGGGTCGGTGCGATGCTCCTTGCTGGGTCCTGTCCCCGCAGGGCTCACTGGTCTTCCTGGTGAGCGGGCTGGCGGTGCTGGGCTATGCGGCGGCCCTCAGCGCCCAGCCCACCTACCAGGGGGTCGTCCGGGTGGTATGCGGGGCAGCGGCGGGGAAGCTCTGCGAGGTCTGCTTCCTTCTCAACCTCTTCATGATCTCTGTGGCCCTCCTCAGGGTGGTGGGCGACCAGCTGGAGAAACGTGAGTTGTTTCCCTCACCGTCTTCGGGGCTGGTGGCTCATGAGAGTGGGGGGAAGGTGGTCCCACAGGGGCTGGAGCAGCCCCAGGGATTTCTTGGGACCCCTGAGGATGTGGGACTCCCTGGTCCTGCCGTGGTGTGATGCTCCCAACCACTTTGGGTCACCTTTTGGGATGTGGCTGACTCCCCACTCTCCCCACCCCCTGCAGTGTGTGACTCCCTGTACCCCAACGGGACGCTGAGCGGGACCCCCCTGCCACTGCCCTGGTACACGGACCAGCGCTTCACCCTCTCTGCTCTCTGCATCCTCGTCATCTTCCCGCTCTCCGTCCCCAGGGAAATCGGCTTTCAGAAGTACTCCAGGTACCGCCTGGGCTGTCCCTGTGGTGGCCCACCCTAGGCACCCCGTAACCCAGGCCACCTCCTCCTGGGTCCCTGCGGGGCAACGGGAGACCCCCTCCCTCCCAGCTGCCAGGGGTCTGCATGCTGATGCTCTCCTATGCCCCGGCAGCATCCTGGGCACGCTGGCTGCCTGCTACCTCACCCTGGTCATCGTCCTGAAATACCACCTGCAGGCAGAGAGCCTGGGCTCGCCCGAGCCCCCCCAGCCCTCCAGGTATGGGAGAGGGTCAGCCCTGGGTCCCCCCTGCCCCGTCCTCCATGGCATCAGCAGTGGCATGGGGCATGGCTGGCGGCACTGCATGGGGTGGTCCTGGGTGGGGGTGTGTGAGCTGGGGACAGCACTGGCAGGGTAGTGGGTGGGTGGCAGCCCCCAGCCCTAGCTTTTGTCCCAGCAACCCCCCCTTCTCCCAAAATCATCATGGGGGGGAGTTTCCCATGGTGGCATCCAGGCTTATGTCACCAAGGTCCCCTCTCCCTCCGGGAGCCTCACACTCTTCGCTCTGTGCTTCCTCCCCACCATGACACAGGGCCTCCTCCTGGGCCTCCGTCTTCAGCGTTGTCCCCACCATCTGCTTCGGCTTCCAGGTAGGTGATGCTGGCCCCACTGTCCCCAGCATCCCGGACCACAGGGACACCATTCCTTGGGGGGGAGAGGGGTGGAGTGTTGCAGGAAAGGGGACCCATGGCTGTCACTAGAGATGGCTGTGGAGCAGGACACAAGTCCCTGGGGACAGGGGGAGAGCGGGACAGGACACCCACGGGTGGGAGGGAAGCAGCTGGGGTGGGGGCTGTCCCTGCATGGGGCCCCAGCACCATCCCCCCCTTGCCTTGTAGTGCCATGAAGCCTGCGTGGCCATCTACAGCAGCATGCGCAACCGGAGCTTCTCCCACTGGGTCACCGTCTCCGTGCTCTCCATGCTCATCTGCCTACTCATCTACTCCCTCACTGGTAACCCCAGCACCAGAGCCCTTTACCCCTCCTTTCCTCGGGGATCCCCAGTCCCCAGGGCTCCTCCTTCCTCCTTGGGGTTCCTCTGTCCTCACCGGCACAGCTGCCCACCTCCCCGTCAGCAGGGCTCTACGGCTACCTGACCTTCGGTGAGGCCGTGGCATCCGATGTCCTGATGTCCTACCCAGGGAATGACCCAGTTGTCATCGTTGCCCGTCTGCTCTTCGGCGTCTCCATCGTCACCATCTACCCCATCGTGGTGCTGCTGGGCAGGTGATGGGGCAGTAGCGAGCTGGGTGTCCCCCTCAACCAGAGCAGCTCGGCTGGGTGCCATCACCCCTCTGACACCCCCTCCAGGTCGGTGGTGTGGGATGTGTGGGCAACCCCCAAGTGCGGGGCCGCGGCAGTGCCCGAGGAGCACGAGCAGAGGAGCCGGGTGATGCTGACGGTCACCTGGATGGCCGCCACGCTCGCCATCGCCCTGTTCGTCCCAGACATCGGCAAGGTCATCGAGCTCATTGGGGGCATCAGCGCCTTCTTCATCTTCATCTTCCCAGGCAAGAGTGAGCAGTGAGAGGGCAGGGAGGGGGTTGCCAGTGCCAAGAGCATCGCTGCAGGCAGGTGGGGGGCTATGGTGGTGGGTGGCCCATCCTGGCCCTGTTTTGGGGGTGCAGTGGCATGCTTGTGGGGGATGCTGCCATGGGACCTGAGTGAGGGGGTGCCATGGCGGCGGGGCTGAGCCTTTGCGTTGGTGGCAGGGCTGTGCCTGGTGTGCATGACCGGGACCCACACTCTTGGCCCACGCAAAAAGTGAGTATCTGCGTTGCTCGGTGGTGGCGGGTGAGGGCAGGGGTAGCGTATGGCATCCTATGACCCATGGCCCAGGCAGGGTCCCCCTGGTCAAGGGGGGGGCCTCATGAGGACGGGGATTTGGGGCACCTGTGGGCACTGAAAGCAGGAGCACTTGCTATGGGACATGGGGTCTGCAGTGGGGCTGAAGGGTGGGTGTGGAGGGATGTGCTCTGACACTGGGAATGGGCCTGGGTATCAGCGATGTGCCCAAGCAATGGGACTGTGCCCAGGTATTGGGGGTGTGCCTGGGCATCAAGGATGTGCCTGGGTACCAGCATTGAGCCCAGGCATTGGGGAGATGCTCAGGTATCGGGGCTGTGCCCAGGTACCAGGGATGTGCCTGGGTATCAGGGATGTGCCCGGGTACCAGACTCCTTGCGAGGCAGAGCGGCCATAGGGGAAGGAGAGCAGTGGGATTCAGAGGCAGTGGGGCACCTGGTGGGGACTGGGGTGGCGGTCAGAGGGACACAGTGCCCAAGGCAGGCAGCCATCAGGTGTTCAGTGTCAGTGTGTCCCATCACTGCTCCTGGCTGGAGAGACTGGGGCACAGCAGCAGCCCAGGGTGGGGGGACCTGACGTGGTGCTGGCGAGTTGTGGGGTGAGCATGTGCCAAAGCGTGTCTGTGGTGCCCATGGAGCAGCAGCAGCATCTAAGTGAGGATGGAAGTGATGTGGGGGGCTCCTGTCCCCCATGGCAGCTGGAGGAAGCTCCCCAGAACTGAGGGGTCTTGGCCAAGAGGGTGCCCCGACTGTCTGGGCAGGGGCGAGGGTGCCCCTGGGGGTGATGGGGGACCAAGGCAGGAGGTGAGCAGGGGCACCCAGGTGGGTGAAAAGGACTTGGAGAGGTCCCTTGTGGAGACCCCCCCGAGGGTGTGAACCTAGGAGTGCCATCACGAGGAGAGAGGACAACAGGAGCCAGGGCGATAGGGACAGCGAGGGCACAGCCCCAGCCTGCCTGGGGCGGCTCAGGAAGGCGCACCATGCTGGCGACCCCGCGACGGAGCAGCAGTGGGGCTTGGGGGTGAGTGCCACATCCCGGGGGCTCCGTGTCTGGCCGAGGTGGGGGGCTGCGTGCCTGGGGAGAGGGAGACCCACAGGTCTCAGGGCTGGGGATGGAGCTGGGGAGGGGAATGGGGTGGGCGCATGTGGCAAGAGGGTGGGGGCTGGGAGTGTGTGGGAGCAGCCGTGCCCAAGCCGGGGGGGCCACTGTGGGTCTGTACCCCCTTGGTGGGGCTGCTGGGTGCTGGCGGAACCGGGATAGTCTCATGGTGGCAGCTGCCAGGCTTTTGACCAAGTTTTGTGTGTCATTGCAGAGGGTCTTTGGCCATCCATCGGGAGCGATGCAGAGCAGCATGGCAGAGGAGGCTGAGACCGAACTGAGGGACCCACACCCAGGGGGGGCAGGGGGTGTCATGTTACTGGGGTCAGCTCTGTCCTACTGGCCCCCTGCTCATGTCCCCGCAGGGCTGCTCTCATCACTTGGGGTGTCCTCTCCGTGCTCGGCGGTGCCTTCGTCTGTGGGCAGAGCGCTGCCCTGGCTGTGCTGGGGCTGCTGCACTGAGCACCCATCGTGCCCCCCACCATGACCACCCCCACCATGCCCCCCCCAGCCCTGGACAGCTGCCCCAGACACGGCTACACCGCTGGATCCCATCACGGTTTTATTTGGCATCACCGTCCCCGTTGTACAGCAGCTAATAAAGACAGGACAGGGTATCGGCGAGGGCGCTGCGCCACGCACCCTGAGGGACCCCCACGCATGGTGGGGTGGGGGCAGGATGGGCATCGAGCCCTGCACACAGACAGACAGACAGACTGATGTACAGACCCCAGGAAGGGGGAGAAGAGGGTGGGGGGGAGCGCACAAACCAGCCCCACGCCGGCGAGGCACCCACTGCCACCGTGCACACATGAAGGAAAGCCCTCGGGACCACCCGCACCCCCTGCCCAGGGACACGGGGGGCACACACACACTGTGCTGGGCACAGCCTCACCCCCAGACACCTCCCCAGGTGGCCCTGGGAACTAGCAGCGACCCCCAACTTATCCTCGCCAGGGGGGCTCCAGCGTCCCACTCCCAACCCTCGTCCTCATCACCAGCTCCCTCCACCTGCCTTGCCCCCACCCATGGCCTGGCTGCCTGCATCCTGTCTCCCCCCACTCCCTGCCTGCCCGTGCCTGGCAGACCCCAGGGGGCACCCTCCCACCCCCCCACCAGAGACCACCCCAGTCCAGGGAGAGGTGACCCAGGTGATGGGGTAGCTGGCGGGGGCCACCCGATGGGGTACTGGGGACAGACACAGGGGTTTCCTTCACTGCAGACAGGTCACACCGCCACCTCCCACCCCCAGCCATGCAGGGGCTCACAGCCACCCCACAGCGGGGACGGGCGCTGGTGGGACCCGCGGCACTGGTGGTCACTCTCGGCTCAGGGTGCACCAGGCAGCTGCAGGGGAACGACACCAGGGGGTCACCCCTGCCCAGCCACGCATCACCCTGACCCCCCTCCAGTCCCACCCAGCCAGTGCTGCCCCCACCCAGCTGCCCGCAGGTCCCTGTCCCCACCCTGCAGGGTGGCCACCCTCCTACCTGGCACGGCCACGCTGGAGATGGCCTCGGGCTGGCTCAGCGTGTCCACCTTGACGTGCTGGAAGCCCTTGCAGGTGGCACTCTGCAGGTGCCTGCACCCGGGTGGCAGAGAGTGGGTGGTAACCTCCCCCTAAATCACCGCCGCAGCCCCCCGCAGCCCCCTCAGCTCTGGCAGGGGGTGGGTGCCGGCAATCCCCCTCACCCTCCCCGTGGGCACAACACCCTGCCACAGGTCAGGACAGCGAGCCTGCCCATCCCTCGTCCCAAGGCATCCCCAGTGAGAGATGCACAGAGCCCTCCCAAGCCCCCTGTCCCCTCTACGGTGACAGCCATCAGGCAGGGGACAGAGCTTGGGGGCTCAGCAGCTCCCACATCCCTCCGTGCCCAAGCACCCCCGCAAAAATGAGCTTTTTGGGCCCCCTCCCCTACCTCTTCCAGTCCTCCTCAGTCTCCCAGAACTCGTAGATGATGAAGGTGACCCCATCGGGCAGCTTCACTGCCGTGACGCTGGTGGGAGTGGGGAGAGAGGTGAGCCCCAAACCATGAGGCATCCCCCCCCCCTCAGCCTCTGCAGCCACAGGCATGGTGGGGGGTGGGCCACTGAGGGGTGACCCCAGCCCCAACAGCCCAGGTAGGGGGGAGCGCCCCCACCCAACGCTCCCCAGCCCATGCAAAAAGTTTTCGTGGCCGAGCATCACTACGCTCCCAAATCCCAGCTGTTTTGCCTCGGCCCTTCACTTGATGAGGTGGCCCTTGCTGCGAGGGCAGCTGGACATCCCCCTGCCCCCCTGAGCCCCCCGATGGTGGTACCCACTGGAAGCAGTCCCGCTCCCCGGCCACACTCTTCAGGTACTGCTTCAGGGAGCTGCAGAACTCGCTCAGGTGCTTGTGCGACACCGTCATCTCATCCCGCACCAGGAGGAGGTACTGTGGGGCCCCCCCAAAACACAGTGGCAAGTGAGACCCAAAAAAAAGTGACACCCCCTTGCCAAATCCGATGGCATGCTGCAGGGACACCCCGGGGTGGTGGCCAGGCACTCTCACCGTGCACGCTGTGCTCTCGCTGTCTGACAGCCGCTGGTGCAGGTCAAACCAGAGAGTCTGGAAAAAGGGGAAAAAGCAGTGGGGAGGGGGGTGAGCTGAGGCTGCGTGTCCCTCCCAGGGAGGTGGGTTTTGTCCCCAGTGCTTGGCAGGATGGGCTGTACCCCCTTCTCTGCAAGGGATGGCTCTGAGAGCCACTTGCACCTTCGTGCCCTCCCGTCAGGACCCTCTGCAAAAGCTCCCCATGCTCCCAGAGCAGCTGACCTCCCCGACACCGTGTCCTCGCATCAGCCCCAAAACTGCTGTCACCTTTTCACGGTCCCTGAATTGTCCCTGGAGCAGCAGGAGCAGGGGTACCTGTCCCTCCTCGGTGCCCACTGACACCTTCCCAGCCCTGGGCATGCTCTTGTTTCCCCTGGCAGCATGACTGATATTTTTCTGCCCTGCACGGCACCTCCCTGCCCCCACGTACAGCACCACCTTTCCCCCGTCCCCTTCTGCCCTGAAAACGCAAACCAGGAGGATTTCAATAACAGCTCCAGCAATGCAATGTTTTCTCCTTCAGTCCCTAGATGGAGTAAGACTGCCTCTGCAAGAGATGTCACTTTCTTCATTATGGTTTTTTTGTGTTTAAATAAACTCACAGTTAATCTGTCCACATTCAATAGCTGCCATCAGCTAATCCACCACCACCACCCACAGCCCATGCATGCCACAGCACAGGGATGGTCACGGCCACCTCTTGGTCACCGCCATCTCCACCAGGGCAGGGAGGTGGTGGAGCTGCAGGGACACCCGAGGGACAGCCCCACGCCTGGAAATGCTGGCTCTTACCTTGTCCTCCAGCCTGCCGATCAGCTCAGCCAGCCTGTTGATCTGCCCCTCCAGCCCCTCCGCCTTGGTGTCAGAGGAACCTGCGTGGAGCCGGGAGGCAGTGATGGAGTGAGAGGCACCCTCGGGCACCCGCCAAGAGCCCTGCTGCCCTCCAGGGAAGTTGAGCATCACCCATGTGCTGCCGCCAGACTGCAGCTCCCTTCCCCAGGTGCCCCCAGGCTGCCAGTGCAACTGGGAAGCAGCCATCACTTACCAGTCTGGAAGCTCTTCCCTTGCTCCCTGGGGACCATCCAGCTGGTGGGAGAGTAGCTGGGCACGGGGCTGTCATACCAGGTGTCCATCAGACCGTGGGCAGCCTTGCTGGGGTAGGGCCTGCAACCAGAGAGCACACAGGCCATCAGGGCAGAGCCGGGCACGTACAGCATGGCGTGAGCTGGCCCCAGGGAGCCAACACTGGAGCATCCTCTTTGGCAGCTCTGCCGTGGATGCCAGACCCCTTGGAGAGCAGCAGTGGCTGCACCGTGGCCAGGCAGCGCAGGCTGCTCTCCTGCACCATCCGTCAGCATCACCCAGTGTGGGGAGTGGGTCAGAATGAGAGCAACAGCAGTGGGCTGCTCCCAGCAGCTGCCACTTTCCTCTCCTGCTGCAGTTTGCAGCTGCCATCTGTGTGCGGTGAGGTGGGAATGCGTTTTGGGAAGGATGACCCTCTCTTTCCTTCCTCCTCCACTGATGGGGAGCCTGAGCCACAGGGGGAGAGGCTGAGCTGCTCAAAGGGTCTCCAGTTTCTCCTCCTAGTGAGAGCAGCTTCATGCCAGCTGCCCACTGGTGGAGGTGCCAGGGGGTCCCAGCTCCTCTTGTCATCTCTTGCCAGCCATGCGGCTCACACCCGGAGGCAGCCTGCTGAGCACTGGGGAGCCGATGGGCATGACACTAGCCAGCATCGTCCCTGCCCTCCTGTCCCTCCCCAGGCACCCAGCTCCTTCGGAAGCACAGCAGCCGGCTGCCCTCCCTACCCTCCCTGGCTATCCCAGGCAATTCCAGGTGGCTCCTTTAGTGCTGAGAGAGCCGTGTCCAGGCTGCTGTTGTCCCCCAAAATCAGCCCGTGTGGACTTGACCATGTAGATGGGAATGAGCAGATCTGGTCCTGAAGAACATCGCCGAGATAAGGAAGCAAGAACAGCGACAGAGGTGGCAGGAACATCCCCATCGCTACAGGCTGTGCAATAATCCCACGGCCGTGCTGAATAATCCCCCGTCAATAGGCAGGAAATTAGGTGAGAGCAGAGAGAGATTTCTACTTAATCACAATTTAATGAGGTGTCTCAGACTTGGTCACTGTGCTTTTGCACTTTGTTTTGCAGCCTGTATTTTAGTGCTTTCTAGGCCACCTCTTTGTCTTCGTGTGGATGTATGGGAACATTTTTTGTGGGGTTTTGATTTTGGGGTTTTTTTGGCTATTATCACCATGAGAAAACAACTACAATACTTCTCATTATAAACAGGGCCCACACATTGGCAAACAAAAGCCAGTAAAGTCTTTCACAGGCTCTAATTGCTCCATCTGATGTTGGGCTTGCTTCCTCCTCATTGTTTCCCAGGAACTCTTATTTTTTCCATGTTTTGTACAAGGTTTGCTACAGTTTTTTCCAAAATGAGGAGAAGAAAGCGATATGGGATGACGAAACCCAGAGCATTCCTCCTAGGAAAGCTGGTGAGATGTCACCACAGCTGCCCAGGGTCTCACTGTGTCCCGAACAGCTCCTGTGAGACCAGCTCACTGCCGCCTCTCCGGGATGCAGCTGCTGCAGATGTTAAACCCAAAAAACCAAGACCTGGCTGCAGCAAAGCATTTGGGCTTGCTGGCCCCTGCGGTGTCCCATGGGGAGCTGGGATTTTCACTCTCTGCGGTCCCTGTGCCTTGGCCTCCTCTGCCCACCTGCAGCTCGGGGAAGCCAGGGCATCCCCCCAGGCATCCCGTGGCCTCCTGGTTTGTAGGTACAGCAGAAGAGGGATTCACTTCATGAGCATCTGAGGAATGGTTTCCATGGCAACCTGTCCTGGTTACAGTTGTGGTGATGGTGGTACTCCAGGGAGGTGAGTGACACTATGACACCAAGGGGGGCTCTGCTGGGGTTTGGGCTGTGCTGCTGGGTACCCCTTACATTTTAGCCTGGGCAGCACTTGAGAAATCTTGAAACTGTCTCCTCTGTCTTCTCCAAGCTTGGTAACACGTGCTGGGCTGCTGGGATGGGGACAGCCCCACTGCACAGAACCCAAGGACAGCAGTACCCCAGTGCACAAGCACTTTTCACCTCTATGGATGATGTCACCTGCTGAGTGCCTCAGCAGGAGGGACAGCATCCCTGGCAAGGGAAGCCACCCACTGCGGGCTGTCCCCAGCACACCCAGGCACAGCCACCCTGCTGCTGGTGCCTGTGTTTTGCCTTGGATGGGACCAGTGGCTTTGCTCAGAGAAGCAGCCCTGTGCAGCCAGTGCTGCCCAGCCCAGCCCCAGGGTGCTGCTCCCTTGTTGGCATCCCCCCCTGCACCACTCATGGGTGAAGGGGTCAAGAGGGACCCTTGGGGCTGTGGGAGAGTAAGGGACAGGGCAGGATGGAGTGGTGGAGGAAAGACCTGAGAGCTCTCAGGAAACCGGGAAGGGAGGCAAAGAGAAAGGCAGCCGCTCACCCAGCTCCCCTGTGCTCCCATACGCTGCCTGCTGCATTTTCCTTCATCCCACAAAAGCATCTTCTTCCTCTCCCTCCACCCTCCCACACCAAAATCAACCAGGAAGCAGAGAGGAGGGCAGGAGATGCTGCAGACCTGGCAGGGTTGGTTTGCTCGTCGATGGCATCCACGGCACTCTCCACGGAGCTCAGCAGTGACTGGGTCTGGTTTGCAGTCTCCTTCAGCAAGAAGCGGGTCACAAACTGGTCCACGTTGCTGCCGCTCTCGTACACCTACCAAGGCAGACAGTGAGCATGGTGAGACCCAGCGCCTGATGCTAGCGGGCACCCCAACCGGTGCACCATCCATCCAACATCCCATGCACAAGCTGGTCCCTTCTGTGTCCCCGACCGTGAGGGCCACAGGAATAACGGGCTTGTGTTGTCCCACCCCATGGGAAGCATATAGCCCTCCAGCATCCGTGGGTTGCCCAGTATATAGCCCCTCCAGCATCCATCACCCTGGGACAGACTTGTAGAGGCTGTGACGGGAGGGAGTGTGGGCAGCGAGGCACATCAGCATTGCTTTATTTATAGACAAATAAAGCAACGTAAAGAGGCGATTACCCAAAGCCCATAGCTGCTCTCTTTACTGTGATCTTAAATTACTTTAATATTGCCTTGCAGGGTGAGAGCCAGCGGGTGCAGGTGTGAAAGGTGGCCCCTCCTGTGCTTTGGACAGCCCTACGCCAGGAGCTTCAGTGCCTTAGTTGCCAACAGTATGGCCAACCCAGTGCTAAAGTAGAAGAGGCTGGGGACAACTGACATGGTTCTTACCAAGCAGCCACAAGCTGAAGACACTTTCAAGCCAGCAGCACAAAGCTCTGGCAGCCCTCACCCAGCCTCCCTCCCTCCTGTCCCATGCTGCAAGACAAGAGCTTTAGCATAGTTTAGTGGTGGTTTGTTGGGTTTTTTTTTGAAGAGGGAGCAAAGGAAAGCTCTGGCTGGTGGAGACAGCCCACAGAGCAGGAATGCCCTCAGCAGGAGGCAGGCTGCTCCCAGGGAGCTTTGGTGCAGGAGGACAAGCTGTTCAAGCAACAGAAGCTCCTGGGATAATCCAAACCCTCCCAAGACCGACAACACAATAAAATGTTTTAACAGCACAACCGATCTGCTTAAAGTACGCAGGGCCCCTTCCCCAGCACAGCCTTGCTGCGCCCTGCCCATGGCATGGTGCGGCTCCTCCACCTCCTGCCAGCCGCCGGCAGAGGCAGGACACTGGCACAAATGGACTGACACCAACACAACCAGTTCAACACCAGCACAACCAGTCCAACATTGGCCCAACAACATTCCAACTAGTCCAACACCAGCCCAACTGGTGTGACCCCAACCAGACCAAGACCAGCTCAGCCAGGCCACTGGCCACACCAGGTCTGGCTGAAGTTAAGCACTCAGCATCAGAGTTAAAAAAACTTGTGGTCAAAAAAAAAGGCTCCTCTAAACCCAAACTCACTGGCATCGCTTTTTCCCCAGAGTCTTTCCAACCCATCAGTGCCTGCAGGGACAGCACGTGGCCCAGGCAAACCCCTGCTGGGCAGCCCATCCTTGCATGCTGGCACCTCCTGGCACAGGATTCCTCTGGGACACATGACTTTCAGTGTCAGGAGATAAGGGTGGACGTTCCTAGCTCCTTGCATCCCGCTGGCAATGACCAAACTCAGGGGTGAGTGTGCTCCGGTCCCAGCACCACCAGTTATCTGAGCATGCAGCAGCACAACACGAGTACCCCAAGCTCCCCAAAGCAAATTATTCTTGTTTTATGGTGAAGCGATTAACGAGGGTTATTTCCATGGCAACCTGAGTGACTCCGCAAGAACCCGGAGGACCTTTATCGCTGATTTTAAATCATAAAAGAAGAATGAGTTGAAGAAAAACTCTCCTGGGGAAACCGGTTGCAGATGTGATTTCTCACCCCTGGTTTAGTAGGGGAGCAGGAGTTCCCTGACGGCTTCTTGAGCATCCTACGAGCCTGGCAGTTAATGACATCTCTCTAACACAAAAAACTTGCTCCCCTCCCCCTCACAGCCACATGCAGTGTGCCATATACATGATCTCCTGCAGCTGCTCGCTGTAGCACCACTGGATGGCAGGGAATGATGTGCGGAGTTGCCCTTTCACCAGCACAGCCTGTGCCAGGACACTGGTCAAATGGAGACAGGACCCGCTCAGCAGATCTGCAGGAGCACCAAGCACTGGGATGCTCCTGGAGTCTGGGGGATGCACTCAGCAGCACACACAGGACCCTGCCACCTTTTGAGCCTGTCTCCGAGCAGGACCATGCTCCCCTCCGCAGCCCCAGTGCTGCCCAGCACAGCCCAGCACACTCCACCAGCACCACCACTATCCCACAGTCAGGTCAGAGGGAGGAAAGCCAGCATCAGTGCGGGGTACGGGGAGATGCAACAGAAGACCGGGCAGGAGAGGGGAACGATCACCCTGGCCGGGACCACCAAAGCCTCAGAAACATAACCATTAACACAGAGTGATCGCCTCCACGTTACCTCCTTTCTCCACGGCCTGGCAATGTTTGGAAGCAAGGCCAGCCGGCTTGGAAAGACCCACTCACCTGCTGGCTGCTAACGGAGATTCACAGCGCCCTGAAGCCAAGCGCAGCCGGTGCGGCACCGCTCGCCCGTACAAATGAGCATGGGACCATGAGTGCGATGGAGCAGTGCCCCCATCTGCCTCCCTGGGGCAACCAAAGATTGGTGTCTCCCTTGCTTGCCCCTTTGGGATTTTGCCTGGTTTTACCAGGGGGTGCAGCAGTGGGTGCGGTGCCATGGGACCACGCAGCCTCCCCGGGCTGGCTGCGCTTCCTTGCCTGCTACAGAGGGGGTTGCTGCTGGGCTTTTGGGATCGGGATGCCAGTGCCACCATGCCGAGCTCGGACATCTCCTGACAAGTCCTGCCCAGCTTTCCCTTACCCCATGCAGGCAGGGAGAGGGATGAACAGGCAGCCTGGGACCACAGATGCGATAGCTGGTGAAGCATCGCACTGAGCCCCCTCTGTGGGAGGCACAGGCACCACTGCAAGACAAATAAACAGCAATAGAGCCAAGGGAGTGATGTGAAAACATTTGTTGAGCATTTGGATTGGGAAAAACAATTTGAATGCCATCACAAATATTCCTGGATAGCTGGATGATCTCTGTTCTCCCCAGAAAAATACAACTTGCTCAGAACATGCAATATACACTATATACGCATGTGTATTCTTTCCAAGCATCATATTATACATATACACACAGACACACATGTCACAACTGAACAAGTCTGTAGCTTCAGTATTCAATTCACTGTCAGGGAACCTCATCCTTCATCTTCCTCTGCCAGCATGCCTTGGAAAGAGCCCCACACCAGGCCAAATCCGCCCCTTCACCCAGGCAATTATTTGATCATTTAATACATCCTCCACTATCCACACTCTGGCTAAGGAGGGTGTATTAAATCGATAAATCTTTGCAAAGACATATCATTGCATTTGGGATCTGAAACAATTTCTTTTGCGGTTCCTCCCCTCCACGGCTGCTCCCCCCGCACCCGCCCCTGCCCGCAGCCAGCAGTTTGCCCATAATGAAGGCATAAATATATTAAGCAGGCACTCAGACAGGCTCTGCTATAATTACAGATAGGTTTTGATTAACTCTTGCACCCAGCCCTACTCTGATTGCTGGCGCTGGGGATCTGATTGCTGCCTTGGCAGAGGGCTGCTGTTCCCATGGGCTGGGGGCTATGCCCCTCCTTGTGGACCTGAAGGCCCCCGGGAGCTGCTGCTGTTGCTAAACACGGAGCTGTGTGTGCTCCTTCGAGTGGCTGATTTTAGTTAAGAGCACAGGTTTTCTGGAATGTGATTTGCCCTGCTGAGGGTGGGGGCTAGAAGTGAGCATGGGGCTGGCCGGAGCTGGGGGCTGTGCCCAGGTCCCTGTGCCCCAAGACCCCCTCTGCTGCTCCAAGCACTATTGCACTGCAAAGACACAGTAATTCCCCATTAATGTCCCTTTCCAGGGAGATGTGCAGCACCACTGCCTTGTCCTCTTCTGTGATAGTCATCCAAACCACGTATAACATCCCCCACGGATGGTCCAAGCCCATCAACTGATTTTACACACGCTCCACTCTCATATACCATACTCACTTTCCCTTCTGGAGGTGCGAAGAGTGCACCACTGCTCTTCCATTTCAATCCATGCATCAAATAAATGGGGTGCTGCTATTTACCTCCACTTTTCTGCTGCTCTCCAAGACTCTAGCCCATCTCCCGCAAATGCCACCAAACAATTTCCTGATCAACCCTTCCCATGCCTCATGTGAACAGATCGCTCTCCCTAGCACAGGAGCGTGCTCCTTTTGGAAAATCATATTTATGAAGGCGCAGGCTATGCCGAGTACTGTCTGATCACACAGACTGGTTCTGGGTGCTAGAATATAAGGCTGCAAGAATTTGCGTAGTTAAATGTTGGGAATTTATCACCTAACTACACCCTATGATCTTGGTTCAGCTCTAGGATAAACCATACAGGTGATTCTCATGTTCATTTAAATCAGCTTAACTCCCTACATCAAGATTCGTCGGAAGGATGGATGTTGGATACAAAGCTATGCCAGCCAGCGCGGAGGAATATTGGGGTGTCCGTGAAGATCTGATGCTTTTTAGCAGGCCAGTAAGTCCAATAGCTCTGAAATTAAAACAACAGTGGGGTTCCCCCCCCCCACACACACACACTCTGGCTATTTGCCAACCCAGCTGTGACATTTGCTCTCAGGAGCTGGGTCTGAGACACCTGTGCTCAGAGGGTTTTCAGCAATCCCTTGGGCTCTCCTCTAGCCAATGTCTTATTTGACACTGCAAAAACAAGTCATTAAGAAGACCAGTTCCAAAGGGATCCTTCCCATCATCTCATTAAAACATTTGTCACTCTGTCCTATCCTAGGGAGATTTAATGAGGTTTGGTCTTATTAATTCCACTCTGAAGAGTTAATTCCTCTTTGCTTTGCTTGAGAAGTTAAAATATTTATGGAGATAATATAATAATTGCTGCTCAATGAAGCTGCTTTGTGCCAGAAGCTCTTGAAGGGGCACATCTTCAAGCCTGCCCTTTCCCATCCAGCTAGCCCATTAGTTCAAGGCTAGAAAGACTTTGGCATCACAGATACTACCGGGCTGCAGAGTGTTTTGCTGGCAAGCCTTGGTTGAGGAAGGAGCACGGTGGCCACCAAAGAGACAGAGAAGGGTAAAAAAAGGCACCTCTCCCTTTGCTACATCCCCAGTCGCCGGGCCTTGATGTCTGCTGCCGCTGCAAAGGGATGGCTGCATGCATCTGCAGTAAGGAAAAAATGTAAAAGCCTTGTTGAAAGGATGGCCTTGAGATTTCTACAGGAGACAGCTCTCAGCAGAGCTTCAGAAAGCGTCACTGTTTGAAAAACCAGGTCATGAGCCAGAGACATTGAAAAAATAGAGAAGGAATGAGTGGGAAAGGACAATTTGATTTAGCAACAGGTAACTGGGGAAATATTGCCCAGTGCCGGGTCCTCTGGTCAGTCAGCTGAGGTCCAAGCCCCAAATCCCACATCTCCCTTCACATCACAGGCTTTTTATGTGCCTGTAGTGCACCTCCCCATGCACAGCAGGTGCACACAGCGGGGCACAGGCTGCCCAAAGCCCCACCACTGCTCTTCCAGCTTTCCATTTCCATAGGCACCTGCCCCAAATCTGCCCAAATTCTGGCACAGATTAATGAAAACACCCTTGGGGTGTGTTACCTGTGCAAATCACAGCTGGGCCTTTGGTGCCGTTGAGTGTTTGGACTTGCCAGCACCAGCGCTGAGCATCCCTCACCGGGCATTGCAAATGGATGCCCAGAGCTGGGCTCTCATGGCTGTGTTCCTGTGGGTACCAAATGACTGAAAAGGGAGATTTTCAAGGTTGTTGAGCATCTCAAAGCTTCTTTGCTGGCATTTTTAAAGGTCACTATTTAGCTCGTTAAGACTACAGGATGTAAAATATAAATGATTCTGAGCCACCCATGGACTCGGAGACCCCGCCTGCGACAACCCCGCACCTTCCCTTTACCTTGAAGCGTTCCATCCTGACCAACGAGGCTTTCCAGAGCTGGTTTTCAGCAAGACTGGCTAAATTGGCTGACATTTACCAAGCCTGGGGACATTGACAGCTTCTCAAATTTTTATTAACTCCAACCACGTCTGAAGCACGCCCACGGAGCGATGGCACTGAACCGAAGAGGCTTTTCAAATGGAAACCAAAGCCAATTCTGTTTCACCCACATTTTTCCTCCAGTTAAAAAAAAACCCAAGCAACCCAACAACAAACCCATTGCCGTGCCATGAAACACCCCTGTCACACCTCATCCTGGGATGACGGAGAGGTTATCTTCCACCCACTCACCCTTTTAAAAACCAGGCATGTGTTGCGCTGTAACCTCTGAGTGGCTGATTTAAATTCGTTGCTTCTAATTGCCTGTTTTCTTCCAAGAGATATTTTCTTACACTTACAATAACACTCAGACCTGCCCCTCACTCCTTTCCCTCCCTTTGACTCTTCAATCCCTTCAGAAGCAGAGACCCAAACCTGATTGCCTGGCACATAATCAGTAGGAGAAACCTGAAGGGAACAGACACTTAAATAGTTGATAAATGAAAGCATTAACATATGAAAGACCCTCAGCCTTCCCGAAACAGCTTTAAAAAACCAAATGAGACACCTGTTCAGATAAAAAAAATGATGATGTGATGATGGCATCACATGGGGTTTAAAAGTCTTTTGCTATAAAATCCTTCTTGTATAAACCTCGGTGCTGGACCCTGGTCAGCTCACGTTTGCCTTGCCCGGTCCTGGGAATTCCCTCTTCCCATTATTAGGAAATGTCCTGGCTGCGATATAGTCCCATCATTTCTCGTTGCAGCCATGGGAGCGTGAGGGGCAGGTAGCTGTTGGCCCATGCATGCGCTATACAGCATACCCCCTGGGGTTGCCTATGGATCAAGAGGCATATGGCACTTTCACACCCCGTCCACTTCGCCAGCAGGCAAAGAGACTTGGAAATAAAGTGTGGCCTCCTACTTGTGAACACCCTGACTATAATTAGCCTTTCCCTCCACACAAGTTCCTAATTAGCTGTATTTAGTATCCACAAGACAGTAAATTAATACATATTTTCTTTCAGTTTTCCAAGGAAAGTACAGATTTTGTTTTCCAAACAGGACCTACTCAAAAGACCCTGTAGATGTGCGACGTGGGATGGTCAAGCTGCTGAAGGCTCAGCCTGGTCGTGCCAGCTGGTTACGTGCTGACTCGGTCCCTGCCTTTCCTTTTGGTGGCTCCTTCAAAGCTGCTCTCGGGCTATTTGGCAAGAACACAATGCTGATATCTGTATACAATTTATCTAATCCCAGGAGCAATAGCCTTAAAACTGGAGGGAGGAGGAGGAAGAGCATGTTCTACAGGAGGTCCGTCAGAGCTGGAGCCAGGACAGCACAAGCAGGACCTCCAGAGAAGATGCTCTTCCTTCTCAGAGTGAGAGGAGGGACATGCATTTTGCAGTGACAGACAAGCAGAAGAGTAGTGAATAAACATCTTTGTCTAAAAATATGCTCCAGGAGAGACCTTCTTAAGATTCATCTCCCTGCCAGCCCCGCTGTGCTCCCCGGCAGTCTGGCAGCCCGGCTGGATCTCAGGCATAGCCCTGGGTGGGCTGGCAAGGAAATCTCTCTGGTTGGCATCACATGGAGAATCGGCTTTCTGGTCTGGAGCCTGAACAGAAAAGTTGGGGAAAATTCAGTTCTTGCAGAACTGGAGTAGCACTTTTGCTTTAATTTGTAGTGCAATGTTTTCTGAAATTAATTTCAGAGAAGAGTTGCAGAAATACTTTCTGAGAAGCTAAACAGATACGCCTTGTTTCCTTTTCAAATATTCTTGAACTATAAGGTTCCGTAACTTTTCCAGAAATCCACATGATTTTTTTCTCTATAGAAACTGATACTGAAATTGTTCAGAAACGTATCATTCAAAACACAAGGAAAGATGACTCAGCCTTTACCAGTTCACTGCCCCATCACCACTCGTTCCTTTTTTCAGCCTAACCCATTCACCATGAATACATCTTTAATTGCATTATAAGAGTGTTTCAAAGCTGGTGTTTCATCATAAAATCACCCAAGAAAGGGGCAAAAAAGCAGCTAATAATCCCTGAAACAACTCCCTCCCCATCAGGGCAGACCTCCGTGCTGCGAAGTGAGGATGGATGATGCTCTGAGCCTCCCAGAAAAGGCAAACTGGCCATTTGAGCAGACATCCTGTCTCCTAAGGAAGAGCCAAACGCTTCCAAGAAGGAAGACGATGACAAGGTGCACAGGATCTCCCAGCAGGGTTCAGCCAGATACAAAGTACCAGATCAGCTGCTCCCACGTTTGTCAGCAAGGAAGCCAGAGAAGCACTTCCCTGATGGGCAGTAGGGTATGAATTCGCCCAGGAGGAAAGATGAAGCAACAGATGTGCTGCACTGCAGTGGTACCCCATGGCCTTCAGACCAGGAGACCTCAGCTGATGCTCCTGTAACCACCACGGCTGGGTGCGAGCTGAGTCTGGGTCAAACCACGATGCCTGTGGGAAGCCCGGAGCAGCTCATGCTGTTTGGACTGGACACTACCCGCAGCTGTTCCCACCACATTGCTGTTACACCCTGTCCCGGAGCAGCCTCCTGACACAGCAAAGCGCTGCTGCAGGAGCCTCAGGAGCCCTCGGTGTGAACACCAAGTTTGTTCAGCAGAGCAGGAGAAAACCTGCTCAAGTAAAATGAAAGGACGAGATAAAGGATTAGCTGGAGGGTGGGAGGAAAAGATTATTTTGAAGAATTGTTTCTACTGACTATTTTATCTTAAGGTGTCATCTTTCAAAAAAAGAGCAGTATCATATTTGCCAAGCTTAATTTTGGCAGGTAAGAATGCAAATGAGATCACTCTATATTGCTGTTCTGGATGTGCTCTAAAACAACAAGAAAAATCCATCATTTTTAGCATCCAAGAGTGGTGGCAGATGGTGCTTGCTCTGGGGCAGTGAGTTGCTCAAACAAGCGTTCCCCTGCAGTGTTCTGCTGGTGGCTGAAAGCTGGGGGAGACCCACGGCCACGCCAGCACCAGCCATGGGGAGAGGAGGGCGGCTGCAGCAGCTCTCACCCAGCCTCCAGAGCCCAGCATCTCCTGCTCACTGCCGTGACATGTCGTCAGGCAGAGACAAGAAGGGTGAATCACAGCAGGAACAATTTAACTCACAAATAACATATGCAGACCTGTTCACCTGTCTGTATATGACTCTGAACTCCCCAGCACTGCTGGAGCATCAGCAGCTGGCATTGAAGGTCAGTACACTCAGTTTTCCCTTTATGATTTACATATTCTCTCATCTAAATAATGATTCTTGGGGTGGGGGAAACTTGTTTGCAGCTGGTTTGGAGACAGTGCCTGTCCGTAAGACACACATGTGGTATCTGGCACCCTGACACGAGAAGGCTCGCAGAGGGTGTCACCACTTGGTGATATTTCCATTCCAAGTCCATTAAATGAGATTAAAAGGATTTTGGCAAGCGATAGACTGGCAGTGGAGCTGGCAGCAAGCAAGGAGTAAAACACTGTCTTTCGCGTCTCCTTTTGCTCCTCTCCAGGACCGAAGGTGATGCTGAGCATCTAGCAGAGGATGGTCCAGGGCCAGCTGCAGGTCCTCAGGCCTCTTCCATAAATCTCTCTTGTTGTCCCTCACTCCTCCCTGAAGCCAGCTGCTGAATCCCCCCTAACCTGTCAGCACCTCCCTGCCCTGCCTGCTCACCCGGCCTCGCCGAAGCAGAGCGGCACAGCCTTTCCCCGCACCGTGTTCACGGGCACCAGAGACACCAGCTCCATTCCATTCCAGTACGTGCACAGGAAGCTGTTGCACCTGCAGCTCCGATTTTGAGCTATTTTGCTTTCCCAGCCCTCCCCTTCCAGCTGGAACAGGGCATGCACCAAAGACCATCATCAGCACGTCCTGGACCTGCCTGGTACCCAACAGGAGCATCTCCAGGATGGGACGATTTGACCTGAAATCTGAGCTGCTTCGTCCTTGAGGGTGAGTTCCTCACTCAGCATTTTTGGGATGTCTTTGCAGCTTGCTTTTAAAATTTGCCTCACCGCCAAAGGTCAGCCTGGCTGATGTTTCCATGCTCAGTGCTGCAAAACGCTGATTTGGCAAAGGCGGGGAGCAGGAGCCACCTCAGTGCAGCAGGCGGTGGAAGTCATATGCAGCAGGAACGGGGCTAATTGAGCTTGCCAAGTTAAAAAACCCCCACAAAACATGGGGTTTTTACCAAGCTAAAGACATTTCCCAGGGTGTCCGGATGTTGTTCAGTGGTAACCACCACCCCAGCACCATCACTCCGGCTCCCCAGGTACTGTCCCCCACTCCCCCATCCCCAGCACCCCTCGATGCTGGCAGGGATGGTGGAGGCATTGGGTGGGCACCGTCCCGCAGGGGGGCAATGACCGCACGGGAGGGACAGCATCCACCTGGGTCTGGTCCTCCAGCTCCCACCGCACCCCACACACCCTTTGACACCAGACACACAAAGCGCATGCTTCCCAGTCGCGTTGGTTTTGATACTTGTCAACTGCGCTGTAAAAGAGTAAATGAGAATTATATAAGAACGTCTCCCGCTGCCAGGTTGTTTTAGATCCCGAAAGTTCATTTCCCTTCTCTCCAATTTAACTTTGCATTTCCCATCACCACTGGCAGTCATTTCAACACAGCATGGACATCACAGTATTGGAAAATAATTACAATGACAGATTTTGTTTTGCTGTATGAGACCTTCCACTATTGAATCTAATTACCGCTGATACTTTATGAGCTCCTCCAGCACGAGATAATTGCTGCTTTCTCTTTTTATGAGCAAGAAATAATCAGTTGTCTTTTAAGGTGAGAAATATAAACAGCAATTAAATACCACGGCTATCCAGCCCCTCTCATCAGCAGGCACCTCTCGTCAGAAAGCCAACACAGAAGAAGGTTAGGCTACATTTGTTGTTTGCACCGAGTATTTTTTTTAACGGAGAGGAGAAGGAGGGAATAAGGACCACTGTCAAATGGTTAGTAGTTTTTTCCAGCTGATGAAATGCTTATTTTAATACAGAGAAGCGGGAGCATCTCACAGGCAAAGCAAGTCATAGTGCTCAGCATCAGCACCTTTGCAGGATCCGGCCTTGGGGGAGAGCTGCAGAGACAGCAACAGGCTGGAGCATTGCGGGGCACAAAACCACACTTGGCTCCTACCAAAATCTGCTGCTTCAACGGTCTTTTCCCTGATCCAGAGTTTTAAAAAATATATTTATATGTACATATCCCCTAAACATCCTAACATCAGCACAGGGCACTTGGCTACAACATCACACACAGAGGAGCTGGAGCAGAAGGAGACCTTTTTGGGGGACCCATCAGACAAGTGGGAGTACACACCAGCTTTTGCAATCCTGGGATGGATCTTGTCCCTGGGGCTGAAGCTTTATCTTGGGAGGATGGTCCCAGCCTGGAGGAAACAGAACACCCTGTGCTGCCCTCCAGGCAGGGGTGGGGTATGGGAACACGCAGCTGGAAACCAGTGGGAAGACCTCAGCCACATTATTTTACCGGTTCAGATTGTAAGAAGCCTCCTTCTGACACCGTGTTCGCAATCCTGATGCTAAAACTAGAAAGTTTAGCAAACAAATACTTTTCTTTTTTTTTCTCTTTAGGGAAAACACATACAAAACCCACTGACATCTCAAGAAAAAGCCCTAGTGGTTTGCATCTGGTAAAAGCCTCTGCTGCTGCCTGGAGGTCTGCCCTACCTGAACACGGGAGATGAGTTTCTCTACCACCTACAACAGCTTCTTTTCTGGGTTTAGATTTTGGTTGGTTGTTTTTTTTCTTCCCTTCAGTTCTTTACTCGAACAAAGCGCCTGCCTTTGAATAATTCATTGATGAGGTTTGTACCGCTTTGTTCACAAAATCACAGCAGGGAGCAATGTTTTTCATGAAATACTTCTTCGCCAGCTCCTCTCTGTGAAGGAGCCTTCCTCCGTTTGCTCGCTTGCCAAAAGTCTGCCAGTTGGCCAAGAGCAACACACCCCGTGGGCTGATGAAATGGGGGTGATGAGGGGATGCTGGGGCGGCGCTCCCTCATCTGCTTTTAGCCATCTAGAAGGGAAACATCTGCATTTGAGATTAAGAGTATTGTGATCCTTCAGCATCAGAGGAGGAAGACACCTCCAGCGCTCTGGATCTCCCCAGTTCCCTCCACAAGATCGTGATGGAGGGGACCAGCTCAGGTTTAAGTAAATAATCTTTCCCCATTGCAATTAAATTGCAATTGAAGCAGGTGAATCCTGCCACAAGTTGTTGAATCAAGGAGGAAGAAAGATGCTCTTCTCACGAAGGCAGTGGATTGGGATTATGAATAAGCATCCTGCCTCTACTGCAGATTCCGTATGCAAGGTAATATCCACATGCTCAGATGCTTAATTTATAAAAAGGGAATAAGCCATCGTCCTCTTGCAAAATACTGGGAGGAATTAGTCATATGTATTAACCTCACATTCAAAAAGCAACAGTGGAAGGCATCACGAATAGCAAGCTCTAGTGAATTACTAAGATATCTATTAGCATGTTAACATGTATTTAAAATACATAGTTGGCAAATCTGACTGCCAGAAAATTTGCTAATAATGAATATAAATGAGGCACGAACAGACTCAGCAACTTAATTAGAAAAAATGAAATATTACTGTTGCCCTTATGTTTTTTTACCCTCTCATAATGTTGATAAAAAATTCACAAACACTTCAGACAGATCAGCGCTTGGCCAAAGACTTTTGCCTTTGGTTTACTACGGCAAGACATCACCATGTGAAATATGTGGCTTCACTTTCCATGCTGCCCTCCTCACAAGCATTAAAAAAGATGGATTTTGATCAAGCAAGGAAATCAGGCTCTTCACTCAGCAGCCAGGCGGGAGAGAAATTCGCTTTTTCCCATTCCAACTCCTAAAACTTCTTATCGTTACCACATCTTTAATGTGGAGTAATTTGAGTTTCTCCTTTAGCTTCAAAGATAAACAGAAGGGAGATTTCAATTTGGATTACTCAGAGGAACTGAACTGGGAAGTCCTCACAGGTGCTTGGAGAAAGCAAAATCTCCCCCCTTGGCTTGGTCCTCAGCGCCACGTTACTGCTCACCAGTGAAGAGGAAGACTACTTTTCCCTCATCATGGTACAAAAGAATGATGCAAATACGGTGAAGGTAGAACTGGGAGAAGGATTGATTATCCTGAGGTAATAAATGTCACTGATACAGCCCAGTTACTTTAAGTGGTATGGAAAGGACAGGAAAACAGTTTCAAAGGAGCAAGCGCTCTGTAAGCACTTCCCTCCTCCTGGTAAGGCACCAAACCAATAGTGCACCTCTCAGCGGGGATGTTTACCTGGTACATCAGCTCAGATTTCCTATGTATTCATAAATAAACTTCAATATGCTCCTGATCAGTGCCACTGTCTAGCAGTCCGTTATGAACAGTGTCATGAAGGTACATGGTGGGCTTGTGAAGCAGCCAGGGGTACTCTGCACGTGTGAAACAGGACGTTATGTCTCGGTTTTGCTGCTTGCACAATTCCCCCATAGCCCTTCAAACACACAGCCCTCTAGTTTCTAACACAGCAGCCGTGCACAGGAGCGACCCTATTTCTGGAACTCAGGATGCCTTCCGACCTGGAAGCTGTATTTAGTAGCAGCTCTATAATATGATGTTTCCAAAAGCATTCCCAATGGTGCTAACAAGAACTCATGCATTCAAAATCCACCCAAGAGACCCAAGGGCCATGTTGTCTGATGACAACTGGCACACCTTCATGCTTCAGGCAATGCAGAGCATAAGCCATGGCACAGCCAAGGCCGCCTGTCAGGCTTAGGAAGGGTGCTGAGAAGGTACAGTGCTCTGCCACAAAGCCTCCATGCCACCATCTACCGCACATGACATTGGCACCTTGGTTCGCAATCTGGCCAAAAATGTCAAGATCCATCTGCTGTTAACACAAAAAAAAATCTGCTGCCATCACGTTGCTGTGACAATCCACTTACTGCACAAAGGCAACATCGTGAGGAGACAACACTGCTTCAGAATTAGATGCTCTGTTAACCCAAAATTCATGCCGTTCGCTCCGACCCCTGGAGAGCAAGGTGCAGTGAGGAGCACTCACCCGTTTGGTGTAGTCCATTGCCTTCAGGATGGAGAGGTTCAGCGTCTCCAGCGAGGCCAAGACGTCTTCGTAGTCTCCCATATGGTCAGCAAAATAATCTGGGAAAACCAAGAGGAACATGATGCGAAGTGGTGGTGTAACTTAATGCTTCAAGGTTACGTGACACAGCAAGGTTTATTTATTAGTGGAAAGAAAAACCTGACAGGGTGGTTTCAGGTGTATTTGAATATTCTATATTCTTAGCCAAAGTCACAACCTGTTGTGTAGGAATGGGAAGTGGTACAATTCCCGTGAATTGCAAAAAGGAGATGTAAGGCACAGTAGCTCCCATTAAAAATAACTTACCAGGTGGCTTATTTCCATGCCCACTTTTGCATTTGACCTCATTGTGGCTCTTGCCCTCCTATTGCCAACATGGAGGGAGAAGTCCAAAAAGAAATCCTCTTTCTATTCCCATGACAGTCTTTTACCACTCAAAGCATCCAAATACATGCCAGGTTCACTCCAATGTATACGAGCCAAGACCAGCCTTACATCTTTCCCTCCATTCCCATCACATTTGCACCTCAGCCCACAATCACAGGTTGCACAGCCTTCTGAGAGCAAAACATGCCTCAAAATGAAGAGAATGGAGCTGCAAGCTGGGTCCAAAAGCACATGTTCTCCAGGGAGCGGGAGGCCACGCTCTCTGTGTGCCATCCTCATCCCTCCTGCGGGAGAGGCGATGCGCACCAGCCTGCACCGCAGCTCCGGCAATGGCCAGCCACAACCTCAGCTGCTCTTCACCGATGCCAAATACAGCCCAAATCGGTGTGTCCCCACGTGACCGAGGGCTCCACAACACATCTGAGCCCTGGTGCGGCTCTGTGCATGAGCTACAGAGTCCTGAAATTCGCCGTTTGCAATGGTATCAGCGAGAAGTGAAGCACGGCGGCGAGGCTTGTGATGAGCTCGCAGTGTAGATGCAAAGTTATCCCGTTTCTGGGTGATTGACACAGACTACAGCTAAAAGCTGTTCCTTAAAAGCCACCGGTGCTGTTCCTTAGCATCAAGACACGATGCTTAACACCGAGGTGACATCTCTGTGGAATGCAACAAGACACAAACTCCAGGAAACCATCCCACTAATTAGCTTCTCTTGGCTTAATTAGAAGTGCCTATAGCTATTTACAGCCTGAGAACATATCCAAGGGGAAGAAGATTTTGGCAGAAACTGGAATGTCACAGCATGATTGACAGCAGCTGTTTGCTGTTCCACAATAAGCCAAACAGCTTATTCTCACTGCAGCGTGTTTATTTGTGTTATTCTTATTACTTTACTTGGGAAAGAAAAAATGAGCAGATCTTAAAGGTAAAGACTTTTTGTATGTTCTGAAATAAAAAGCCGGACCCATACGTTTCAGGAGAAATGAGCAGAGCACAGCCCTTGAGACCGATCAAGGAGCACCTGGGAGGAGAACAGTGTTGCCTTAACCAGAGTATTCCGTTCTACTCTTTTTAGCCTTATTTATTCATGTGAGCATCTGAGATCAGCTCTTCTATCCTGCACAATTCTTGCTTACGGCTCCTCCACATCTGCAGAGAGCAATGGGATCAGTGCTCAGGAGATGAGCATCACTGCAACCCGGGGCTGCTGTAGGAGGAGGTGGGTGCCCCCCACCCAAATCTCCCCAGCAAAGCTGTCACCCGCCACCCTGCTAGTCTGCAGCGGGTCACTGTGTATCTCTGTTTGTAGAGAACACCCCAGTTCTCCGGACAGCCTGTACCGCTGCATGCAGTGCCTGTGTTTCATTTAAGCTGAAAGGTGGTAGGTACAATTTAGTGGCCGTACTCACATTTTCTGGGCTCCCAGTCCCAGCTGGGAGTTCCTCCAGGGGTCAGGAGCTACACAGCCGTGTTTATGTCACTCTGGGTGTTGGTGATTGCTGCATTCATTGGCAGGAAAAAACCCTGAACTTTTTAAGATGCTACCTGATATGTATTAAGCCATATATAAAATTTCTCTCATAAGCTGCAGAGCTCAAGAAATCCCCTTTAAGACACTCTCAACATCTGACAGCACAAGACCCACTCTAAGAGAGAGACCCCAGCTTCCACCTAGCCAGAATGAGGTTTTGTGTTTAAACTAACGCTTAGAAGAGTAGCAAGCAAGTAAGAAATTGCAGGCAAGGGCAGGTATTCAGCAGATAACAGATCTAGGCAGGATCTTGTGCTGACTGACCCTTCCCCTGGCTTCCCCGTGGGAGGTGATGGGTTTATCTCCCTCCTCTCCTGGCAGATTCACCCCTGGGAGAAGCAGTGAGGTTGAATCGTGCTGGGCGACAGCCCTGTCATTTTCTGATTTTCTCAGGCTGATGGAGAAGGCAGGGTGGGGTCAAGCAAGGACATTCCCACCCCAGTAATTCCTGGCAAAGGTGATGGTACAAGCTGCGGGGGTTTGGTTTCTTGGGTCAGCTGGAAGGAGACCTAACGCAATGAGATCGGAGAGAGGGGAACGAGCCCATCACCTCACCAGCAAACCCAAAGGGTTTGATGAAAGGCTCCGTTCCTTGCAGAGCCAAGCAGCAAGTGGGGGTATAACCAGCTGGAAGGTCGCTGCCTTTGCTGCAGGCTTGAATGCTCGAAACGCTGCGGCGAGAAGGCATGGTGTGGGAGGGGTGAGGCACACCAGGAGGAGAGAAGCCCCCGGCAATGCCCTGGTGCTGGCAGACCCGCAGGCTGCGATGGGCAGAGAGGTCTTAAAAGCATCGGGAGTAACGAGTAACTGCCTGGTGCTGGCACAGGTGCCCCGGCAAGCGCCTTTCTGGCTGCGCAACCCGCTCTCGGCCAGACCTCCGAAGGCTGTAATTAGTGGCAAAGTGATGAAGGTAAATGGTGAAGACCTGCTGAGGTGGTTTTATATGTTCCTTCTGCACCCTGGCACGGGAGGGGAGGAAAAGAGACAGATGAGCCCTCTGCACGGCCACATGCCTCTGTGTCCCCTTCTCCCCCCAAAAAGCTGGAGTGCAGGAAACATTTCCCAATACCAAGTGTCCATGGAAACACACACCCGAGAGAGTAGCGGGAGCTCCGTGCATGAGTCACCTCCCACCAAGGCCAAGCCCTTCAGAAATCTTGGCGGGTAATATTCCCTTTCTGGTCAAGGTGTGGAACAAAACATTATCAGAGATTTTTCTTTTCAGCCTTGAATTTCTGCAAGCCGTGGGAGGTGCAGCAGAGGGGGTGTACACCTTAGGCAGCCTGCTGGGAAACACGAAGGTTTGCCGACGGGGAAACACATTACGGGTATTGCAGAGGGATACTGATTTATTGAGCTTCAGAGTGGAGCTGGAAGCCACGACACCACCAGAAATTAAACTCTGGCTTCTTATTGAACGGGAGCCAGGTGCTCCGCTCAGCTCTGACCCCATTTGAGTTGCAAGAAAATGAAGCAAAGTTTTGCCAGTTTTCCTGTGGAATAAGAGGCAAAGCAACAGAAGTGCCGAGACCCCCCCCCCCCAGCTCCGCAGCCGCCACGGCACCGCCAGCTTGGTAGCGGGTTTCACGCATCCTTCAAAAGCACACGAGCACGTACTGATGGCCCCAAGAGGGGCTGCACTCACCGCACAGCTCCTTGGTGTCCACGTTGCTGGAAGAGGGGGAGGACGAGGCAGGGGAGGAAGCAGGAAAAAAAAGAAAGAGAAAGACGATTTTAATGTAAAGGACAGATGAAGACTACAGTTTGGATTTCTGCAGGCTTAACCCCAGACACCCACCTGCAACATCACCTGCCCCTTGGCATCCCCCAGCCACTGATGGGGACAGCCTAAGGAGAAGGCAACGGCTGGTGCCGCTCTGGGCATCCACACCCTCTGCATCTTCAGCATCTGTGCAGTTGGGGTGGGTTCACATGTTATTATGGATACTCCCGAGGGAAAAAGAAGTACTTGTGCATCCCCCGCAAGGGTGGACCTGTGCCCATGGGGGACCCAGCAGGGCAGCTCCTCTGCCCTCTTCCCAAATATCCACCCTGGTCTTGGGTCAGCTGGAAGGAGACCTAACGCAATGAGATCGGAGAGAGGGGAACGAGCCCATCACCTCACCAGCAAACCCAAAGGGTTTGATGAAAGGCTCCGTTCCTTGCAGAGCCAAGCAGCAAGTGGGGGTATAACCAGCTGGAAGGTCGCTGCCTTTGCTGCAGGCTTGAATGCTCGAAACGCTGCGGTGAGAAGGCATGGTGTGGGAGGGGTGAGGCACACCGGGAGGAGAGAAGCCCCCAATGCCTTACCAGAGCGTGTTTTTTCCCATTTGCTCAGAATAAAAATTTGCAAAATTGCTTTTTGCAAAAGAGAAAAAATAATTTGCAAGATCTGTTTTTCTAGATGGATCAATTCTCCCAGTTCTGCCCCTGAGAAGCACCCACAGGGCTGTGCACAGCTCCCACCCGGGACCACCTCTGGACAAAACTGCACAATTACTTCTTAATACACGAACATCTACTTTACGTAACAACATCTCAACAGACAGCCTGCTTGGGAAATACAGATTGCTGCTAATCTCTTTGTGCCTCAGATTCCCACACAATTATTAATGCCATTCAAGCACTGGAATGATCTCTTAATAGAATTATATTTTATCAATCCATTTATGTCCTAGAAAGCTATTTCTTTAACTAAATTCATCCTTGCTTTGTCTGACCTGTCACCATAAATGGATTAGGGAAAAAGACGTTTTCAATACCATTTTCATTAGCGGCATCCTCCCACAGCCCTGCCCTGGACCCCGAAATCCTCCCGACCGCTTGCCCATGCCCTGACTGACAGATCTGCTCCCAGCCTGCAGGACCTGGGCTCCTCCTTATCTCCATGACCTGAAGCTTCCACTTGCTGCTGGCCCTCTCTTGGGATAAGATACCCTTCTGAAGGGATGGTGCATGGTGGGAAAATATTAAATTGGGATTGCTTGAACCCTTGAACCCTGTCATCGAGGATTCACGACACAAAACGTGGTGCCTCTGCAGCAAGCTGAAGCACCCAGGAGAGTCTCACCCCTGCTGAAGCCTTCTGCTGGCTTCTGTGGCAGCTCCAACCCCACGTGAGTGGAGCAGCCTCCTGGGGTTGTGCATGGCAGCAGGATGGGGCACAGGCTGCATTCCTCACCCAAACAGCTTCATCAAGAGAGCTTCTGCTCTAGCAGAGAGACTAATATAGGAGATTTTGTTTCTTTCTCTTTAGGCTCTGCCTGAGAAGATGCAAGCTCCTGCAGCTCAGGGACCCTGCTGGCCTCTCACTAGCTGCATTTCATCCCTTAGGCTTTAGCTAGGTGCACTCCAGCTAAGCAGAAACACGTGTGCAGTGGTGATATCTGGGGAGGAAATTCCCCAAATTCACAGTGCCACCTGTGTCTGAATTCTCCCCAAAAGCAGAGCCCCAGGTGACGGTACTGGGGACTTCCTCGCCACCACCCCTGAGCTGTGGGTCCTGCCAGGTGGTGGAAGCAAACACAACCACCTCGATCCTGTGAGATGCTGGTTGCCAGAAGAGTGCCACCCGACCTGTCTCACGCTGTAAAAACATGTGTTACTGAATCACACACCCTTTTGGGTAACTGAGGAATGTCACGGTATAAAAAAGTTATTTGTCATCTCAGACACCTTCGTGGTGCAGGATAGACAGGGAGGCAGCTGCTGGCAGCAAACACGCTGGCACAAGTTTCCACTGGAGGTGTGTGTGGCACATGTATCTCCCTGCGAAATGAGCTTTTGCGCTACTTTATCTTAATTCCGCGGGGATTTACCATCTTTCTCAAACCTTGGAATGACTTCACTGAATCTTACAAAACCCCCTGGGGATGCTGCGAGCTCAGTTTCCCTGACCTGACATTCTGCTGCCCAAATCCACTGAATATGCAGCTCTGAAATACTACCTGAAAGAGCCAACTCTTTGAATAGTCCACAGTGCTTTGGCAGCATGAGATTGCTAACACGGAGCCTCAGCAATTCACAGGCAGAGAAAATTCACGTGGGGGAAGAAACCCAGAAGATGCATCTCCAACACCGACACAGCCCCATGCCTGCTCAAGGACCACAGTCGGTCTTTCATCAAAGCTCTCGCCAGCACACAGCCTGGCAAGTCAACCGATACCCTCAGCCACGTGCACAGGGGTAGTTTTTACATCAGCATCACCCAGAAAGTCCTTAAATAATACTTTTCAGAAGCCAGTTACTGTTTATAAACACCTACTCGAGTAGTTATGGGCTTGCAGCTAGAGCATGTTACTGAGAAATAAAACACCTATTATTGTATTCCACGTGGCTTTGCATTGTAATAACTGATCTGCTGCTGCCAAAAATGGTCTTTTATTTCCTCGCATCCTGCCGTCATATTATCTAACTTAATTGTGCTGGAATATTAACTTGGCTGAGAAGCTGTGTTTAATTTTAAGCCATCTTGCATTAAGAATAAGCCTAATTAAAGAAATTACTGAAGTCATAAGCTGACTTGATAAAAAAACATGATAATGTTCAGATGAAAATTTATAAGGAGAAATCAATGGGTACTTGAGCGCAACCCATGGCATTTCCTCGGATGTTTTCATCCCAGAGGAGTATGCCTGTCGGGAACATCGCTGACACGTAGCCATGTCCCCATCGGTGTTACGGGGGGGGGTGTTGCTGCCCAACGTGGGCACCGCTCAGCTGAACAGGCAACGCAAGGGATGTGCAATACCCAGCCAGAAAACAATTTACAAGCTGCTCTGATAGTTTAATGCTTTAGTAACTAACCGCCCCATGGGTTATACCAGCAGGATTTTTTATGATGCAAATATATGTATATATATTCAGGATCTGGGTTTCAAGCATCATGAAACAGGAGGCAGCGGCTCCCCACGAGCACACTCACTGTCCCTAACCTTGCCTCCCAGCGCTGCCCTTCAGAGGATATTTTTGGAGCGGTCACATATCACGAAGCCCTTTGATGTGAAAACATTTAGGTGAGCGTTAGTTACCAATTTTTTTTTTCAGCTGCCAAATATTCAACATTCCTGTAAGCCATGATAAACTAAAAAGAAAAATCGCAACAAGTTGTGCTCATTTTTTCAGGGGGGGCGGGGGGGGAAATAATCTTTCAGCTATCAGAACACTTGACTGTGAATTAGCTTCTAATTTCAAGTATTCTTACATTAATAGTATGAATAATTAAAGAACTTACTGAAGCCATAACCCAACTAACTAAGCAGAATATAATAAATGTTCAAGTGAAACTTTAAATGAAGAAATCATTAAAGACTTCTGTGATACAGTTTTTTCTCCATAGTAGAGGCCACATCTACCTCATTTTTTCCCAAAATGAGTCTGTCTTTCAAAGTAGAAAAAAAGCAAGAAAATCCAAGACTTTCTGGTTTCAGGTCTTTTTCCCTGTTTTCCAACCACTGAAACTGTAACACGGAACAGCATAACCCTTGCATCCCCAATCTTCCTGGGGACGTGCACCCTTTGAGATTACTTTCCAAAGCAAAGATCTACTTTGGAGATCTTCCATTTACCACTTGGGACCTAATTTCTCCAACAGAAAGAAGAGCCAAACCATGAGAGCTTTGCTTTCAACCTAGAGCATCTTCTGAAACATCAGAGTCCATGCCATAAACTAATTCGGCCACATATTAGTGGTCACCACCACCACCACCACTTCAATACACTGCGATAATTTGACCAGATAAACATACTGGCAATAGGGAAAGAATTTTCCCTGCTGGTTCGCATCCAACTATTTCAAAGAAAAAACAAAGTCCTCAAAGCTTGATAGTCCTCTCTCATACATGGAATTTTAAAGAGCAACAACCGTGCTGTGAGAGCTTAATTAAATGAACTTGCCCAGAGTGTAATTACTGCCACATGACCAGCAAGGGGAAGAGGCTGCCCAGAGCAATCACTGTGCCTCCTGCGTACTCCAGAGAGAAAAACACTTCTCCCCCCCAAACCCCACCCAATGTTAAAATGCAGCCTGATGAGTGCCTGAGCTAACGAGGATCCCTGGGAAGTCACATCTTTGCCTTGCCGCGTCCCTGATTGCAGATTATCCAGTGGATGGGCTTTTATCTGAGACGTCCCTGTACTGACTTTCTGCCTGCTTTTCCATCGGTTCAAAGCACTTAGAAGCATTTTCCCTTCTCCACCTGCCTTTCTTGAAACATGTTGCTATCTTTGAGACTTTATCCCAGGGAATGGTGGGGTGGCAACTACCTGCAGCTGGGTGTCCAACAGCCCAGGGATTACGAGCTCCAGCCAAGCATCCCAGCAGCCAGATCTCTGGCGGGGGGCTGCTGGTCTCCCATGTAACCTCCAGGTCTCAGGTCAGAAGCTCCAGCTACGTTGATCAAGATCAGCCCAACACTTTAAGCAAATCAGGATTTTCCAGAAGGAAAAAAGCTATTTCTGCAAAGTCCTCACCACGATTATTTGCTTTAGCTGCTAATAAGCAAGCCCAGTGCAGTGCAGCACCGGAGGGGGTTACCCAGAGAGCACCCCAGGAGGTCTTCAGGACTCAGCATGGCAAAGCCAGGGCTGTCCTGGTCCAGTGCTGGTGATGGTCCCACTACTAGGGACTAGAGCCCTGCTGAGGTCCCTTCCAACCAAAACAGCCGTAAGTCTGGTGTCCAGCATCTCTCCCTCTTTCCCAGCATGTCCCCGTCTCCCTAAGGTATTTCTCCAGGCTTCTCTTCAACTACAGAGAGGAGCAGAAAAGTTATCTCAGAGTGGAAAAAATAATTTGGAGGAGCAGAGCATGAAATTCCCTTCTTGGGTTCCAGCTCAGCCAAGGGAAAGGTGTCCTAGACTCTCCCAACAGGTGGCACAATCAAAAACATAATGGGAATTCAGAAGTTGCAAATAAATCAAAGTCTCATCCTCACAGCATATTTCTCATGCAAATAGCTGCCTGGATGTGCTGCTCAAACGCCACTCAACACCTGATCGGCTTCAGCTGAAGATAATAACCCTTTTACTGGGGCAGATGAAAGGTTTGCATCAGCAGCCACACAGCTTAGTTGCTTCACCAGCACAGAAAATGGAGGTTTTTCTGAAATCACATCCTACTTTTATTTCAATCTCCTATTCACAGCTTTGGGTTTGCTACAAGGCTTCAAACGAGCATGGAAACAAATTATCCTCTAGCGTTAGCCACCTGCAAAACTCATTTTCATTTAGGAAAGACTAAAAAACAACATGTGCAGCTGGGAAGTATTATTATATCTGGTGATCCGCCTTCCAGTCCCAGCAGCAACAGCGCTGTGTTATCTCAACACCTCAGAAGCGGAGAATGTACATCCAGATGCCTCCTAAGGGGTCACAGATGGTCATTCTTGATCATTAGTTTCTGAACTCAAAGAAACATTTTTTTACATAAACCCCAGAGTAAGAGAAATAATTCCAGGCAGAGCAAGAGAAATACCAAATACTGGATGCCAGCCAGGAGCTAAATAACTTTAATTATAAAGAACTAAGCAGCTTTCCAAGCCCATCAGCATCCTTTTCTGAGGAACACTGCTAGACTCTACCTGAGACCTACCCAAGAATCTCCTTCACCTGAGCGCTGGCTTTAAAAAAAAAAAATAATCAAAACCCACAACATTTATGGTATGAAGTAAAAAAGGACTTCCAGGTCCTGAGGTGCCACATGCAAAGAAACAACACAAACCATATGCCAAGGCCATCCACACCCAGAAGCGCATCCAGCCAGTTGCAGCTTCAAATGGCATCAGCAAACAAGTACTCCTAACTTATGTCAGGTTTGGCTTTAATGTCTTTAGCCATGGCAGGCTGGCAGTCAGGGCTCTAGGGCCCACCTGGCTCTTACTTTAAAGGATGGTCTTTATCTCCTGCCAAATGTCCCTGCTTCCTGCAAGAAAGGAATCTGAAACGTATTTTGCGGTGTGCTTCGGCAGGAATAATACAAAGGCGCATATACTGCTGCAGGCACACCTGCCCTGCACACGATTCAGTACAATCAATAAATAGAGTGAGTAGTGAGTCTCAAATAACCCAGCAGGTATATATATATATTTTTTTTTTAGTTCTGCTTTTTCCAGCTACCTACCTATTTAAAACTACCACCTATTTAAATTCCCGGAGCGGATGGAGGAGATCCCACTCACACGAGCTGATACAGGGTTCACCGTTCACTCCAGACAGAGATTTCTCCCCATATCCATGTTACACGAAACAGGCACAGTTTTGCAGAGTCCATATGAATCACTATGTAACTGGGACACTTCCAGCACTGGAGCACAGTGATTTTGATTAAAACACCTATGGGGAACAGCTCCCACAGGGGCTGCTGAAAGGGAGACAAATGCTGCCAGCTCCAAAGCAAAACTAATAACTTTATTCTTCCCTTGGCATGTGCTCCATCACTGAGCACTTGGGGAGCGCAGTAAGGGGGTTTGAAAGCCCAGCAGTGAATCACGTTTTTCTCCAAAGCACTGGTACCACAGAGAAGGAAAAATAGGGATAAAGAATTGCCCAGAAACAAAGAGAAGCAAAAGGAGGATTCTGTATGAAGTTTTCACATAGAGATTTTAGTATTACAAAGAGCGTCATCACCTATGGTGTGTGATTTGGGATTACGACAGATTCGAGGTACTCTGGGAGACAACCTCTTCCCTCCTATTTGCTCTTGCTATAGGCAAGATTTTCGTTCACCATTTTGAAGGCTGAAGTCTAGTGTCCTCAAGGATGCCTTGCCCACCTGAACCCAGGGTGCAGCTCCCTCCTGCTCCCTGCACCACTTTCCTCCGGATTTAGGCAGATGATGACCAAGACAGCGGCAGTTCCACTTCTTTTCCACACCACATGGCCACCGTGGCTAATGCTGCTCAGCAAGACAGCAGGTGAGCAGCAGCAGCAGGACTGTGCAGCAAACCTTATTCAGACCCACTGAATATTAATATTATAATATTAATATTTTTGTATATACATTTCTCTGTGGCACCTCACCTTGATAAGCCATCTGCGTTCTCATAGGCATCACTCAGATCCAGTTTTCAAACCATAAGCCTATGTCCATCCGAAAACATCCAAAGCTGTGTGCTCTGCACTGTGCGCTTTGCTCCAGAGCACAAGGGCAGCAGGCTTCTCATTACAAGCCAGTAATCTGGAAAACACTAATTTTTCAAGGTAAACTGAACTGACCTTCAATACAAACAAGCACGGTATGTCTGGCAGGCTCAGGATAAAACACACTGCTCTACCTAGTCCTGCTTCGAAGCTGTTCACTCCCTGCACAAGAAGTCCCCGTCAAGTTGCTATTCCAGCTCTGATTGCAAAGGAGAAGGGGAGGGGGGAGGGAAGGATGGTTAGCACCAATACTAACTCCTAATTGATTCATCATGATGCTGAATCTCACAGGTGGGCGGCACACTTTGGGGAGCAACAGGTCCAAAAAAGCCTGGACCCACTCCAAAAAGCCTGTGATACGCGAATGCAGATGTCCTGCCTGGCAGCGTGGCGCAGAAAGGCGGTTGCCATAGCACTCGGCATAAGCAGTAATTAGGGATGTGACGGGAAAATGTCTCTTCTCTAGCCAATGACCTGCAATACAATTGCGTTTTCTTTGTAGCAGTAATAAATGTCATAAAAACGATGCAAAGAGGGTACTAAACTTGCTAAAGAGAATCTCTGAAGACCAAATCATAGCCAGGGTATGGATGCAGCAGCCAAAGGGATCTCTGCCCCCCATGACCCTGTCTTGGCTGCTGGTCTTCTTCTGCGGGATCCATCCCCACCTCTCCTGGCAGAACCCCTTACCTCTGTCACCATCTCACACTCATCACAGTCACCAAGGAAAGGTGTTTGGTGTGGATTTTCCTGGGTTTGGAAAAGGGAAAATTCTTCTGCAACGATAGCTCACACTTCCTCGAAGGGTCCCGTGACTGACCCCACCGGAACCCATGGACCACGCACCCCATTCCCCTCCCCACGGCCGTGGGCTGTGCGCAGGGGTGTAAGGTACGAGGAGCCCAAGGGCCATATACGCATGCTGGGGTTTGGTTTGACGATAACGCCTGCTAACAGCAATATTCCTGCTTTTGCTTGTGCAGCTGATAAAACCAGCACGGGCACTTTGTCAGGGTGGGGAGGGTTAAACACCCCCCGTTTGTAACAGGCTCGTTCTGCAGCACAACTCTCAGAGCTGCTCTTTCCTTCCAGGGAATCGATATCTACCATAGAGACCATTACAACATAATGCATGATTTGCTTACTTTCTCATTTTTGAAGACTGCTGCTGTATTTCGAGGCCAACTCAAGCTCCTCGCTCCTTTGACACACTGATTTATTCTGCACAGACATTTGAGGCACGGGGTCCTGCCTACCGCCAGCCTGCCCTCTGCACGCCACCGTGCAACCTCATCTCCTCCCTACAGCTGCAGGGACGGGTCAGAAGTAGGACAGCAAAGATCCCGGTTGCCTCTCCTGCATCCTCAGAAAGTTCCAAGCTGCAAACCATCCCTGATGCAGACCAGATGCTTCAAGACAACCAAAATAACTCTGCGGTGAAGTATTTGACAGAGCGAAACACCCAGCTCTAATCAAGGGCACCAAGAGAAGTGACTGAATGTGGATAAAAATGAAACAAATGGTCTGGATGCTGTTGGAAAACGTGGTTTTTTCTAAAAGCTTAGGCTCTTGCTAGTTAAAAGAGAAATGTCACACCAGCCATTTGTTCATTCATCAGCAACTGCAATTTGGCATTGCAGGCTGGCAGGCGGTGACAGACCCTCTTGCTTTGTCGAACAGGTCCGGAGCCGGGGTCCAGGTACCGCCAGTGATCTGGGCTCAGCATCACTGAGGCTCTGCCCTTCCTGCCCTGTCACTTCTATAAATTAACATCAAAACCACAGATATAGGCGTAATTGTCTGCAAAGTACTGACCATGAAACCAAATCCCCAAACTCTCTGTGGAGACCACTGCTCTCCCTGCCTGCCCTCCACAAAGCGTGGCACCTCGCTGCCCACAGCTGCCCCGCAGGCACCATCGCCTCCTGCAACTCAGTTATGGGCAAGGGGATTTTCCCGCCCCCCCCTCCATATCCAATTGGGCCACCAGGATCTGCATGTTAAAAGCAAAAATTAATGGGGTTGTTTCTGCACACGGAAGAAAATTTTGGGTGATTAAGGAATGCTCCTCTTGCATCTCTTTGCACCTTGTAAAACTCCTTCACACTGTATTAAAAATAATCAACGTCTTTTCTCTGCTTTATCACAGGTAGACAGAACCTCTAACCACTCACAAAAGAAAAATCTCTTGAAAAGCTCATAAAAACTCTGAACAAGACGACAGCACAATAAAATGCCTGTCTACAATGCAGTTGATACCCTGAAAAATATAGCAGTGCAGCACACCAATTTACTAAGCTTAATCCAACAGTTAGTTTCTGAGCACAGTCACCACCTTAAATAAAAGAGACATTTATCGAGCTGCTGGTTATTATATACACACTTGGGCCCAGTGTATATATATTGGGTATATATACACCGGGTTTTATCAGCTCTCCTTTAATTTATCCCCAGAGAGTGCCAGGCAAAACTGGGACTATAATACTTGGAAGGACAGGCTGAACACACCGCAGCCAGCACAGGCGATCCCTTTGCTCCCAGGGTGTTTCCATCAGCTCAGCTTTGAAACGCAGCATTAAGTTTTGTGATATTTTCATCATGTTGCATTGAGATAATTGAATATTTAATATTGGTATCCTGGTCCCATGCAGAGCCAGGATCTTCAGCCTGCATCACAGCCCTCTCGTAAACCGAGCTCTTCACCTCACACATGCATTTTGATAAACAGTAAATACAGCAGTTGCGCCTGAGTTAACAAGGCATCAATTTTGCTGTCAGGCTTGTTCAAATTGATCAGCCTCAAGACAGACTGTTAAATAACAGCTGTTTGTGATGCACTTGGACTGCTCTGTAACATCAACTGTATTACTGGGATAGTTACTGTAACTATTTTGGTTTTGTGTAATAGGGATCCCCTGTTCCTAGAAAAATATATTTAAAAAAGCAGGAAGGAAAAGAAAGGTTTCAACCTTTGATGCTCATTTACAAAATCACAATGCAGTCCCCTTGCTGTGGAGTGCTCGATAAAATGCTTTAAAACCCAAAGAAACAGAAAGCTGCCCAGATGATCTCCCATCCACCACTCAGACTTTGAACCCATGAGCGTTTTCCCAGTCTGGCCAGTTCAAGAATATTTTCCCAGCTGCTTTGTTAAAAGCCAACAACACCCACAGGCATGATAAAGCCTCATCAGCATTCAGCTAGGACTGCTTCATGCACACCCAGCATACAGGGAGCAATCCTACAGTGCCACACGCCAAAAGCAAGAGTGGTGGCCACCTGGGCAGCTACCATGTACCACTCACTGGCATTTATGCAGCATCTCTTCTTCTCCAAGTCATGATGCTGAGCGACAACTGGAAGAGCTCAGGTCATCGCCCCACCAAACACCACTGCAGGGAACCTGAGGGCACTGTCAAAGGCAACACTGCTCTTCAGTGCCCAGTGCCACAGGGTCAAGAACAAGAGAGGTGGGTAAATGTGGTGATAAACCAGTTATAAAGGTGGAAAAGATTAATGTATGCATAACAGGGGCTGGAAATCACCACCTGGAATTCGGACCGGTACCATACTGGTCGCTGCAGGGCTGTTACCCAGAGGAGAGCTATCTGCATCTGTTTCACTGGATGCCATTGCCCTGTTGTGCTGGGGTGCTGGTGCCGTCGTCCTCCCTGGGCAAGAAATCAGTGTCCCTTGGCTCTTTCACCTTCACAGGGACAGGTGAATGGCATCAATAACTCTCCCTGGCTCGCAGCAAGCCTATACTTCAGCTGTTTTTTCAGAGAGACAAACTTTCCTCCACTTCTTGGCCCTCTCTTTTCCATCAAAAGAAGTCGCTTATGCATGTTTTTAACCTCTCATTATTCCTCTTAGCTCAATTTTAAAGCAAACCATTAAATCAAATAAATACTCCTTCTTTTTGGGGGGAGGAGAGCGTGTCTCAGGGTTTTTTTTCACAAACTGCCAACAGTATGAGTCAGTCAGAAATGGCCTTTTTTGATGAATGGACATTTAACATTTTGCCTATTTCTACTTAATATGGAAGCCTGGCTTGATCTGATTTCCATTTGTAATCTCTCTAATATTGAACTGCAAAATAGACAGGGAAAAAACTAATTATTCAGAGCTCCGCTGAATGATTTGCTAATTGCCAGAAGCAAATGGCAAGAGATTGAGAACATGAGCTAAAATTAAATCAGCTTCCTCTTCCTTTTAGATTTTGCAGGTATCTTGGTTATCACCAAAGTTGTATGCAGGAGAAGAAGAAATCAGAGCACAACCATGCAGGTTTGGATATTGTTCCACAAAACTGGCAGGGAACTAGTAAAAAGGCTAGTAAAACAAGAAATCCTTGTACTCTGTTGCCTGTATTTTCCCAATATCTTTATTTCTCATGCGTTCTCTTCTGCCGTTGCAAAAATGATCTAAAAAACCCTCTCCCCAGATTCGTTCCCCAGGCAGACAGCCTGCGCTGCCTACCAAGCAGCAGCTGGACACGTCTGCTGCTTGATTGCGGTGCCCTACGCACACTTGTTCAGAAAAAAACACACGGACAGTTTTGTAAAACTGGAGCTTAAACAAAAATCGACATCCTTTTTGAATGTCTGCGTGACTCAAACACAAGTAGCTGATTAGAACTAAATATCTTAGTCACTTTTATGGTTTTAATGCAAGATGTTGGCATCTATCTGTTCCCTAGAAAAGAAAACGTCTGATGCAGAACAGCCTTGCGCAATCCGAAAAATAAGCTGCTGAGCCCCAGCTAGAAAACCCACCGGTGTGATACTTCTCTGCTCCGTTTGCACAGATGAACCCTCCCTGATCCTTGCCCTCTGCAGTAACCACCAGCCTGCTGCTCCCAGCTCCAGCCTGCCTTGCTGCCAGATTAAACAGGCTCCCTCCAGGGACCCCACAGAGAGGCTGCCTGGGAAAACACCTGGGAAATATGATTAGAAATAGAAAAATGTTCTCAAATATTTGTTCAACAAGGTTCTGTGCAGTTTTTCCAGCTTTGTGTTTCTCCCTATGACTTTCCCAGTGACTGATTTGTTTTAAAAGCCCCTTTTCTTTGGTGAGCCTGAGATGTTTTGCAGCTCTATCAGCACGCAGCTACTGAGCACCAGCTTTGGCAGCAAGCATTTCTTCTCTTAAATGAGAAGTGAAGCACAGTGTAGTTTAAGTGACACGTCGGCACATAGAAGAATAAGCTAGGACTCAAAAAACATCTTCCACGCAAACAGAAAGAACAAAATCCACCAAATGCCCACGGTCTCAAGAGCCAGAAATTAGAGCCAGACATGTAATTTTTGCGCAATCATTTTGTCCCTTTCAGAAGAGACAAGAACTGTCTCTTGAATCAGTTAATCAAAATCTCAGCTGATTATACCATCCGTAGTTTGTTTCCCAGAGAGCTAATTGAGAACATTCAATATTCAAAAATTAAGTTGGTTTCAATGGGCACATCCATCTCCATAGCATGGGCTTGGGCTCCCAGACGAATCTGGCACTCACTGAATCAGGTTTGCAATGCAAATAGCCAAGATTAGGGAAGGGGAGACAAAACAGGAGAAAAATACTCAATCATAATCATCATTGTTCCTTGCACCCAAGAAGTGGAAGTACTTTCTGTTCAAATTTGAGAGGACGAGACTGCAGAAACCTGGAGAAAAGCATGGGCAGCAGAGCACTGCTGCTGCAGTCTCCCTGCCCACGGTGGGCTCTGTCAGATGGAGTCTCCCCACACCAAAGGACACCAGACCTGATATAGGTTGTGGGAAGGCAAAGCATCTCAGAGGGTACGCCCAGGGGCACTGTGGCATCCAAAGTGGTAACAACAGACCTTTTCCACCAGAGGAAATAAGTACAAGAGTAGAAGAACAGCAGGCTGCTGCCTGACGGAGGGTGCTGATGGTGTCCAGGTCTGGAGCAGGGTTGTGTGCTGGAAAAAGGTGTAGAGAGCCTTGTGTTCACTTGTGATGATGTGAAGCTCCATTTCTGACCAGGTTATCAGCTGAAGCATGAGGTGCAGTATTAGCTTGCACACACCAAGCTTCCTTGCAAGCTATTTCTTGCTTAATGTTCAGCAACAGGTTCCAAGCTCCTTTGCCTTTTTCTCTAACCCCACCAAAATGCCATATTGCTGTTATACAACACCAAACTGGGAGTTTTCAGAGTTCAAGGTACCACAGGCTGCTACTGAGACATGTTCCTGTGGCTGCTTTCGTGGGGTACAGCCTCAGTCCGAACCCCCAACCACACCAGCAGCACCCTGCAACATCTCCTCCCACTCTTTGGATGCTGGTCACCATTGTAGAGCGTTAAGCTCCATAGCCACAGGACCTGAGTGTTTGCACATAAACGGATTTTATTCTTTGGGTATCGATACAATCTAAGTAACAGAGAAACAAAATTCATCCATGCAAGCTATCAGCCCAATTCTGAGAGCCCCGCAAATGCCCTGATGATGTCTGTAGAGGGTAGAAATTAGACAAAAACTGGGGGGGTATTTTTCCAGCTGAGTTAAAGGAGGAGGAAGGGGACTGGGGAGGCAGGGCAGGAGGAACACACGCTGCTGCACTCCCTGCGTCTCCTTAGAGGCCTCGGCACTGGCACCGATGCTCTGCACGCCCGCCTCCAGCTCGAAACACAGTGTAACCAGCAAGTCAGAACTGCAGGAGACAGCTCGCTCCTGCTCGTATCCCTCATTAGCACTAACACGGTCTTAATAGCTTCTCCTGCACAAGTAACAGCCGGTGAAATATAGACTTGTCCCTCCTCATTTGCTCTGCTCCCATCAACCTGAAGTAAGAGGCGCTCGCAGCCGATCCCTGAGGAGCAGCTGCCCCATGGTGCCAGCCCAAGGCTGGACCCATCTCAGCCAGCATCACCTTGCCAGGCTGCAGGTTGTCTCCACCAACAGCTCCGCTCGCAGCCGTTAAACACCCAGCACAGGGCAGGTACACCCCATCTCCCTGCAAAAACAGGGGCAGCCCAAAGCTCCCACCCTGTCCCTGCCGGCATTGCGGGTCTCTCGGAACGCTGGAGCTGAACCCACTGCTGGGAGCAGCACGGCTCGGCCGGCACAGCGCTCGCCAGGCTGATACACTCCGCTTCACAGCAGGACTAATTAGCACAAGGCAGAGAAGCTCATCAGCATCGCTACCTGCTTCGGGGGTGGCCCTGCGCCACTGTGCCTCCCCTAGCTCTGGGTCACACACAGCACTCGGGTTGGTAGCTTCCCTGACCGTACCCCACTACATCCCTGCACCCCAAAGCGCCGCCGGATAACTCTAATCTATAATACATCTCCCTGTGGCAGCTGAGGGGTCAGGGAAGGTGGCTCCGTGTTCCCGAGAAGGGCGTTGTTCAGCATCCAAAGGTACCAGACCAATTTTCCCATCCATCCACCACCGCTGCCCCTCTGAACCGCCACCACAACAGGCAGGAGGTGGCTCGCTGCCCAAGGCGGCACAAGCCTGGTCGTCTTCAGTTCTCCATTTGTCACAGTCCTCCGGCAGAAATGACATTCTGGGGAAGCTGCGAAGGGCTTCTGAGAAGAGGTACTGCTTCTGTTAATTATCCTACTTGCGTGCTCTAACCTTTTCTAGTGTTTGCCACTGGAGACAAGATTGGGTGTGTGTGTGCAGATAAAGCAATTAAAAGAATAGTTATAAGCCTAACGAAGAGATAACAAATGACAGAGCAGCAGAATGCTAACGCCATGTTCTTGGCTCCTTGTGAATGGACCTGTACAGCTCATCGGAGAAGTCCTGCTCCAGTGAGCAGATCTCTCCCCAAAGGACTGTCCTCTGCAGCTATGAAAAATGTATGAGAGAGAAAAAGACTTCTTAAAATCCCCTGCCAGGATTAAATCTGTTTGGCCAACTGCCACATCTGACCTCCTTGCTTTCACAAGGACTGAGAGGTGTTCCTTCCTCTCGAGGGGATGCAGAGTGGGTGTAAATGCTGGCCCAGGGAGCTGGGAGAAGATGGGAACTGTGGGTCAGACAAAGCAAGTTTCACCCAGTATCACGGTCACGTTTTAAAAGGGTTTCATCTGGTGATTCGTGACCCAAAAACTTCTTTGACTTTCCACTTGCAATGACTTCTTAAAATCAATATATCTCATTAGAAAAAGTAAGAAAAGGTGTAGATAACTCTGCAAATATAACAGGGTTTCCCAGGTGAACATCAATCTGATGTTTTCTAAAGCCCTGTTCTGCCACTAAACCAAACATATATATATATATTTATATATTTAAATCTGTGTGTCTACATAGCATACATATAATTTTTGCAATTCCAGTAGCAATGGCATTAATAGCAACATATCATTACCTCCCCATTAATCTTCAGGCAGGTCCCCATAAAGCACTGCTGAAACCTCCTGAAATAGCAGCTAAAACCAATAGTGAAAACTCACCTAGCAACATCGTGCTTTTGCCTCCTGCTTCAGTTGGGAGAAGGGAAGGAGGGCAGCCAGAGTGAGCAATGGAGAACAAAATGCCACTTGATCGTAATTTTTAAGCAACAGCAGGTTTATGAATACAATTTTGCCAAAAAACAAGTGAAATGTGTGACAGATTTTGCACGTTCCTGCTGCCAGATGAAATAACCAGTGACGATGGGACTCAAAGCACAGCCCTCACACCCTGCCATGGATGGCAGGTTCTCTTGTGGAGATACCCAGTAATAAAACGCTGGGGTGAGTGTTTGGAGCCCATGCCCGCCATGCCACATCCCTAACCTCCTAGAGACACTTCCCAAGCAGTTAAGAAGAAAGAATGAGACTCATTAACGCCCCTGGGCTATATTTGGGTATCTCATTTCAGTTCAGCATCCTCCTAACCACAAACGAGGTGTTTCACTGAGGGGCTGTGATGCCCGAGACAGAAGCTCGCACTCCTGCAGCCTCAGCACATCACGACTGACTCCCCACAGCAGCACAGCTACGCCTGCATCTGCAACCAACTTCATCTTCCCACTCCTCTGCCCAGCTTTTCTCCTCTCCACCGTCTTCCCAACCAAAGCAAGTCAAGAAACTACTTCAGTAAGGCAGTTCCATGCTCCTAAAAATACTCCAGGAAATTGAATCAACATTTTGTAATTGGGCTGGTAACAGCAGTTACTAATAATCAGCAGGAACATAATTTTCTTCATTTTCTGCTCTAGCTGTAACGTAATTTCAACAGCAAACTTTGTTTTGCACACTAAACAAACACGATGGGCCATATGAGAAAAACACAGAGGTAAAACAGAGTATCAAAAACCAGCCTTAAAAATAAACTCCTATCAAATAGCACATAATTGTCATTCAAACAGTTTTTTGGAAAGATGAAGTTAATATTGTTCCTATGTTCCCCTGTAAAATCGGAAAATGAAAGCTCCACTCCACTCCTCCTCTTACTCGGTGGAAGGAGCACCACTCGAAACTGCAACCCTGGTGCTTGGGCGCGCAAGGGCTGGAGGCAGCATCCTTCTGTCCAACCTCCCAGAGAGCCGCCGATGCACTGGGTGGCAAACAAAGGGCAGGGCAAGGTGGAGAGCACATGCACAACCTGAAGGACTGTACTAGATGCAAGACTGTGGTTAAGCAAACTGCTCGTTTCATAGTGAAAAGCACTTTTGCAGAAAGAAGCCCAGCTCTGGAATGGGTTTTCTGGAGACTGAGAGAGCTCTTGCAGATAAAAAAACCCAAGGAATATTTTCTTCCCCCAACTTGGTAAATTTGCTGTAGGTGTCTACGCTTTCCAAATCAATAAGCGAGTGCCAATTTCATGCAAGGATTTAACTTGGAAGGGTGACCAACTCATTGCTTTTCCTTCCAGCCAAGAACAGCAGATGCTACACTGCTCTGTGTAAGCATCGGTCCCTAACGGGTATTGATGACTGGATCAAGCCAGCTCAGAAAAAGAAAAATATGACTGAATTGTAGGAACTCTTGCCACGCTCGGGAGCCGCTCAGCGAGGCCCTGCTTGCTGGCAGCACTGTTGCATGACATTTAGCAATGGCACATCTTCTCTCTGTTCAGTTTAGAAGACATCCCTTGCTAAGGCTCGGAGCAAGCTGCAGATTCTCTGCAATCCCCACGCAAAAAATGGGCTGCGATCCAATTTCCCACTTCAAGAAGGCCAGAAGAAACCTCCATACCCTGACCCCCATACACCCTGGTTTACACATCAACTGCCTGCATCCTTTCAAAGGCCAGATGAAAGTTGATAAGTTCAGGAATTGCTATAAATTATTTCAGAAAAGAGGCAGAGAGACCCAGAGTCTATGGAGACCCCACCGGGGAGCATCGCCTGGAGCTCGATAAATACACCCACAGAGCGTAAGCCAGCATCTAGTGTCTATTGAAGGGGAACCACTAGAAGGGACGGGTCATTCCTAGCTAATTTTAGTAACAGGATCACTAAAGTTCCTTTGATTCAGTGCACGGTATATACCAACCTGGTCTTTGTGGCATTTCTGATCTCGGAATAAACTTTGGAAAGCACACACATTGGAAAGACGGGATTTGGAGAAACCTCACATTTACTTTGCTTGCAGCAGCCACCTCTGAACCGGGTTCATGAGTTTTACGCCTGCTGCTTCGGTGCCAGCACACTCCAGAGACGTCACTGCTTTCCAGGGGACCTTTTGGATGGGTGGCAAAGCATGCACCACTGACACAGGCAAGACTCCATCCACCTGCTGCCAGAAGGCTTCGTAATTAGACTATTATTTTTTTTAAGTACTTGCTGCAAGACTTCTCATTTGAAATTGGATTCTCTTTTCATCTGCTTTTTGAACAGATTTTTTTCTCTCCAGAGGAATAAGAGTCACACTGGAGTATGTTTCAAAGCTGGTTTTCATTTGCATTTTCAAACAGCCTAAACTACTCAGGCTTTTGAAGATGGAGTCCTCTTGGAAAGAGAAAACCCACCAGTGGGCTGTGTCCTTTGTGTCAGTGCCCAGTGCCGTCACTACCTGCTGGCAGGGGGGGTCCCACTGGAGTCCCCCAGACCCCGCAGCTTTGTGCATATGTCAAACACTGCCAGTGCCAGGCACTTGTCAGGGGCTCACAAACACCTGAGACCCCAGCAAAGGCAAAGGTGGGCAGAGGAGGAACAGAGGGAGAGATGGCAAAGTCAGGCAAAGGGGAAGGAAACATCAGCTGCTAACAAGTTTGTCACCTTAATTTGATGGCTTGACATAGCCTGCAAAAGCTTGATTCTTAGCAAGAGCAGTCAGGTGCTGTATTAGCTTTAGCTTTGATGTAATGTCAAACTAAAGCACGCCTGGAGCCCTCCTTTGCCATCCTTTTCCCCCGCTGCTATCGCAGCAGCGACGCAGAGAGTGCAGCACTGCTCGCGGGTCCATCCCCTTGCCACTTTGCCCCGCTGTGTGCGGACAGAAGCACAGCCACATCAGGCTGCCGGGGTCAGAGCAGAGGCAAAGCTCCTACAGCAGTGGCTGCAGGGCTTGGGCTGGCCCCTGTGCAGCTGAACTTCACCTTGAAGAGAAGGGGGCTCATTTCTGTTAAGTGCTAGAGCAATCACTGCTTTCCAGGGGATATTTTGGATGGGAGGCGAAGCAGGCATGGTCCAAGTGAGGGGATACAGAGACATCACAAAAAGACCACAAATCATTCCCGTTTGTTGTGGTTAAAATAACTGGGTAGAACTACACTTACAGAGATTCACACAGTTGCCTTTTACAGCACAGCGAAGAGTTTAGATAAAGTGGAAAAGCTGAAAAGCCATTTAAATGCCCTCATAGGTAAAATTAAGTATCATTTTAGATGCCATAAAGATCAGGTTGCATTAAAGAAAATGGCCTGGAAAAAAACACCAATACAAAAGAAGTCATAGTGGCCATCACAACAAGACACAAACCAAGCAGAAACATAGATTTTGCAAAGTTTTGCAAAGCAAGTTACACCCCTGGGACCCCTGCAGAGCTCAGCTCTCCAGAGCAGCACGGCTGCTGCACACCAACACCGCGATCCAAAGGCTCTGTGAATGGACGTCAGCATGGGGAACTTACTTGGTGTTATCCGAGTCAATGGTATGAAAGAGCTTCTCAAGTTCTTCTTCGTTGAGCGTCCCATCGGAAAAAAAGGCCTGGAACTCCTCCAGGGACAGCTTCCCATCATCTGCAAACAGCAACACAGCCACCGTTAGGGAACTGGCAAGGCAAGGGGCAAGACTAAGAATCGAGTGTTACATTCAGATTTAAAGAATCAGACCAAAATTATCTCCAAATGCTTCTGCAGAACCAGCCCTCAACCAGCGAAGATCTCACCGGCCACAGGGTGGGACTGGGCAGCTCTGGCAGCACTGGAGCCAGGTGAAGGCATGTTGCTCCCGGGTATGGATGCACTGGCCTTTAGCAACCAACTGGGTTATTAACCCAAAGCATGACTCAAGCCTAAAGAGGGAAAGCCTGCAAACTTCTTCCTAAAACTGAATTACATTAAGAAATTATGGACCGTGTTGTCTACCCTATGTTCAAACGAGGGAGGATGCTCATTAATGGACGTATAACAGATAGGAAAAGACCCAGGGCTGGAATTAACAACAGACCCAGCAGCATCTTTTGCCATCTCTATCTGACTGTGTCTTCTCCAACGCAGTGCATCGCCCAGCTCTGGACAGAAACGCAAAACAGCAGCTACCAAGCATAACAAGATACATCTTGCTTCAGTTGCCAACTGTTTAAACATACGAGCGCTGTGTCACCTTAATGTTGTGCTTTTACTTCTGAAGGGACCTGATGACGCACAAAATCCATCTGCCCGGCCATACGGGCTACAGCTTGCTGCCTGCCTTTTGGCAAACCTACCAGCACACGAAGGAGTCACAAGACAGAGGTTTAATTATGTTCTCCTGGGCACCTAGAGAGAAACTTGTTGTCATTTCAGTGGTAAGCTCCAAGCTCATCCTTAAACATTTATTTTCATACCAGCTCTGGCCAGAAGTTCACAGGCACTTTAGCAGCCTCACCTCCAGCTGCACGAAGAGGTCCTGCAGATAGTCAGTGCCTGGTGGGAAGTGCCTCTGGACTCAACTCATGGATGGAAAAGCAACATGTAGATTGGAAAATCTGGCCCTACCCTCTGCATGTTATTTTATATACTGGTCCCAGTATTATTTTAATACCGGCATTACTACAGCCTACTCAAATGACCCAGAAAGAAAAGAATTATGAAATCAATATACAAGGGGATATCAGGACTCCTTTGCAACTTTTGCTGGTGATGTGATGAAGGCTCACACTCAGATGCTAAATCTGGAGCCTTTGTGCGCTGTGGACAGGTACAGCACGTTTTTAAAACCACAGCTGGAAGCAAGGAAGTCTGGAGAAAGCTCCTGTGAAGTTCAGCAATAAAGCAATGGGAGAAAGACAAAAGAAACTTTAAAGAAATTAATTTACCTCTAGTTTCTCGTTCGAGCCGCTGACACTGCTCTGGTGTGCAGCAGTGCCTAGGGGGGAATAACTACCCCAGGTCACGTATTATTTAGAGTCTTCCCATTCATATCCACAGAAGATTCATAGACTGGAAAGGCTGCCTGCTTTGCAGTAGGAGAATATATCGTTTATTATTTAATCAAATCAATCATGAACCCTGTTGCTTCTCCTTCAGGAAATGATGCTAGAGGAAAAATTAGCCAACTTACCACGTGCACATCAATATTTCTTCCCCAAACTAAATAAGTCTGCTGTTCCTAAAACATATCTGCATTGCCAAATGCTAACCCAGTTTCCTTCCCTGACACAGACGAATTTAGACCAGTGATAAATGGGGTCTAAGATGCCTATTTAATTGGCAATTTTGAAAGGAACACAGCAGGAGAACAAAATCTGCAGCAACACCGGGCGAAAAGGGTATCGTTTCCAGAGCGCCACAATGTGCCCAGCTGCTATATTGTTTTCCTGCGTTCCTTCCCCCAAACGTGAGCTCTTCGCAGCAGGCAGGGTGCAGAATACCAATGCACAGCTCAAAGGACGGGTCCCAGACCTGCTTTCTGTTTCTGAAACTAAAGAAACCTAAAGCACCCGTAACTTTTGCTGGAAGCAACCCACCAGTGTCACCTGGAGGCTAACCCAGCGGTGACACTCTTTTGCTGAAGGAGATAAAAAGACTGTGCCCAGAGCGAGAGCCCCATCCACCCCATCCATCTCCACCTCTGCACGTTGCACAACTGGATGAGAAGCTCCCCCCTCCAGCACTCCTGTTTATGCAGTATCCTAGCCAAGATCAAGGTTTGGTTTCTTCTCATCCTGACTGGCAATGAATATATGTCTTCAAGCATCAAGATCAAAAGGATAACGGCATTTCTATCCCATGAGGGCTGAACAGTTCTTTATACTTGGTATGCTTTTCCTGTAAACCTTAAATCAGTGCTTGTTCACCTCAAAACTGTCCTTCCACACAGAAGGCAGGAAGAATTAAATCCCCAGGAAAGTCACATAAATCAACCCACTAGGAAAGAGAAACTGTAAAATGAAGTGATTTTTTTCAGAAGAGTCCTTTAATCTGAATTTACAGATTTCTCACCTCTGAAAGGCACAAAGGTGTTTCTAAGTTTAAGGGAAAAAAATAATCTGTTTCTTTTACCTAGTTTATATCTCGGAACTTGTCTCTTTCATTTTACCCCTGCTTGATTTCTTTTGAGTAATGCATGCCAGCCGCATTTTTACCGTGGGCTCTGACACATCGGTGTTTCAGATCCACGCCAAATGCTGCTCTGACCCCTGTGTCGCAGCCTCAGGAGTCGCAGGTGAGACCAAGCAGGCAGGTACCAACCACCCTGACAAATCGGATGGCTGAAAACCAACACCCCCCAAATTTTTGCTGGTACTTAACAGCCCAACATAATACAGGATGAGCAAAGGATCTAGAGAAGGAGGAGGTGACAGGAAATTTTATTTCATTTTTGCTGTTCGGAGGCCCCACAGAACTAGCTAGCCCCTGGCAGGAATTTGAATAAAAGTCCAAATTTTACTTGTAAACAGTGCTCAAGACTTCCAGCCCCCAACAAACACCACCACAAAGTACCAGGCAGCTGAAAGCTGATCGTTATTTAATACAAGCTGGAATACTTGTCTGCAAACACACAAAGCAAAAGCCTTCCAGAGTAACGAGATAATCCTTGAGCTGCATATCTATAATTGTGAAACAGCCTGAAAGCCGCGGCTTGCTGGAGCCCGGCAGGCAAGGAAGCCTTTGGGGAACTCGGGCGATAAGAGGAAGCAGACTGGGCTGGGATTTGGCAGTTAAAATTAAACTGGTAAGAAAATCCTGGCCAAGGAGAATTGACCACAACACGACTGACACCAGGTCAACCTGCCAGTGGGTGCTGCGATAAGGGCTGATGGAGATGCTGTGCTCCAGGAGCAGCCTTATCAGGAAAGTCACAGGAAAGCAAGCTTTTTCTGAAAGCTGAAGTGTCTGCACTCACCAAATAACGGATAAGGCTTCCAGAAACCTTCTTTTTGCTGAAAGCTCCTGGGCTCGAGAGATACGAATTCTCCAAATGAACTGGCAGCCATCGTACCGGAGTGGCAGCATCAATCGGTGGTTCAACCTCACCCATGCCCTGCCCCGTAGCAGCTCGTCTGGGGACACTTCAACCCCAGGTAGCTACTTTTAATAGGAAGGATAATAGAAAAATTGAGATTCCTCACCAAATCTCACTAAACAAAATAGAGTTTCCATCACTTTTAAGATCTAGAGAAACCTCGATGACTTTTTCATCTGGATGGCCACATTAAAGGCAGGCAACCTACTCTCACCTGCACACCCTCTCTCCCCATTAAACCCAGTACTTGGAGCCAACACTGAAGCCAGCAGTGAGGACCAATGCCACCAACAAGAAATCTCCTACATTGGCGCTGATGAGCTGAGAAAAGAGATGATCAGGCCACAGCCATCCCACCACCATTTTTTCCTGAGAAAGATTACTTTCTCTCATTTTACTCCAATTTTTAAAAATAATTCAATCATAGACAAAGACCAAAGCAAATGACCAGCCAAACAGAGTTATCAAAATTAAAACTAACTGAAGAGAGAAGGATATAACAGAGAAGATCAGAGAGCTCCAACTGGGATTGTATTATTGCTCCATTTCCCATCATGAAAATCTGAGGAGTCCAGAGGTGGCTTTTACGCCTCCTAACTCACACAATCAGACTGTTCTCACTCGCTAATGCAGCCAGGGGAAAAAGCAAACTAAGATCATAAATCATCCAAAATATAGGAAATCTGATGGCTGTGTTCTTGGAAATTCACTCAGCAATACAAATAGCTTAAAGCATCTACAAAATAAGGTCACTGTGCTGAGCCTGAGTTTGCTAAATCCATTTCCAATTACATCAGGTTGAGACTGCTCATATATTTCCTAGCTATATTATGAATATTTTTCATTACTTATTTTTATTACTTTATGAGCATTAAAACGCTTCAAGCCTCGCTTAGTGTGCAAGCGCCAACAGAGCTACGGGTAAGCAAATTGGATTTTATTGTGGCTCTCTGAGTAAAAATGACAACTGGATATTTTTCTTCTTTCTTTGGGGTGGGTGGGTGTGGATACACGAGCCAGCGAGAACACGGACTGGCTGCTACCCTGGACCCTTCATCCAGTGCCCTGGGAAGTCAGCGGGAGCAGCTTTATCCATTTCAATTAAGCTGGATATGGGCTTGAACTTTCAAGTCCTGAGCTGCTAGGAAAAATTACCTCCAGGTCCACAGACCTGCTGGGTGATGGACCTTCCCACCGGCCGAAGAGGGGGAGCAGTCAGTGCAGTACCCAGCCCGCTCCCGAAGGCGCCTGTGCGTGGCAGCCAGCTGAGAACCATCCACCCACCTTGACTCCAACACCAGCGTTATTTCGGGGGCAATCGGACTTAGCTGGGTGCAGGCCTGGTGATTCACCCCCAGCTTTGGCTGAAGCTGCGAAGCCACAGGAGCTCTGCGTGAGAAGCACAGCCCGCGTTGCGGTGGCTCCTTACAGGGGCGGTGCCATCGCCACTGGCACAGAGCCCCTGCAAATGCCTTTGCTGATGACATGTAACACACATCGTTAAAAGGAAATTACTACAATTATAGTCATTTTCTAGGGAAAGGAATTTACAGAATGACTCCAAAATCACCTTTTTTTTTTTTTTTTTTTTAAAGTTAACTAATGCCCAGTCAAGACGTTTTCACAAGGGTTGGTACCACACCAGGCAATCCACATGGATAACCTGGGAGACAGATCGATGTGTCCATCACGGGTAATAATATCTCTTTGAAAGATTTCTGTGCGTTTCCTAATGCCAACTGGGATGGCTGATGGGACCGACTGGCTGATGCTGGCACAGGAATGCAAAGGCTGGCACAGAAGACAACAGTTTCCCATACAGACAAAGCCAGGGACTGAACTTCAGGAGCTGGGGTTCTGCTTACTGAACTCATTGGAAAACACCTGATAAATGCTTTTCTGTGTACTGAGCAAGATGCCCTCCTTTGTCTTCTTGCCATTTACACAGTTCCGGGGTGGTGTCTCCCATCTCCTGCCAGTGACCCCCCCTGCAGCTCCCCCACTCCGGGGCAGGCTCCGCAAACATGCCACAGCCCAGAGGCACATGCCACCTGCAGCTCGACCGTCAGCATCACCATCGCCTTTTTGCCTAGTGTTAATACAAACCTTTGGGATTTTTATCTTCCCAGGACTCTTTCCTTCCCCTGCTCAGATGAGGCCTTGTAGAGATATAAGTTGCACAAAACAAATGAAAGAACATCTCTTAAGAAGTCAGCCAATATCCCCCTGGGTCATTCACCCCAGTAATAAAGATCAGCTCTTCTTCGGTAATTTGAATGTACGTCTCCCTGTATCAAAGCACAGAGTTCATCGAACAAAATATTTGGTCCATTTTGGTCTTTTCCTTTCTGCTTTGCAGCAGATGTTGCAGTTTTGTGGTACAGCTGGAACTGGTGCACATGCAAAATCCTTCCCAGGCACCGATACAGCAGGACCGAGGGTCCTTTTTGTGCCAGGGTTAACCTTCTCATTTCCATTAAAAATGGGGGGAAAGTGACTTTTCTTTCAAAATGACCACATCAGTCAATAAGATATTGAGGAACGAGTTAAAGCCTGGTTCTTGACTAGGGTGATGAATAATACTGCATGTACCAAGCAGATGATGCTGGCAATCTTCCCTGTGGGACTTGGCCTGGAGAAAATTGGGGATTTCCCCTGTAGTCAGAAACCTGCACCTCATTCCCACCAGAAATAGCCTGGGCATCCAGCAATGTCCATTTAACATGCCAGAACTTTCCCCAAGCTGCTCAGCTTTTATCAGCAAATCAAGCCTTTTGTCATCCTAGAATTAGAAGTAATTTTGAAATAATTTTTCATAGCAGCTATAGATAGATATCAGCTGTAGGCCGGTAGGCAGGGAGACATGCAGGAGTGATATAGCACATTTTCTCCCACTGTCTTTCTGAAGACACTACTTTTTTTCAGTTTCCCAGTTGATCCTCACCCTGCTGTAATGAGCTGATTTAAATGTTGGTTTTTTCCACAGTGACCTACTATATTGACTCCGGATGTTTTATCACAGCTATTTAGAAATGCCTTCCAAAGCAATTCCTAGTTCCTTATAAATTAAATGCTGGGATAAGACTTCCCCAAGGTGCAAATATCCTCGTCAGGTTCAACGCAATTGCTGTTTAATAGAGGCTGTAATAAAAATTACCCAAACATTTAGAAGGGGATTCAGACAGAGGTGCCACTAGTCCCCAAAGCTTTCTCAATCCACCAATTTTCCTACAGAAAACAGGAGGAGGGAACCTGTTTCAGTTTTTCTCTCGCTGATTAGATTTCTTTTCTTGCAATTTAAAAAGAAAACTAATGTCAAGGGCTGATTGCCATACATTTGCTTCACATCTCTAGCAGCACAAGGAAAATACCAGGTCAGACCCCTCCACGTGCTGCTGCTCTGTAATAATTTATGAAAACCGATGGTGATCCGGCCCCCGGGACACTTTGTACATTAACATGTTGGTCTAGCTCGGCGCAGACTAGTGGGAAAACATACAGGAAAAGAAGCCGTGGCTTGCAATAAGCGACCTCCTGACAAATAGCTCACATTAAGAGGCAATACCTGCACTCCCGATGCCTGCCTTTGGGCTCCAGCCTGGGCAGCCGAGAGGAGCCGAACGGGAGGCAGCCCAGATAGATGCGCATCACGGGTATTCACTAGTCAGTGTGGTAGCACCCAGCAGCCCCCAGGACTCAATACCATGAATATATTGCATATAATAAATAAATAAATATTAAGAGATTGGGGGCATACCTTCTCCCCCCTTTCTTCCCTCTCCCCCCTCTGGAGATCTCTGTTTCCAGGCTGTTGCAGCCATCAGCAGAGCCAGCTTAGCTCCAGACATACAGCTGCCAGTGCCTCCCCGTTATTTTTCATCTTAGTTGGCCTCAGCCTGTTTCCTTTATATTGGGTGTTATTAAATGGCTGGCTGACTTTAAACAACCATAGCTTTTTAGCACCTTTGATTTATTTGCCGTTCAGACTGTTTCCCCTGCGGGTTACACAAGCGCAAGCAGCCACGGCAAAGCAGCAGATTCCTGGGAAGCTTGCAGCCAGCTGACCCAAACAGCCCCGTTCTTTCTCCCAAAGGCTTTGATTCTCCACATTCAAACATCTGCCTTGCTCTCTCCCCCGTTACTCCGCCCCATCTTTCTCTGTTGTCCCAAACGCTGTCTTCCTTCTCCATTGAAATGCCTTCAGCACCTTCCCTCCCCACACTTCCCACTTCCTTTTTCTTGTGGAACTCTTGGGGTGTAACACACAATGACATTGCAGATACAGTTGTACAAAACTAAGTTTTCTGGTTTAGAGGAGATTTTATGGAGAGAAGAGGCTGCAACATCATTAACCTTTGATCCCTACCATCTGATCCCCAAAATTTCTGTTTATTGCCCCTGCTGCCTTGTTGCAGATCCCTTCTTCACTCACCTTCCCGAAATGCTGCATTTCAAAAACACCAGCAAGCCCTTCGCTACAGAACCCGCAGTCAAAGCACATGAGCTACTGACAGCCTAAGTGTTTGATCTAAAGGGGAAATAAAACACAAAGACAGCACAGCTTGTCATTAATACAAGACCAACCTGTGCTCCAGAGATCCCAAAGCTGTAAATCCTGACTTCAAAACTTCCTCCTTCTATTTAAGGCAAAATTCTCCCAAAGAGACCTCACTAAAAGAGAACAGAACCTGCACCCTACAGTGCCCTAAAAACAACGATTCTGCACAAGAAGTACTGCAAACCATGAGAAATAAACAAAAACAAACAGCGGGAGAAAAACTGATATTTGGATACTCATATTGAAATATGAAATAGTATAGCTGCTGTTTCCTGTGCAACAAAGAGTTAACTTCTATGCAGCAGCAAACCACGGTGTGATACATAATTCCCTTCAAGGTTAAGTATTTCTTTGTATGCACAATAGAGGTGGCCTGGGAATCAGAGAAAGATTTAAATCTGCTTACTGAGCTCCATCACCATCAAAGCAGAGGAGCGGGTTTCTTTGGGAGACTTTTTTGCAGTTCCACCTCATGCTCATCAAAAGCTACACGTGTTTTCAGGCTGCTGCAAGGTTCTTACTCCTGCCGTGCCATGGTCCTCCTCCAGATGCATCACACTGGCTCCGCTGGAAGGCAGAAAGCTCAGGGCGATGGGCAGAGAGGAAAAACCGCGGCAGCACTCAGCGTGTTCTCCTTCGGGTCTCCTACAACAACGAGATGGGGCCTAAGGGAGTTCATGCCTTCCTGAACTCCACGTTACGTTCACTTTATCTGAACAAAAAGCCTCTGAGAAGCTACCTCAGGTAATGTATTGCAGAGTGCCTTGTCTCCAGGGTGGCTGAGGACAGATGACATACGTACACCAGTGCCTGACCTCCTGCTACCTTCAGCAGCAAAGAGGGAACCCTGGGTTCCTCTGCAGGGACAAGTCAAAATAGCACTTCTGAAGCTCATCAGGTCACTCCATTTTCATCTCTGGGAGGGCAGCCAAAAGTTTCATTTTGCTGAAAATTACAGCTCCCTCCTACACCCAGCCAGACCAGGAGAGCACAACTTATATGCTCAGGGAATGGCTGGAGCAGCCACAGCGTGGGCACAGCAGCTCTGGGGCAGCTGTCGAATGCACTGCATATCCCACCAGGTTTAAGGAACAGCTCAAAGACGAGGAGCCCCACAGCTCTATGCATTGAGACCAGCAGCAAATCCAGATTTGCTCACCCAGCTCTCAGCCCCCTTGGAAAGCAGCAGCAGATGCGTGTCCAGGGTGAACAGGAAAGAGAGAAGGAAGAACATTTTAGGTAACAGGTTCTTCATCTTCAGTCAAATCATGTGGGGAAACACCTATTGCTTGTTGACAGTAACTTCTCACATGTTCCTAAAACACATGGCAGTCTGTACAGGGCCCTCTCACTCCCAAAAGAGCAGCAAACCAGGCAGTCCTTGGATGAGGGAGGGAAAAGGATCACACAAAGTGTGCTTGCATCAGAGCAGGCTACAGCAGAGCCCAGCCTATGGGGCTGCAGACCTGCAGCAACCCTGCCGAGGAAGGCTGGACATCGCCACTTTTTCTAAGACCATGATATTGTCCAAATTTGGGTGCAATTTCACTAGAGGAGCAAGAAGGGAAGATACCGGCATCAAACTGACCTCCTCCGCCAAACTAATGTTCCTGCTTCTGATTGAGGACAACTCAGACAACAGATGTAGAAAGGCAACGTATGTAATTTTGCGCCATGCCCCAGCTGGGAACGCGTTAGCTGAAACATTCGGGAACCATCAGCTCCAGGCAGACTGCCAGCACAGAAGTTTTCAAACTTGATCATTAAACTTGGGCAGAAACATCAAAAAAAAAAAAGCGCACCTGGGATGATATATTGGGAAGTTTCAATCAAGCTGAAGCAGAGGCCAACGCTACCAGCTCCAGAACACCCTGGATCTGCAATAGCCTATTAAATCTAGATTTCCCAGAAACAGGCACCAAACAGCCCTAATCCTCCTCTGCTCCTCATTAGCCAGCCATTCTCACTTGCTTTTTCTCCTCTAAAGTGCAGATGAGTATTTCAGAGGGCCGGGGTAGGGTTTGCACTTTTTTCAGCTCATTACACCCAGCACCTGGCTTCAAAAAAGGGAAAGAAACAAGTGTTTGAGCAAAAGAGGAAAAAATTATGAAAATGCATGGTGTTGCATCTCAGAAGTGTGGTCCTGGTGTGGCCAGGGCAAGGCAGGGAGAGGACCTCCCTGGTGTTTAGGCTGCGCTTGGCAGGGCTTGCAGCACCATGCTCAACCTGGACGCAGCACGGCTGCAACAGCAGAGTCGGTGCTACTGCCAGCTGCTCTGGGAGCTGCTCCACGGGGGCTGCTGCTGCCCTACCGCAGCGCCAGCCTCTCCCAGGGACAGCCTGGGCAGGAGCTACGGGCGGTATTTCGACTTTGGCCCTTCCCGGGGAAGCAGAGAGCTCCATTAAAAAAATGTGGTGAATGCAACTATAACATCTTGCTTGATTTCCTGATCTACGATAGCAGAAGTTGCATTTCAGCCTAACTGAAGGGTTTAGTGTAAGAGCCTGAACCAGCCCAGGGAGTGCAGCGGCCGCACCGGGTCCCTGTGGGATGGAGGGGTCTCCCCTGGCCAGGAACGAGCCACCGAGCCACGGGCAAGTCTCAAACTTCACCTGCTTTCTGGCACCGGCAACAGTTACACTGTGATTTTATTTTGCCCTTGTAAAATAAGCATTATTCTGTGCTCGCCGCAGATGAAAAGCACTGCTGTGAATGACCTTTTGCCACCACCGCTAAGGAGAAGGCAATGGCATCGTGGCTGTTCCGATGCGGTAGCCACTGGAGCTGTCGACAGTTGACAAATTAGCAGCAAATTAGCGCGGATTAGAGCGCTACAAACTCATCGTTTTCTCCGGTCCCATGAAACAATATCCAGATTGCATTGGCAGCATCAACAGTTTTCCATTCGGCTAACAAGCTGCGCGGAGATGAAGGCAGCAAATTAAACTAACTCGAAAAGCAGATACCTCATTTGCATTCTCAGAAGGCAGAAAAAGTTACCCTACCACATTATCATTTGCAGCACAGAAGACATCCAGCTCCTTGTGCCAGGACTGAATAGGTACTTGAATAGCAAATCAGAACCTTCGTAATTAATTACTTTCTTGTCTTATCCCCTGAACCATGAAGTCCAGGCAGAAGCCTACAACGCTGATCTCTTGCAACACAAATGTATTTTGTCTTGAAACTCGATGGTGTCAGAATCCCCACTGAAAAAAAGTTTCAGGCTCTAAACTGAACTACTGCTCATGTTTGATGGTCCCTCTCTGAGAAACTCCTTTGCCAACAGCTGAATCTCCTCCAAAACCTTCTTTTTTGGGGTAATCTTTGCTTCAAGACCTGGTATAAACAAGAGCCAGAGCGGTCCCTCTCCGTGGGATGCTCCTGCGGGTCTCCAGTGCTGCCCACGGAGAGCATCCAAGAGAAAACTCGCTCAATCCATCACAGTTGCTCTTAATTTTACGCTCCTGCTTAATAAGCTTCTGCATTTCTCATTTGTTGTCTCAGAAAAAAATGTAAGCCCTATGCTCAGTGTCTCCAGCTATTTGTCCAGGGCAGGATGGGTGTCTCAGCCCTGTCAGAGGTATTTAACATCCCTAAAGCAAACAATGCAGATCGTTTCCACACTCTTTCAGCTGTTTGCTTCAGCAAACCAGCTGAGCAGCCCAGAAGCAGAGCAGTCCTGCAGGGAAGGCGCATCTGCTCTGAAAGATTGCAAAGAAAAAAAACCCTAAATACATTTATCTGCTCCAGCGAATTAAACAGGCACATCTTTAATCACATACTTCTGCAACAAGCTTTTAACAGAGCTGCAGCTTTAATATCTTTTCTGTTTATTTTTTGTAATTGTTCATTTCAAAAGTAGGTTAGAAAAAAAAACCGGACTCCTATCAGGCTTTTTGGTTTTAAGGGAAGGGCAAGATATATTGCTGTGTTTTTCCACAATGCCCCATGCTGTAGAGAATAAAGTACAGATGACAAAATATAAATTTAAACAAATGACAAATAAAATAAGGACAACAGTCACCGCAGCATCGAACTATACAATGAAAAGCTGCGCCCGGCCAAGTGCCAAAGGGGCACTGGTTTAACAAGTAGGTCACAGCACTGCAAAAGGCTGAGGCAGAGCATCCCCAAAGCACCCGTTCGCTGTGCTCCACTCAGGATTTAATTGCAAAAGCAGCCAAAACCCATTAGTATTGGCACAAAAGGCAGAGGGAAAGTTGTGTACCCACTCAAGACTCTTGTTCTGAAGCGCCCCGTGACCCCTCTCCACCTCAGCATCTCCCAGGCAGCTCCTTTAAGCCCCCAGCCCCAGCATCCCAGCCACTGGCTCTGGGGCTCTGCGGTTCAGCCCAGCCTGCTTTAATTTGCCTAAATCTAAGATGAGGGAGAAAAGTCTTTGAAGGACAAAGCCATTGGAAAAATGCCTGCAAGTTGCTTGGTTTTTTTTTTTCCCCAGGGGAAAATGGGGTCACCTGGCATCTCTTCTTAAAGAAAGCTTTCAAAGGAACATCTGAAATTCCCAGCCTCAAAGTATTTCAAGTTTTCTTTCAGTTTAATCCTTTCCCCCTAAACACTGACAACAGCCTCTCAATTTTTATTTTGCTTTTCCACAGCAAACCTGACTAAGTTTTCATTGAGTTCCTAAGCACAAAAACAGAAAAACCCTCTGGTGCAGTTTTTCATTGAAAACTGAGAACCATAAATGCATCAACCGATGGGGGTGTCCGGTGCATGGGGGCTGTTTCCCGACACAGTGCTGGGGCAGGGTCCCCCCGCTCTCTCACCCAGCCCTGCTGCAGCTCATTAAAACTCTCCTCCGGGAGACTGGATATCAGAGAAGCCTTTGTGAATTTTTAATGCTGTGTGCTACTTAGCTTTTGCTGAATCCACATTTTCCCCTCGCCATCTCAGCAGCATCCACTGCAGCTACGCAACCTGCAGCAGCAGCAGCATGCAGCCTTTCCCAGCACGACCGAGAACCTGGAATCAGCCAGATCCCAACGTGATGGCACACGGGCTGCGCTGGGAGATGCTGCTGGACCCTGCCACAGACCTCTGTGATGCAAAACTCCCTGAACCACCATCCAGGTTTAACCCACATTCAGGTGATGCACCGATGGGAACACACAGCAACGCTGCTCGTCTCGGCACGTCCAAACCCCCCAGCACAGCACCTCTGCAGAGGGAACCGCTGCTCTCTCCCCTTCTTTCCTCATTAAGGTCTTAATGAAGTGTGAAGGTGATGGCAGGAGAGTGGAGGGGGAAGCAATGGAAGCTGGCATGAGTAGCCAGCTGGGAAACAAATGCACTGCGCTGCACGAGGAGGAAAAGGGGAACAGGGCCCACATAAGTCAAGATACACAACTTGCTTGACCTGAGGGTGAAGTGTTAACCTGCTTTGAGCAGAACAAAATTAACATAACCCCCAGCACTTATGGTGATGCTCAAGAGTCTGCAAGATAAAACACGCCCATTTGAGCTTTCTTCTCTCCCCCAAGCTAGCTGGTAACAAAATCATTGGAATCCTTTTATAGTTTAACAAAAAAATCCCACCAAAAACCAAGAGCATCTAGATTTCACAAAAGCGCCATCCCAGGAAACGTTACACAGGCTACTCATAGGAAATCCAAATTGCTGATGTTTTTTTCATAAAGCTGGGAAGCCCTGAGGCAGGGAGCACAGCCCTGCTCTGTTCTGCTTGGGACTTGCAACAGGAGTAACGATAACCAAGCGATCAAGAAAGAAAAATCAGAGAGGCGCTCTGCACGTGGAGATTTCTCTGTGGGTTGCCTGGTTTGGCAATAGAAATCCTTGAGGGAACAGTGTACTACTTTGAAATACTCAGCATTACGAGCTTTAGCTAATGGAATAGCAAATGTTCGGTTTAGGTCTCAATGACATCCCCTGTGATGTTTGATCAAACCCTCCTTGTGCGGAGGAGGTGATTTATTAGCAGGGATCGGACCCATTTGAAGCAGTAAGGATCCTAGTGCAGGAGAAGGCTCATGTAAGAGCTTCATCAAAGGAGCAGTTTACAGAGATGTTTTCTGTCTCCCAGTGCTAACAGCTCATATGTCACTGCCAAACCTGTCATGGCAAAGCTTTTCAGAAAGCAGACAAACGTCATCGCAGCCTCAGAGGAGCACAGCTCTCTCCAGGCTTGCCTTTGCCTGCAGGAAAACCACTGCATCTACCTGCATTCCCGAATCACTAGCACAAGCTGGATTTCTGGACTGGTTCAACGCACAAAGCCATGGGTGAAGTTAATGGGATTTCTGGGTCACCCTCCATCCTTAGGGACCTGTTTGCCTCATTGTACCTGCATGAGCTGGAAACGTTTGTGTCTTATTTACAAACCCCCCAAGAAGGACAGAAGAATAAGATATAGGGAAAAAAAGTCTTTACAAAACATTGGTGTTGGTGAGGGTCATGGTGCTGGCCAGACCTCATGGTCACGACCATGCATGGTGTAAAACCTCAGGCAGGCGGTGGCAGTTCTGGCCCGTCAGACCTCAGGGCTGTGCTGCCCACTTCATCCTCGCAAACCCCGCCAGGGCGATCTGTGATGCCTTTGCCCTCCAGGCAAACCTCAGCAAACCTCCCAGCGAAGGGCAAGGTCCAGCCGCGGCAGAGCAGGGTGCTGCAGGGTCTGGTGCCACACATTCATAGGAAAGCAAGCACAACATTTGCTGTTTCCTGCTATTTGCACCCTAATTAAAGAAAAGCGAATTCCAAACCTCATCCGCCTCTCTCATGGAGCACACCGACATGCTTTTGCAGAGAGAAAGGCACTTGCAGATGATCGGCTCGGTGGTTTCCTACCCACCAAAGTCCCGCGGGATGTTTTGCTACAGAGCAACTTGGCTCCTACCGCAACATCAGTCTCTATGAATCTACGCCGAGTGCTGCAACGGCAGTGCTGTGAGAAACATTTAATCCTCATTCTTGTTTTATAAAAGGATCAAAATGCTCAGCATGTTAATAATTCAAAGGTTTAGCTGTCCCAACATCGAAGTATCAGAGCAAAGAAATACATACTGCAGGCTTAAAACTTGAATACCAAAATTGTAGAAGACAGGAGGGAAAAGGGAAAAAAACCCCACTCGTGCTATACCGCAATGGCCCGGTCCTGTTCTGTAGTGATTTATGAATACATTGAAACTGCTTTCTTTTATGTTGCCTTGGTTATTCGGTTGCCCGCTGCATGAATACATTTGTTCCGTTCAGTGTGGGGAGCTCAGAAAAACCACGCGGGAAGGAAGCGTGTGGCTCCAGTGACCCACAGTATAAGGTTCTTGATATTTAAAAAAAATGCGGATCTTTTCAGCCAGCTAATCTCTCCCCTGGCTGCGGCCAGCCCAGGCCTTTGGTCCCGGGAGGCTGCAGCCGGGGGGAGCTCACTGTGCTGGGATGGGGCAGGGACATGCCGAGGTGCCACCGCTGGACACATCGCCCCGCGGCACCCAGCTGTTAGCGAGGCAGGGTGTATCTCTGCTGTCGGCTGCTGCCTTGGTGTGCAGGGAGGTCCCCCCTGCCAATAGACACCTTCTGCTTCCACCTCCTCTGCCCAAAGCCACCCTCAGCTCCCCTGAGGTCTCTCTCAGCCCACTTCCCCTTTATTAGCTCTCCTAGGAGGAGGAGAAATTGGGGGAAAAAATCATGTATCCTCCCTCATCTGTGTATTGCAAATCTGTCTTTTTAGGAAACGTCAACAGAAATTGCCTCCCCGGTCAATCAGGCAACAGCAGACCCTGACGTGAAGGACATGGCAAGCCAGTAAGCCCAGTCTCTGATTGCATCAGCTTAGCAGGGGTCACCCTCTCCCGGGCTGCTGACCTTGAAAATGTCAGGCTCCTCATTTACTGAGGAACGACTGGTTCTGAAAAATTTTAAGTGTCCGTGTCTTGCTCAAGCCACATTTGCAAATGATGCTTTGCAAGAACATCCCCCACTACTCGGTTTTCCTTTCCTCCTCAGCTCCCCAGGATCTCGGCACTTATCACCTCGTTCGCTCACAGCACTCTTGTTATACAAGGACTTAATATTCCTTACTACCTAGGTCCCACTTTTGCAACTTCTTTTCAGTTAACTCTTCTTCCAGTTAAATGCTACAAAACCATTTCCCCCTCTAGTTTCCGACTTGGGAATTCCTCTTGCAAGATCTAAACTCTGCTGTTTTCCACCACCTAGATTACAGGATGCAGGGGGGAGGCAACAAGTTTGGTTCCCTTCTTCGAAAAATACAAATATTTAATCTTGGTTTTACAGTCTCGTGCAAGTACTTCCATTACAGTACATATTTTTCCCCCCCCCATTTAACACATACCATGATCACTCCAGCTACAGAAGTGTCACAAGACCATTTTGCATGTGACTGTGTTTGTATATAACCAAGGACTGAACTTCTTAAAGCCCGGGCACAAACTCGCATCCTGCATCCCCTACCCCTGCTCTCCAGTTGGAAACCCAGCCAGGCAGGCTGTGCCTTCCCATTGCTCCGTTTTCCCACGAAAAAGCATCTCAAACTCATGCCTGGTCCCTTCCTTTCCCTCCATCCTTCCTCTCCTCTTACCCCACCCCACGGGAAGCTGCAGGACTTGGTGAGGGTTGCACGTTTGCTGCCTGCAGCCAGTGCTGCCACGGCAGGTCTGCACTGCTCCTGCCTGCCAGGGTGCGGATTGCCCCGTTCATCTCCTGCAGAGCCAGAGGTAATCCCTCTGTGCTCTATCAGGAATAACAAACCACTAAGTGGCGTCGGGTATTAACTCCTAACAGGTGTATCTAGTATGGATTAAGAAAGCAAAAAGCCTATTATACTGTGAGGAGCCTATTAATGTAAATACACTGATTTTGGTTCATCTTGAACTATTTGCCAATATTAATTCAACCTGCCTCAGAAACTGGGGAGGGAGATGTAAGGAATCAAGGAAAGCAACTGATGGCACTACAACGGCGAGGAAGGAAAAGCAGTCTTGCTTAACAGAGTGTAGCATGTTTGAAAGCCAGCAAACCAGCCAGCTGGAAAAGTAACATCTTCATGATGAACAGAAAATCCTTTGGAAAGGAAAATAAATCTCAGCATATTATTATTAGCGGACCAGGTACAAACCTGTGTTTCGGTGCCGGCACAGGAGAGCAATGTGTAGCAGAACCACCATGTGCCTAAAGAATACACAGGCTCTGCGGGCTCCTGGAGTTAATTATTTTGGCGTAGGGAAAAGAAATCCCACATTTACATGCCAAGTACCAGAAGCGCCCGAAAGCCACCCACTGCGATCATTACTGTTAGCAGTGCCCCAAAATCTGCCCCCTTCCACAGCTGAGGTTAGGAAGCAATGAGTAACAAGAGGGCTGAAGCCACTCGCGTCTGCGCTGTGTCAGGCTGGGTACCTCAATGCTGGTACCTAATGGAGGCAGAAACTTGGCAGCAGAAACTGATCTCAGGTCCAAACGCAAAGCCCTGGCTAAGCTGTTCCTTGAACCCGAGCCCGGTGTGTGCCAGCCCTTTAACGTTCTGCTGAGCAGCAGCTGGAGCGCGGCCAGAGCATCTTCCCTCACCGCCAAGCTCCGGCTGGCACTCAGCCAGGGCACAGACATGTTTCCCTCTCTGCACTCAGGCTGCAGCAGGGTCATAGCAGAGAAATTTCCACTCTAACAATAATTTTAAATTACTTCCACCTGTAAAACTTTCTGACAACACTACAGGCTTTCTCCAGAGCAACAGGCTACCTTCCCATGGTGCAGACAACCAAGCACAAAGTCGTGCGCACTCCTGCATCTCACGTCCGTGAGCATCCGTTTTCACTCTTTACTAACACATCCTCCCAGGAAAAAATTAGTGCTCCTGTCCCCTAGATTGTCCCTGCTAGGAGTTATGGATCTGGATGTATCTTAGCTTCAGACATTTCTTTCCCCACTACCAGTCAGTAAGATACTTCTTCCCCTCTCTCCAATGTATATTATCTGGTAACCTATGCATTTTAAATGAGTGAGGAAGATAATAGGAAGAAAAAGATATACAAGATTTATAGCTGTTCCTGGCCGACTGCCTGAACACAAGCTGCCAGAACATATTTTCTCGTATTGTCTGGCAAAAATTGCTAGCAAATTACAAAGATTACTTGCAGCAGTGTATTTGTTCTGGATTCAAATTTCGCCTTATTTAATTTTAACAGCTATAATAAACTATGTTCAATAAATACAGCTGATCTGCAGAAGATACCTAATTAAAAGCGATGCCAGAGCCCAGTGCTGCCCCTTGCTCCCACGAGTGGTGGATGGCATGCAAACACCAGGCAGGAGGCAAAAGCAGTGATTTTCCCCCACGCAGGATTTGCTCCATCGCCCCTACGGGAACTTCCCAGGGCTTAAACTGAAAGGCAAACTCAGGAAAGTCCTGCTGCTGAAAGAAGCAGAGATGGAAGCTGTGAGATTTAGGTAGGGTGGCAAGAGAAATGACACAAGCTGGGGGTCACACAAGGTGCCTGTGGTGGTGGCAAAGGCGTTTTGAGGAGTTCCTATGTGCGGGTCACCTCCACCCGGGTGTGTATTGCCATTGCCACATTGCACCTTGTCACTCATTCGTGATACACTGGAAGCACACAAACCACATCACTGATCCAGTTAGGAAAAAAGGTAAAACATCCAGGCTGGAACATCTCTCCCCCGAAAGCAGCATCATACGTAAGTGCTTCCAAGGGAAATTCATTGAACACTGATGGGAAGCTTTGCATAAAGTCATCTCACAGCCACCTTGTGCCTTTGAACAGAGTTTAGGAAATGCTTGCAGCAGTGACATCTTCCCACCAAGGGAGCAGGACAAAACCAAGCCCATTTTTAATCTCAGTTATGGTAAAGGACAGATCTTGCACGGACAGCTTCAGGGCAGGGAGATGGAGAGAGCACCACTGTCTCTGGTGCCTGGCAAGGTCCCTGCTGCCCTGCACGCTGCCTGTGTCCCCCTGTTAAGGGACACATATGGGCAGCAGGGATGGCAATACAGAGCAGGGAGCAGCAGCTGAGACCCTTCAGACTAACATCTAGCAATGAAACTAGATATGACCAGGATTTAATCAAGAGGCTCAAACCAGAGCTACCCCTACCTTCGATGCGCAAGCAAGCAGCAAGCAGAAGCTCTGTGGCTGCTGAAGAAGAGCTATACCAGGCGGCTGGAGCCCCACAGTTCGTAGGGTTTGACTCCCAACACTCAAAATGCAAATGTCCACCCTAGGAGCCTGTCCCTGCACCCAGGCCGTGTCCCACGGTCACTGCTACACTCCAGCCGAGTCCCCAAAGCCTGCAGTCAGCTGCACCCCTTTAATCTGCCACCCAAGTTGCGAAAGTCCTTTCCAAGCACTTCAAAATTTCATCTCTGCCAAAAAAATCCAACATGAAGAATTTAGCAGAAGGAATATTGATTTGCAGGATCTACTGTGGAAAGCTTTCCGGATACAGCAGCATGAGATATTAATGAGACAGATCAAAAAGCACCCTAAGGCATTAAGCCCTCAATGTCCATCAGTTCCCTGGCTTGCCGTTATAGCCACAGCCTTCCCATTGCCTCGTGCTGCCATTTCCATGCAGAAAAGACCTTCTATAGATACCCTCCTCTCCTGAAGCTGGAGCATGGCGTTACAGCAAGCCTGGGCCAGAGCACACAGTGACAACCCCACGAGCTCACGGCTTCGCTCCCCTCCCTGCCAAACCTGCGCTCTTTGCGTCCCCGGCTGCAGGCAGTGGGTGCAACTGGTGCAGCCAAATCTCAGCCAACCCACCAAGTGCTCATGGCTGTCACCTCTGGAGGATGCCCTGCTCTTTTGGCTTTCTCTGCCCTTTGATGTTTGCTACCTGCTAATGCAAGGGCTGCAGGTAAGCCAGACCACAGGGGCATTCCCAGAACCTGGCACAGACAAGGAGCCTGGAGTCAGTTTGGGGCTTGTGCCACGAGCTCAGAGCGGAGAGACATCAGGGTGGGTCTTGCACAAAGACTGACCCATCAGCAAGGAAAATACACAAATACAACGTTCCAACTGAAATGGCCTTCAAGGATGCCTACTGCTGTGTCTCTCCGGGCCAGCTAGCGGCATCCAGCAGTTTCCATGCTCCAGAAAAGCCAGGGCAAGAACCACTACTTTTAAGGTAGTTCTTTTATATACCAATAAATATTTTTATATTTATCTATTTTTATACAAGTTTTAATACCAATAAAGCTCACATTTTTTTTTGCTAGGGATAACAACTAGGTACTAGCTCCATAAATATTTCATAGTACCCTTTGCTGGCTGCCATCATGCCATGTAGACACATTTGCTGTGCAACCCCTAATTAAATCTCTCAACTTTTCCTCCAGAAAGCAATGTCTTTAAAAATCCTCTTGACTAATGGAGCAGCTTTTCAAAGGCTCCTTGGCAAACCACGATCCCTCATTCCCACCCTCGGCAGCTTGCAACAAGGCCATTAAAACTGCTACAATAATACACTGCAATCGCTCCTGTCCAGCCTGAAGTCTCTAATGAGGTTTGCAGAAGAAAACCCACATGTCCCAACCCACAGAGAGAAGAAGAAAATAAACCCTGTCTTCTCTGGGATACATTGTATGTCAGACCTTAATTGGTGCACTTCAAAGCAAAGTGGCCGTGTTTGGGAACGCTGCCCTCCAGATCAAATGTTCAGCCTCAAATTGCCAGGCTAAAGCAGTAACCCCTGCCCGATGTCCCCTCCCCACATCTCTTGGGGACACGTGGGCACTGCTGGTTGTCCCCAGCTCTCTGTATTAAAGGAACTGAACGAGGAGCAAAGTGAGAGAATGGATAGAGCAGAAAAAGAGCATTGCCTATAGAAACACTCTGTCTCCGTCACACAGACAAAACCCGCCTTAAAGGCTGAGCGCAGCCACGTTGCCCCACTTCCCAATGTGACACAGTTGCATTAATTAGTCAGACCCCAAACGCAGATGCCTCTTTGCTCTGACAGATCAGCTTTTGCTAAGCAGGGGGAGTAACGTACCCTGAGGGCAAGAGGCTTGATGAGCGGCGGGAGGATGCCCATGGTCAGGCAGGTCTTGGACCACCCTGAACCTCTAAATGATAAATACAGGTAGCGAGAAAGCTTGATTGGTGGGTCAGGCTGGAAATTCAGTCATGGGGCAGACTGGTCGGTGGTTTCCAATGCAAAAGCTCTGACCTAGCCTGCTCCTCCACACCTGACCCCTCTGAAGTCCAGCAGAGAGCAGAGGTCAGCAGCCACCTGAGGGCTGGTGCTTCTGCCCAGAGAGCGCTCATAGGAAGACGACCCTTCGGGTCAGCATCACCCCCGAGTTTTTGATGGACTGAGGTGTAGCCTAATAAAAAAGCATGAAGGTGTAAGCACCTGCATGTTTAGGTAACTATCTTTGTCACTCAAATCCATTTATTGTCAATGCAGAAATGTCAGGAAGCCTTGAAGGTTACAGTCGTTACTGACTTATACCATAGGTTTCACTCAGCAACTGGATTTTTGAGAGAGAGTGAAAAGAAAGGCTCAGCAGCCACGAGAAGGGAAGGTGCTGGGCAGAGAGGGCAGCCAGGAGCTGCCAGCACAGCCCTGGGGTGGACCAACGAGCAAATATGCTTTACAGCCACAGGGCAGCAGGTACCGCAGGCTGGCAAGCACACCTGAAGAAGGCCAAATATTAAGTGATGCTGATTTTTAATTTTTTTTCTTTAAATCTGGCTTGATATTCTAGCTGCAGGTTTTACAGCAAAAGGGCAAGGACATAGGTGATGGCCACCAACACTGCAATGATTTTTACCTTGAATAATGAAGACAGGGCATTCTGCACCATCCCAGTCAGGCATGTGAGCTACCAGATATCAACCAAAGTGTTAGCATGGAAGGCTAAGTGCTCTGTATAAATAGAGCTACTTTCCCAGCTGTGGATAATCCCCCCAATCCCATTCCCTGCACACCACCATGCTCAGGTCACGCTCAGACCAAGAGTGCCTCTGCTGCCCGCTGTCCGTAAAGGCTTTCACGATCCCTTCTGTTCTGGTAGCCTGCTCTCGGCAGGGAAAAGCTTTAGGAGCAGGGTAGGAATAACAGTTTTAGATAGTGATGGGCCATTGATTGATGCTGTGCAGATAGAGGTGGGATACGGACATTTCTGTTGCGGAAATTGAAGCTCACGTGCTGGCCACATCATTGGCTTGAGTTCACGGGGGAGTTTCTGGGCTGGATCCAAACCTTGCCCAGCTCAAACCTTCCCTGGCTTAAGCCCTGCACTAGGCGAACGATGCACGGGCCCGAATTAAAGCCAGGCTGCTGTATAAGGGTCAGCCTGCAGCACATGAAGATGCAGCTGTGAACGAAGTCCTAACCCTATGTGCCCAATTCGAGGTCTAGTCTGCAGAATTAAGGTGGTCCAGCCACAAAAAAGTATAAAAACACCCCTTGATTCTAACATGCGCTTGCTAACGAGAAGCGACATGAGAAGAAAAACAGGTCCTAAAAACTCTCAGCTCTTCATTTCTGCCGCACACAGTGCGCACCAGATACCTTCATATCTTTGCTGAAAAGAAAAAAGCAGCCCCCAAAGGGCACCAGCAGTCGAGAAGTGCCCTTTCAAGCCAGTCAGTGATGAAAATTGGATCCTAAGCTTATAGGGTTTAAGGGTGAGCAGAAGTACTGGACACAGCCAGTGACAGCCAGTAGAGCATGGCCAGTAACCACTTTTCACAATTTCTACGTTCTCTCAAAATGCATCATCTGGTCGATAGGTTTGTTTATTATTTTGGGAACAGCACGTCCCAATTTAAACAGATGTCATCTCTTCAAAACCATGTGCTGTGAACTTTGCAAGGACTTGGAAGGGTAACTGAATGTACAATAGAGAGAGCTAGGAAATGATACAGGAATCTAAATAACCGAAAACAGCTTCAAACTTTCTCGCTGTAAATAAAGGTCATTAGACAGTTTTACAAGGTGGTTTTGACTGTCACATGAAATCTAAACTATCTAAATGCAAATCTTCCTTATTTTTTTAAAGATAAATAAATTTAGACTGGTTGTCTGGTCATGGAAGAACCTACGAGATTTATCCATACTTAGAAAACCCGATTCATCACTGCATTTTTCCACTTATATGTGGGTGGCTGCTAATACTGTTTTTGTTATGCAAGAATTATGAATATTCTCACTTAGAAACTAATGATTTAATTTGGACGCACCAGCGGGATATGAATAGCTCAAGGTTTTCCCTGTGCGTGAGGAGCAGTAGCCACGCAGAAGGTAATTACCTAGGTCTGGAGGATAAGTGGGTTTGATGAGTGGTAGCCCATTAGGGCAGGGACTGTAAGGCTCCCAGGAGCTCACAGTAAAAGCATAATTGCAAAACAGGTGAAAAGTTATGGCTGTGGCTTATTAGGTGTTCAGGGTCTTTTTATTCTCATATACATATACACACACAACACACACACACACACATATATATATGGGGGTAACACAGCCCTAACCTGGCATCTTATTAAGATCTCAGAAAAGCACGCAAAGCTACGATGTCTTAATTTTTCTTCCCTGATGCCTTGGGTGCCATATTATTAAAGTCCCAGCTGCTTACCACCTTTCAAGTCTTGTGCAAGTATGTTCTCCAAAAGGGCCTCAAACTGATGGGGGAAAGTGGGGAGACAAGTTCTTCAAGTCTTAAAACCACCTTGCAGACAATTACCATGCTAAATGCCAATCAAGTAGATTTCTAAAAATGTTTCAATAAATTAACAAGGTAATTAATAATAGCTGCCTGCTATTTCTAAACTCAGAATTACTGCAGAATGAAAGTTTTTTGCCCAACAATCAGATGCCATAAATAAAAAAAAATAAAAAAAAAAGGCCCAAATCAGTTGCCAGGGAAAAACAATAAAAATGATGGACCCAGGCAGGACAAGCAAGCTGAACAGTGACAGCTTCTTGGGTTTCTGAAATAAGGAAAGCACTAAGGTACAACCACCACCATAGGCAGGACACCAAGCAAGCGATGCCCAGCATTTGGCACACGTCATGATAGCAGTGCTGTGCTTGGACTGTGATCCCATTTCCCTGACCCAGAAGTGACTCCTCCAACCTGCAGCCCAGAAGCCCACCAGGACATGAAGCATTGGAAGCGAATGCTAAAAAGGAGGTCTTTGGCCCATCTGCTCACCAGTGCCATTTTTTCCTTCCCCCTCTCCACACATTCCCCTGTGCCCTCACGGTGCCTGAACTGAAGAGTTTTCCCCCCTTTTTGCCCCAATTTCTGTATTAACGACTCAAGCTCAGTGAGGGGCATTCTCAGGGTGAAAGGGGGAAAATGAAAGGTTCACACAGTGACCTGGGTCCGGTTGCTCTGAATTGGAGCTCTAAGCACATCCACAAACACCCTTTTTTTCCTGTTCTAGGCTCACTAGAGGTGATCAAGATAATTTCTCCACTTGGCGGCTGGAAAGGGTGGGTGAGACTTTGAGAGTTATTACCCTTGAAAAATCTCCCAGATCCTCAAAGTCCTTAGAAGAACTGCCTCTGCCTACAAACGAGGCATTGAGGACAGGCACACAGTACCTGAGAAGGGCTGGAAATTGCTGGGAGCTTCACAGGCTCTTTTGGAGACCCACCACACCAGGACTCATTCATCCCTCTCCCTCCACTGATGGCCACGGGCTTTTCCTGCTCTCCCACACCCCCACACACCCCCCCTTTAATCAGCCTCAAGCCTCAGTCTCTCCATTTGCATACTGGTGATTAACAAGACTGATTTCTGCTTAGGGGAAACTTACACCTCTGACACACCTCGGTTCTTTAGCATAGCAAGCTGGGGCTGAGAGATGCGCCTGAAGTTTTTTTGTTTACTTGGTCTTCTTTTTCCGCCTTTTCCCAGCTTTTGAAGCTCACCAGCCCCACAGACCAAGGGGACAGCGGTGGCACTGGCATTCTGGCCACCAAGCCATCGGGCAGAGCAGCTCTGCTGGTTTGTAGGTAAGAAGCGGAGTTTGCTCTGCTCACAAGGGCGCAGCCCCGCTGCCACTAACTGGGCTCCTCAGCCAGCGTGTTATCATGCTGGTGTCCAAAGACATTTAAGTTCCCTGCTTATCAGCTGCTCCCATCGTTTGTAGTGCAATTTGCTATGAGGTTTGCAACACTGGGATATGCAGACTGTTACTTACAAAGAGTAAGAGCATAAGTCTCCTTTAATGAGCTCTTCAGTCACTAATAGATATCTGTGTGCAGCTATTTAAAGGACAAGCCCTGCTGGGATGGGAATGGGCACAACTCCATTGCCCTCAGTGGCTCTTACCCAAGAAGCCCTCTCCTATTCCTGCGGCATTCCTGCTTCCTTTTTTTCCTTTATTAGCTCTGCTACGTCCTCTACAGGCCTTGAACTGATCATCCAGATCAACTAAAAGCTGAAACCTCTCCTCAGCTCACTCCAGATCTCTATGTTAAATTCATAAATGAAATCAGCTAATCCATGTTCACACCTCATTGTATTTCATTTTTTATAACAGCAGAAGCTATCCAAGACAGCATGTGCTGAATGGCTTCATTCCCACCCACACCTTCTCTAGATGGGATAAACTCAAGGGAGAAGCAGAGCAGTTTGGGCCAGCCCTTGGTGCAGAAGTCACAACAGCAGCAATAGGAAGGTACCAATTTGACCAAACCACAATGCTAACTCATCCCTGGGCACTGTCAAGTGAAATATTGCACCACTGCCAGCTCCTCCTGACATTTTCTGTAGGTGCTCTAGAGCCGCATGATGAGACTCTGGCACATTTTCTTTTGCATCTCTCCTCCCCATCTCATCTCCATGGTAGAGGTCCAGAGCAAAGCACCTAACCCCCAGTGCCCAGCAAGCCAGCCCCATGGATGGGACATTTCCATGAGCAAGATCTAATAATTATGGCAAAAAACACAGAGCTAAATCACAAGATTAAAGCTGGATGCACTTCACATCTAGTTACACTCCAGACATGGGAGCCGGATAGCTGCAGTGACTGGAGATTTCAAGATAATAAAACTCCAGTTTTTGGGAAGCAACATTTCTGTAATGAATCATTACCAATTAGGCTGTTCTGTCAAAATAAAAGCATCTTAATCTTTCAAAGAGAATCCTGGACTATTTAACTTAAAATTGATTAACAGCTTTCTAATGAGAGGATTAAAGAACATAGTAGATATCTCAGAAGATTGACAGCTCTGCTTCACCAGCCTAAAACAAGATGCCTCCATTTCCTTACCACATGCCAATTAAACGATTAAGTATTGTTTACTGGGACTGGGAGGATTACAAGACAGTAGGTGGATTTATTAGCAGAAAAAGGAAATACACTCCTACGCAGAAGAAAAAGATTATTTTGAATGACTAACAGCCAAGATTTCTTCCAACAAGGAAGAGCTGCTTCATTAGCAGTCTCTTAGTACATGTAGGCACCAAATCAAATCACTTTAATACAAGTACCTGAACATGGCAGGGACAATAATGTGTTTTAACATCTTGCACCAAGAACATCCAATTTTACATGAATCAGCAATTTATGCCAAGGAGCTCTGGAAAGGGAGGAGGGAGAAGCTCTTGAATTCACACAATCAGGCTCCATAGTTACCGTGCCTGAACCAGCCACATTGCTTAACACAATACATGCCACTTTAACCAGGTGGGGGGAAATTAAAAAAAAAAATTAAAAAAAATCAAGATGTTGAAAAGATTTCCAAATTTACAACCTCCTGACTGTAGGAAGCTGCACATTAAATGAGATAATTCCTTAAGCCTACAATCCCCACTTCGTTTTTAGGTGACCCTTTAATCACCAGATGCAGAAGTTAAGTGGGATGTTCTAGTTAAACCAGACGGCAAGAGCTGAAGTTTTTTTTTTATTTCACCCCTCTGTTCCTAGGAGTGGCTTTATCACAGCCAAGGAACGCAAGGAGCTGCCCGTTCTGGGTGAAGCCGCAGCTCACTGCCCCCCATGCCACTGCCAACAGCGCCAGATAATGACTCGTCTCAGCCGGTTAATTAAAAAGAGCAACATCCCTGCCAGACAAGAACCTCTGCAGGTGTGGGGACAGCAGAAGTGTGTGAACAGAGTGAAGTATTTCGGGACCCTGTGAGCCGGCGCTTTCAGCAGCCTGCCGAGGGCTCAGGGCCCCTTCCTGGGATTCTGGCAAAAGTTGGAAAGTGTAAGATTTTCCAGGGAGGGCTGTGTACGGCACACAGACCCCCTGCAGCGAAACGTGAAAGCTGCAGACGGATGCTTCCACTCTTCCTTGGAGCTGTACCAGGTAAAGCCATGAAGAGACTAAATTTCAACAAATCGATAAATTAAAGGCTAGGATGTCAGAGAAAATTGTGAAGAAGAGATCCCTAGGGATATTAAATACAAAGATATTACCTCTGGCTCTGGAAACCTCTGAGGCACACTTTGCAGGGAGGCTGTACCGAGGGAAATATTCCTGCACATCTCCTGCAGCGGCTGCTGTGAGCCACAGGGGACTGGAGAGGCGGCGGTGGGAAGCCGTGACCCCAAAAGGCTGCGGAGGAACATACTGAGCTAATTAAAACGGGTGGCAAACTCCATTAATTACAACGGGTGGCAAACTCTGTCAGCAAGAGTTAAGCAGATACGAATGGCTAGTGAAGCTGGGCACTACGACCAGCAGATGTCTCGAGAAAAAAGCAGCACCTAGAAAGACGTCAGGAAATCCACTGCAGGACGTACGGTCCTTCAGACGGCAGCCCCAGGACCGCAGGGACAGCCCTACTCAGCGGGGCTGGAAAGTGGCCACGCTGAGACTGCCACGTGCTCGGCCACCTCACCTTGCAGGAACTGACATGGGGACAGAGCTGCCACTTAACTCCACGCCGCGTTGTGACAGCCTGTCATCCAGGTGGTGAAAAGGAAAGGGCAGCATCCCGCTTGCCCGGCAGCATTGGTCCCACGGAGAGCACCGCGCTGTGCTGTCCAGACAACGTAGTTGTAGGTCACCTGCACCGCAAGCAATGAGAGTGGAAGCAGAGGTGGAGACAACTCGTTCTGCAGAGAGCATTTGGTCTTTATTAACAGAGCCAGCTGTCCTCCCTGCAGTCCCCATCCAGGGTCAGGAGGAGGCAGGATGAATTTCAGAAGAGCAGCTGGAGCCAGCAGCCTCTCCAGGGCTGGGGGGGCACCTCTTCTCGCCTAGGGCTCAGACACCTGCACCCTGGCAGTGGCAGCTCTCACCCTTAACAGTTCAAAGTCCTGCCCAGCACGATCTTTGACAACAAACCACCAATTTAACCACCAAACATCGGGGTAGGGCTTGTCTTGCTGGTGCCTATTTGTATCACCCCGAGCTGATTAAGGGTCCTGACAAGTCAGCCCACCACCTTTACATCCAACACATTAACGGCTACCAGGTGGCAGATGGGTCACTGGCAATCCACGCTCATTTTAACATTTTGTGACCTAGACAAGAAAAGCTCCTAGTTCTTCCAAACCATGCAAGCATCCCTGTTTGAATTTTAATTGGGATATTACTCATTAACATGGAATAAAGATGTTCAGACAAAGAACATCCAGAGGAATACCTGCAAAGGAGTAAACACCTTTTCATGTCTGCACAGCACAGCCGACCAAAGAGACCGTTCATCCATGAGCAAAGCTCCCCATGGGCATTAAGTTAAGGGGTACCTGGCCCCCAGGAGTGTACGTCTGCTGGGCAGGACAGCAGCTCCATGGAGAAGCGTTTGGGTACCCAGGGCAGCTGATGGACACCCCGAGGTCAGCTCTGGGGTACTAATCTCTGCTTCTTTGCTCAAATCCAAACTCCCTCTGGTTGGACTAGCAGGACAAGAAAACACTTCTAAGCATCATGCTGTGCCTGAGCCACTCACCATCTTCCAGTCCACACACAGTGGAGTGATCCCACCTGTTATCTGTGTGGATCACGTGCTTGAGCCTTACAAAGGGAGGAACATCCAGGGAGAAGACCATGGGGGAGCTGGGCAGATGCTTCCCAGGGGCACAGGCAGCGGTAAAAACAACAGGTTTGCTCTTGCTGATGGAAGCACCTTGTTTGGCCTTTACCTGTTAGTCATGCTAAAACACGGAAGGAGTGTTTGCCCATCATTAGTGACAGTGTAGAAGGTTGCAAAAGCAGGAGATTTGGATGGGTTCTAACAACAGCAAGGAAAGTGGTCAGCAAAAGTCACCAGCTTCCCAAAGGTACATTGTTCTTCTCAGAAACCCATCACCAGAGCAGACCAAGCAGGTCCAAAGGCTCATCATTTCCCCAGGATGCAGATTCATGGCTTGCCACTGGCGCCTACCAAATACACCAAGAGAGCTGCCCCTGTGGTGAGAGCTGCACTAAAATTTAACCTCTACAACCTTGTGACGTGGTAAAACCACCAAAATGACAGCTTTGCCCTCTTGGCTCAGTTGGCTGGACATATCTGTTTTCCCCTGACAAGCAGCAGCTCCTTCCATCATGCTGCAGTGCCCAGGGAATACCAAAGCTTGAAGAGCAACTTCTGAGCTACTTCACTCACCCATCCTAGAAAAGCCTTAATATTGGCAAAACAACCAAGATAAGATTTTGTACTTGGAGTTCCGATTCTTCAGCCCCATCGCAGCGGTTACAAATTTAACTGGGACTAAAACAAAAGTGCAGCATCATTTGGCAGAGCTCAAAAAGCAGTCACTGGAAATAACTACATCAAAACCAGCATGTCAAAGTGCATCCTTTCAACCTTTGTTCAGCAGAGGAATGTTTGTTGTTGAAAAGAAAAATCGCTGCTTTAGATGTCAGCTGCCCTACACAGAGGCTGTCCTAGAAATTGGAAGGAGGCTCCAGCAGGAGAGAGGCTAAACAAGGGCTGAGCAAGGAACAGTTTCCCAAGTTGAAGTTTGGAGTGGCATTTTCAACTTCAAACCGAGACGGGAATAACTAAGCACAGATTTTAGCCTGGTATCTGCACGCAACAAAGACATTGATGACTGTAGTCCAAAAACCTTGCCAGACTCTTCCTGATGGAGAGCGAGTGGCAGGTAAGACTTCATTACCAGCTGGCAACCCCGGCACTCGGCTCCGTGGGGGCAGGCACACCAGCCAGCAAAAGGCAAGCAGGCAGCATCTCTCAGAAGCAGCATCTAATATTTCATCAGACAAAACCCTGGGGTCTCCAATTATGCAACAATTAAGTGCTCAGGAGGCTGTGCAGTACGACAGTCCGGGTATCGAGAGCACAAATTCATTCTTCCCTGTAAGCGGCACTGGGAGGGCTCTGCCCTCCACGCCAGCCCCCGCAGCATTCCCCTCCCATCGCACAACTGCTCAGCTGACCCAAGCAACAAATCTCAATGTCTTATTACTGTGTCAGTTGTTATAACCAAATGCCTGCATCAACAGGGCATTTACTCTTCTACGCCAGCCAGCTCACAGCATCCTTCGCTGCCTTCCCTAGGGACGGCAACCACACAGATCTACAAACTCTTGCAGAAATCAGGTACCTCCCTTTTAAATCTGGTAGGGAAAAAAACAAACTCTCCCCTGTGCTTCTGCGCACAACCCTCCCACACGTCCCTCTGCAAACACACACGGAGTTTTGATGCATATTTAATTTTCCTCTTGTACAACAAGGAAAGAATAGAGACTAGCTCTTGGGATTTTAGCTAGGAGCTAAAATTAAATTGCTCTTCAGGGTGGAGAGAGATCCTGGGATTGGACCCATTGCCTCTTTTTCCCATAACTACATTCTCTCACAGCGGAGCAGCTCTCTCCCTTCAGGGTCCCAAGTCATTTAGAGAAGACACCTCCATGTTATTCCCCATCTAAGGGCCAGACTTGGCTCAGCAAAGTTGTTCAGCTTCCTACAGGCACAGACTGAAAACACACATCACCACATGCGCTCCTTGACGCGTGTCAAGTCCTTCAGGAGCCAAACTACTGATATTCACGGATGAGGTCTGTTTTGCAAAGCTATTCCAAGATTACCAAGAAGTGGATCCTCACTTATCACTTAGCTGTGATTCATTTTTACCTTCTTTCTTGCGAAATTGCCCCAAATCTGGTGGACCCCACCCTGCCAACTTGCACACTACTACCACATCTACTCTAAGATTATCTCGGCCAAACAACAAAACCTTTTCTGATGCTTGCACCGTACCAGCACCAGACCTAATAAACTGCAGGACATTTGAACAGTTAGATGTTGCTATCGGGGAAAATGGTAATACTGACAAAAGTTCGACCAAGAAATGCAAAATATGAATGTACAGACTTACCATTTTTGTCAGCTCTTCTGAAAATCTAGAATTGAAAGAGAGAGAGAAACATTTTCATTATGCTGTTCAACTTGAAAGGGTGAAGCCCTTAGCACCATGTTTAACCCCAAGCACAGGGCAGGACCACGCGCTCCAGCCCCTCAAGAGCCAGCTCAGGTGCTTTACTGAGCTTCCCAAGACTTAGCCCATCATCCTCAGACCCACATGATGGGCCACCACTGCTGGGGTAGACTATCGACACAGTTGACTTTGGAATAACTGGTGGAAAAGGAGCTAGCCAGCAAAAGAAAGACAACACAAAAGGCTTCCAGCAGTTCGGGCATCTCCCATCACCTTCACAGAAAAAAGCCAAAAACATGGATCCAACACAAGATAAATACCCATTAAAAAAAAAAAAAAATTACAATATCCATGCACAGAGTCCAACCAATTTCTCTAGCATCAAAAATATCCCTTAAACTAAGTTTCACAGTTCTGCGCTTCTGAAACATATTATTTACAATATTTTTTTTTAAAAAAGCAGGTTTCCTGCGTGGGAAGGAGGTTATATTTAGACTTAAAACTACTGTGTGGAGGAACAGACCACAGAGAGGAATCAGATAGCCCTTTCAGAAGAAAACAAATTGCAATAATGTGTAGTACAGTAGAATCTGCCAGGGAGAAAGACAGTAGAAACAACTATTTTTCTGACTAGTCTCATCTTAGGAAGACTCTCCTGACACAATGCAATAGCAAGAGGCTTATGCAAGGGTCGAAATCTTACAGGTTTCTGCCAAAAACAGCTGCTAGCACAGGTTTGGCCATAAATTACCAAAAAAACAACATGCTCATAAATTGGGCAGAAAAAGGGAAAACATTTTCATCATCTCTTCAGACCTGGCCCTATTAATTTAAGCAAGAGCAGAGATTTTTGGCTGTACAAAGAAATTTCCCTGTGGAGGGAATAAAAGCATCAGCAGGACAGATGAGAGTCAGCCATAAAATGGAATCTTTATTTTCTGGGTCATCAAATCATTTAAATAAATAAATTAAAAAAAAATATCAGAAAAGAAACTGCTGCACAAAGCAAGAAACCCAAGAGACAAACTGAATTGCAGAATGTGCTATTTAAGTGAATATGGTTTAATTAAGGAACATTAATCATTCTTTTGCCCAAAGTTCTTCCTAGGCTGCATAAGGCAAAGTTAAAGCTGGACTTTCTGGTGTGCTTCAGCCAAGGCAAACATCCTCTGCTTAAGCCAAACCCAAATGGTGGGAGTCACTAAGTTCTAGCTTCAAGAGACGATCATAAAAACCCTACAAGGATTACAGCTTGCAGCCACTCCAAAACTGCTTACTTCTTGGGCTGACCATTTTTTTTAGAGCAATCTGGGGGGAAAATCCTACCTGTCTCCATACTTATGGACTTCATTGATGTTAAATATGGGTTTTGAAGGGCCAGCCAGCCACGGCTTGTCTACAGGAAGAAAGAATAAAGCCAGGAAGGGCAAGCAGGACCCAGCAAGCCCCGTAGCTTTGGTACACATCACCCAGCTGTGTGCAATATGCCCTGCCCTGAGTGTGAAATATTCCTCTTCTCATGGCTTGGACACCTCAGTTCCTCGCTCCCCACGAGCACCTCCAGATGAAGCACTTTTCTTTCTAGATGCTGATTCTTTCTGAGCTTTTATTTCATCACCACATCCTTCTGATGCTGTTCCCACTGCTTTGGAACAAAGGCATTACATCGAGGCTAACACAGAAACAGCGCTGTCTATTTTAAGGTCCTGTGGGAGATCACCGCCCTGCTAAGCACAGAGGGAGAACGGGAAGGCAAAAACAATAGGTAAAATGTATGTTAAAGTGGGATAAAGGCTCAATCTGCAGTGCTCTGCTCTGCGGAGCCGCCAACCTTCCCATGAATGATTGGAGCAAAAAGGGGGGGGGGGGGGGGGGGATTAAATGAAGAAATT